>SJYA01005560.1:0-24183 GCA_006410615.1 Neotragus moschatus | reverse complement strand
TGGAAGAGATTAAATCAACAACAACAAAAATCAAGAAAATTTCTCAGATATAAAGGGCGTGGGTTGATGGGTTAAAAAGGCCCTGTAGATATATCTAGCTCAGGAATGCAAAGAAGCACACACCAAGGGTTCACGTGCAGCTGGGCAACAGAGCGGAGACCACACTGCAAGCCTGCTCGTAGCAAAGTTGGCTCAAAGGTGCAATCGACAAGGCTTTGGGTTTCTCAACAGCTCAACAAGGACGCAAAGACAGTGATGTGCGTCTTTTGAGTCAGAAGGAAAACAGTTTCCAACCAGAATTCTTTACCCAGCCAAACCCTTCAGTACGTTTTGACAGTCAACAATAAAATAAAATATGTACAAAAAGATAAAAACCACTTTGGACAGGCGGACTCTAAAACCATTGCTTCCCTGGGGTGCTTTCCTGGGATGCTCGGGAGGTCGTGACCACCCGGCAGAGAGCAGGAGCCTCCCGAGGGCTCAGGCACCAGGCTTGCAGGGCAGAGTGTGGCTCCACGCTTGGAGGCANTGACAGTCAACAATAAAATAAAATATGTACAAAAAGATAAAAACCACTTTGGACAGGCGGACTCTAAAACCATTGCTTCCCTGGGGTGCTTTCCTGGGATGCTCGGGAGGTCGTGACCACCCGGCAGAGAGCAGGAGCCTCCCGAGGGCTCAGGCACCAGGCTTGCAGGGCAGAGTGTGGCTCCACGCTTGGAGGCAGGTGAAGGCCTCTGTGTGGACAGCCGTCCACCTGACGCAGAGGTCACCATGCCCGGATTGGAGGGCATCGTGTTGACGGTACGTGGAGGTTCACCCGCAGGCCTCACACCGACCATGTCAGCGCCTGACCCAAGCTCTGTGCACCTGAGCCGCTGACTGGGGCCCTCCTCTGCGCATCCCATGGCTGTGCGCTGGGCTCATCTCCTGGGGTTCTGGGCCCTCTGAGGGGCTGTGCGCGGGGCTCATCTCCTGGGGTCATGGGCCCTCTGAGGGGCTGTGCGCGGGGCTCATCTCCTGGGGTTCTGGGCCCTCTGAGGAGCTGTGCGCGGGGCTCACCTCCTGGGGTCATGGGCCCTCTGAGGGGCTGTGCGCGCGGCTCATCTCCTGGGGTTCTGGGCCCTCTGAGGGGCTGTGTGCGGGGCTCATCTCCCGGGGTCGTGGGCCCTCTGAGGGCCTGCACCCCACTGCACATACGGGGCTGCTCGGTGCATCCCGGGAGCTGGAGTAGGACCCCGCAGTCCGCACAGCTGTGGCTCTGACTGTGGCCACGCCCATCCCAGGCACCAGCTCCCACCGCACTGCAGCCCCGCCTCCCTGGCGACCTGCTCAGGGCACTCTGCAGAGGGCCGCGCTAACTCCAGGGCGCCAGGCTCCCCCACACACTCTGCTGAGCCTGTGTTCCCTGCGTGCCTTTCCTACGCGGCGGCCACGGTGCTCTGACCTTTACACTTAGCTCCCGACTCTCTCCGTAAACCCAGGGACAGAAGGTATGGATATGTTCTTAGCTTACAGACTCTTAAAAGTGGACGAATGTGATTTCTGCAAAGTCAAGGAGGTGATGGCTCTGGGGAGAGGGCGGGAGAAGAAAAGCCTGGGGTGGGGTCGTGGCGGCTTCGTCAGGCTGGGGAGGCTCCGACTCTTCACAGAAATGCTGGAAGGACGCGTGTTTCCCGCGTTATTGCCGCTCACCTGCGTGTTGAATGAATGATACGATACATCTCACAGCAGAGACGTTAAAGATGAGAGGACTCTAGAAACACATCTGGCCTGAGAAATGTGCAAACTTAAGTCGACTTGAAGTGTCTGATAAAGTATAACTTCCCAAAAATGACCCCCAAAGAAACAGCAAGCCTAAAAAGGCCTTTAAGAGTTGAAGGAATCGCACTGGTATTTTAAAGGCCATCTAGCTCATATTTTCAATTTTAAAACAGGCACAGATAGTTTTATGGGTGAATTCTACCAAATAGTCAATGAACAGAAATCATTCCAGTTTCATAAAGAATCGTCCAGACAATAAAAAATGAAAGGACTCTTTTTATGAGGCATCATCTTGATCCCAAGTCAGTGAAGGACAGTAAAAGAGAAGCGTAGGTCAATACAATTTATGAGCATAGATTTAAAAATCAATCAAAGTGTTAACAATTCAAATGCGGTAATCCGTTAAAAATCACTCACGATCAAACTGAGTTTTCTTAGGAATAAGAAGGTGCATTGTATAATTCACCACTTAAAAGAATAGAGGCAACAAAGTGTGTTTAAAAAATTTAACCTCATTTTTGACGAAAGCTCTGGAAAAGCTATGAGTAGGGGAGTACTTCCTAAAGTTGATATAGGTTATCTATAAAAATGGACCACAGACATCATACTTCAGTATAAAACTTCTAGACACACTCTCTTTAAAATCTGGGACAAGTTAAGAGTATTTCAATTTGGTGGTGTAAAACAAGATAAATAGTAAAAGATTTAAAAGGAAAACTGTGACACCATTGCCAGACAATTTAGTGGCATCAACAGACGTATTATTCAGAATAAGCTTCTCAAAGTAGCTTTCTGTAAAACCTAAAGGAATGAACAGTAAGTACATGAAAACCTGTTGAGGAGAAAATAGCACAACAATGAAAGACAATCAGAAGATCTAAATAACTATTTAAATAAATGTTGTGCTCATCAACGTAAAGTCGCAATACCTATCAATGCCACATTCATTAAGTTCCATGCACCGCTCATTAACATTCTAGTATTTTTGGTAGAATCAGACAGAGCACTTTTAAACTTTACGTCTGTATATGCGGTACTTATAATGGTTGATATTTACAGGGCACAAATGTGACACTTACGAAATACATGTTTATTTCAGATCAACGCAATACAGTCACCACGATAGATCATGCGATAGGCCATCAAACAGGCTCAATTGCAAAGGGCTGAAATCACGCAGAATCCTTTCTTTGGCCACAGTGCAACTAATTTGGACCTCAGTGACTCGAAAATATCTAGAGAATCCCCAAATATTTACAAGTTAAATAACCCATTTCTGAACAATCCATGGGTCGAAAATAAATAACCAAGCAAATTAGAGAAATACTCTGAACAGGACAATGATGAAAACACAGCAGACCCACACGGGTGCGATGCAGCAGAAACAGCTGCGGGAGGGAGATTTACAGCTTTGAATGTTTACGTTAGAAAAGAAGGAAACCCGAAATGAGGCGTGCAGACGTCCTTGTCAATGAGGCAGAGGACGGGAGTGGTCAGCCCAGAGCAGGACGAAGAAAATGAGAGACAAGCCCAGGTCAGTGGAGCAGAAAAGGAGGGGCTGGTGAGGGCGGGGGTGAGGAGGGACCAGAGGCAGCTTTGGGTCTGGTGGGCATGTCCTTTACCTTGATCCTGGGTGTTGGGAGCTGAATTGTGTCCCTCAAAACTGCTATGTTGAAGCCCCAACCCCCAGCGTGGTGGTCCTTGGAGGTGGAGCCTTTGGGCGGTATTTAGGGTTGGATGAAGTCAGCAGGGTGGGGCCCTGGTCCTGTGGGACTGATGACCTTCTAGGAAGAGACACCCTGTCTGCCCATCTCTCTCATCTCTCCCTCTTCGCCTCCCCCCCATTCCCCTCCACCCTCTGAGTACACAGAGGCAGCCACCTGTGGCCCAGGGGGAACGCCCTCCCCAGGAGCCCAAGCAACCTGCACCTCCGTCGTGGACTTTCCAGCCTCTAGCGTGGTGAGAGATTAGCCTCCTCCCCCATTATTTAAGCCACTCTGCCCGTGGTTTGTTGCCATACGGACTGAGATGGGGTGGTGATTTCGCTGGTGTGCGCACATGTCAAAACACTGACGTGTTCCACAGTTGCATGCTTGGCATATGTGCAGTTAACTGCACATCCATCATAGCTCTCTGGGGGCTTCCCCGATAGCTCGGCTGGTGAAGAATCCGCCTACAATGTGGGAGACCTGGGCTTGGTCCCTGGGCTGGGAAGATCCCCTGGAGAAGGGACAGGCTACCCACTCCAGTATTCTTGGGCTTCCCTTGTGGTTCAGCTGGTGAAGAATCTGCCTGCAATGCGGGAGACCTGGGCTTGATCCCTGGGCTGGGAAGATCCCCTGGAGAAGGGACAGGCTACCCACTCCAGGATTCTTGGGCTTCCCTTGTGGTTCGGCTGGTGAAGAATCCGCCTGCAATGCGGGAGACCTGGGCTTGATCCCTGGGCTGGGAAGATCCCCTGGAGAAGGGACAGGCTACCCACTCCAGGATTCTTGGGCTTCCCTTGTGGTTCGGCTGGTAAAGAATCCGCCTGCAATGCGGGAGACCTGGGCTTGGTCCCTGGGCTGGGAAGATCCCCTGGAGAAGGGACAGGCTACCCACTCCAGGATTCTTGGGCTTCCCTTGTGGTTCGGCTGGTGAAGAATCTGCCTGCAATGCGGGAGACCTGGGCTTGATCCCTGGGCTGGGAAGATCCCCTGGAGAAGGGACAGGCTACCCACTCCAGGATTCTTGGGCTTCCCTTGTGGTTCGGCTGGTGAAGAATCCGCCTGCAATGCGGGAGACCTGGGCTTGATCCCTGGGCTGGGAAGATCCCCTGGAGAAGGGACAGGCTACCCACTCCAGGATTCTTGGGCTTCCCTTGTGGTTCGGCTGGTAAAGAATCCGCCTGCAATGCGGGAGACCTGGGCTTGATCCCTGGGCTGGGAAGGTCCCCTGGAGAAGGGACAGGCCACCCACTTCAGTGTTCTGGCTTGGAGAATTCCCGGAGTGTACAGTCCATGGGGTTGCAAAGAGTCGGACACGACTGAGGGACTTCCACTTTCACAGCTCTGTGAAGCTGCTTTTTAAAATTCCACCATTTGGTTCACTGCTTTTCTCTATGACTTATTCGCTTTCTGTTTCCCTGATCTCTGCTTTAACTGTATCATCTTCTTCCCAGGTACATGGAGATTGCTACGTGCGTGCATGCTAAGTTGCTTCAGTTGTGGCTGACTCTGCAACCCCAGAGACTGTACCCTGCCAGCCTCCTCTGTCCATGGGATTTCCCAGGCAAGAACGCTGGAGTGGGTCGCCAGGCCCTCCTCCAGGGGAGCTTCCCAGCCCAGGGACTCAACCTGCACCTCTCAGGTCTCCTGCATTGGCAGGCGGGTTCTTTACCACAAGGGCCACCTGGGGAGCCCCTCATGGACTTTCTCTGGTTTCTTAAGGAGGAAGCTGATGTCAGTCACTTCAGACCTTTCCCCTTTCCTAATATAATCTTTTAAACCACTGCACTGGCTACATTGAAGAGATTTCCAGTGTCAGTTCAGTTCAGTCGCTCAGTCGTGTCCGACTCTTTGCGACCCCATGAATCGCAGCACGCCAGGCCTCCCTGTCCATCACCAACTCCCGGAGTTCACTCAGACTCACGTCCATTGAGTCAGTGATGCCATCCAGCCATCTCATCCTCTGTCGTCCCCTTTTCCTCCTGCCCCTAATCCCTCCCAGCATCAGAGTCTTTTCCAATGAGTCAACTCTTCGCATGAGGTGGCCAAAGTACTGGAGTTTCAGCTTCAGCATCATTCCTTCCAAAGAACACCCAGGGGTGATCTCCTTTAGCATGGACTGGTTGGATCTCCTTCTAACGGTTACCATCTCTGAATTTCCTTTCCGTTCTGACCATTTGGTTTCCTGTACTGTGTATTCATTTTCAGGCACATATACATCTAGAGTTATCTTACTTTTCTGATATACTGACCCCTTGTCATTACGGAGTGGTCCTTTTCATGGCATTGTTCCTTGTCAGAGGCCCCATCTCGTCTATTATTGCTCATAAACCCCTCCCGGTTTCTCACGCCTGTTGTCTGGGTGGCGCAAGGCATCTGTCCTTGCACTGCCCGTGTTCCCGTGTTAGGGTTTGCCTGCCTAGAGCACACGCTTTGTTCTGCTGTTCTGTCCCGACTGGCCTCCTGTGGCTTGTCACTGGGGTGTGTCTGTTTACGCGCAGCTGCTGGTGTGCTTGGGTTTGGGGCCGGCTCACTGTCTTTCCCACGTTCTCAGCTCCTGCTTCTTTCCACAGCCTCCCCTTCCTGCCTTCCTGGGCTGACCCCATGTCATTAGCACACCGCTTCCCTTCCACTTTCGACTTCCTAGGTGACACTCTGCTTTTAGCAGTTGCACAATGGATCATACTACGTCATCACACCTTAATTTAAGATTAATATTAAGGGACTTCTGAAAAAAAAGGGAACTTTGTAACAGAATATTTTCTATCTGCAACCATCATCTTTTGGGCTATATGCCTTTATACAAGATAAGTAAAACCGCTGTACATTTGAACCCAAAAAATGTATTTTGAAGAAATTACAAAATTGCATACACACTACTGTGTTTGTGTTTATATGGTACTTGACCGTTTCTTGAACTGCAAGGCTCCTGGCGGGGAATTTTCTTGGCTTTATTTGACTGGAAATGTCTTTTTCACTTTCTATTTCGAGGGGATAGTTTCTCTGGAAGTAGACTGTTTCTTTGGCAGATTTTTTTTCTCCTAGGTGCTTCCGATGTGACTCTGCAGTGTCTGATCTCCATGCTGGTTTTCTGTTTGCTTTTTTTAAAAACAGAATTATAGTTGGTTTCAGGTGCACACCAAAGTCATCCTGTTATAAACACACACATGTTTACAAATGTATTCTATTTCAGATTCTTGGCCCTTACGGGTTGTTACAAAGCACTGAGGACAGCTCCCTGGGCCACCCAGTAGAGCCTTGCTGGTCATCGACTCTGCCCTTGGTAACGTGTGCGTGATGACCCAGCCCCCGGCTTGCCCCTCCCCTCTCCCTCCCCCCTCTGGTGGCCACAGGTTTGCTTTCTGTGTCTGTGGGTCTGTTTCTGTTTTGCAAATCAGCTCATTTCTGTTATATTTTAGATCCCGTGTATAAGTGCCATCATACGAGGCCTGTCTTTCTCTGACTTACCCCACTTATCCTGATCGTCTCTGAGCCCATCCACGTGGCTGCAGATGGAGTCATTTCATTCTTGTTCGTGGCCGAGTAATATTCCTGGGATACACACACGTGCAGCGTACCTTCTTGCCCACCCCTCTGTCCGTGCCCCCAGCCTCTGGCAGGGCATCAGCGACGCTCCCGAGCGCCTCTGTGGAACGGGCTGCCTCCTCTTGCTGCTTCCAGGGGCGTCCCTTAGTGTCTGACTGCCACGTTCTTCCTTGTGGTTCCCTGCGTCTGTTCCACTTCGGGTTGTTGGCCTGAAGGCTCTGTAAATCCAGGTTTTCTCCAGATGTGGGAGGCCTTGGCCAGCCTTCCTACAAATGCTGCTTCTATTCCCTCCTGTCCTTCCAGGGGCCGAAGCCTGCCTCTGCTGGACAGTCTCATATCCTCCCCAAAGGTCTCTGAGGCCGTCCCACTTTCCGTCCATATTTCTGTCCATTTTTCAGAGTGACTCACTTACTGGCCCATCTCCAGGCTTACCAGCTTGCTCCTCTGTTGGCTGCCAGCTGCTACTGAGCCCATCTGCTCAGTTTTTCACTTTATTTCCCAATGTTGTACTTTTCAGCCCCAGAACTGCCGTTCTTAGACGCCGCTGTAGCTTTCTGTGTCGGCCCTCTCTGCCTCTCTACTCACTGATACGTGGCATGGCTGGCGCGCACGCTCAGTCACGTCCAGCTCTTCGAGACCCCAGGCTCCTCTGTCCGTGGGATTCTCCAGGCAAGAATCCTGGAGTGGGTTGTCAGTTCCTCCTCCAGGGGATCTTCCCGACCAGGGATCCAACCCTCGTCTCTTGCCTCTGCCGCATTGGCAGGTGAGTTCTTTACCAGCTGAGCCGCAGGGAAAGCGCCCGGATACCACACTGTCCTTTAATTATTTGAACATCTTCATAAGAGCTCTTGGAAGTCTCTGATAAATCCAGCAGTAGGCTGGTTCTGAGATGATGTCTATGTGTAAACTTCTTGAGTACAAACCTCTTTGTCCTTCCTGAGTAGGAATCACACATTCCTGGTTCTTTGCACATCTGAGGTGGGAAGCTCATAGGAGTGCGTCGTGGGCGCTCTGAAATGCCTGTTATTTTCTGAGGCTTCTTGCTTTGTGTCACACGAGGCAATTACTCCGCCTGCACTCAGGCTGTGAGATCTGTCTTCCCTGAAGTGAGGAGCAGCTGATGCTTCTGCTTCGAGCTCTTGTTTCTGGGTTTGTTTTGTGTTCTTTGGTTTCAGCTCTGCTCACTTTAAGTCCTGACTCCATGTGTGTGTCTAGTGCTCAGCGGAGGATCTGGGCAGAGTCCACCAAGGTCTGGGGGCTCGCCCACTTTCTGGCTCTTCGGCTTCTGTCTTCCTTGGTCGCCCTGCGCTCCTCCTTCTGATGCCTCAAGCTGGAGCATCTCCTCTCACGGCAGCCTGGACCGTGCAGGTTGGAGAGTGTCCTTTATCAGGGGCACGGCCTTCCCATCCATCATCACAAGACTTTGTCTCCAGTTTCTGCCCCACGGTCCCCTGTTGCGTAGTGATCAGCCAGGAACTCAGGCAAACTGGACCCTCCGTCCTGGATCTGGCCCCATCTGTGTCCCCTGCTCACACACGTGCTCTTCCTTCACGCTTCCTGCTGCCCGCCGCTCCGCTCCGTCACTGCTGCTGCACCCTCCGAGGCTGTGCGTCTTCACCGCCGCAGCTGGGGTGGGAGTGGCCCCAGGAAGAGAGCCGTGCAGTTGCAGTTTTTACCTGATGAGCAGCAATCTTCCAAAAGTAACTCTTCCCCGTTTCTTCCTGCCTCTATTCAGTGCCTTCAGAGTGCTGTGTTGGAGAACTGGACTCAGGTTTTGTAGTGTCTCTTGGAAAGAGTTGCTAAACTTACCATTCTCCAGTAACCAGCATCCCAGCACCCTGATCCTTGCTCCTTCCTGAACCTCCAAGATTCCGGCCAGTGATCTGCTGGGGCCCTTCTCTCAAGGCCTGGGAGAGTGATCTCCTCTTCAAATCCCTCATGCAGGCAGGCTGGCATTCCCTTTATGGGAGAGGGAATGTTTGAACGGGGCCCAGGAGATGATGCTTTGAATAGGCGTCTTCTTTCTGCTGGGCATCTGCAGTGCACAGTGGTGGCCCTGTGGGTGTAGCCATGGCCTGTCCAGCACATGTCCTGCCTGTGCCCTGCAGGGGCGGGGCGCCGACCTAGGCTGGTGCCAGGAGGGGCCACGTCACGTCACACCTGGGATGCCGCTGTAGGGCAGGGGTTCACCCAGGGCCGGGTCTGCAGGCGTGTGCAGTGGGTGGAGATGATCCTGGGCACGGTGCCTGCATAAGCCTCATGGAGCAGAGGGCAGTTCTAGACCCGACTCTTGAAGCACCTGAGTCTCGGAAAAGAGGGCAGAGCTGAGCTCCGAACCTCCAGTTCCCCCCGTCCTAACAGAAGGCTATTCTGGTTCAAGCCTTCATGCCAACCAGGTCAGGACAACTTAAGCTGTGATGGGCCCTGACCCCCGCGTCCAGCAGCGTGCTCCCCACATCCCCGTGGCCCAGTGGAGATGACACTGACCCGTCTGCTTGCGGGGTCGCCTCCCCCACCACCCTGCAGCAGAGGACCTGCCCTGTTCCCCGCTGCCCCCACTCCCAGGCTCGTCCCGCGCTGGGTGGGCTGCGGTGAGAGCGCAGGTGAGTGAGTGTGGGAGGGGATCTGGCCCGGGAGCAAGGAGCCGGGGAGGGCTAGACTTGCCCAGGAGGTGCCTGGGTGAGCGGGGGGCTGGGACCCGTGGCCACAGCCCTTGGTTCCCGTACTCCTGTTCCCTACAGCATCTTCCCCTTTAACATATGTTTTTCTGGAAAACCACAGTTCATCTGGAGCCCACACCTGATGCTGTGTCCGTTCTCCAGGGTGGATGCTGCTGTCAGACTTTTCTGGGCCCCCGGCGCCCCTCCCCTGTGCCAGCTGGACTGAGGGGCTCGTGTCTGGGGGACATCTCTGATGGGCCGCGTGGCTGAGTAGAGGGGTGTCCCTGTAGAAGGACGCTGGGCTTGGCCCTGCCCCACAATGTGCCAAGCAGAGAGCACCCTCCTGTCGTTGAGGAAACTGCTCCCCCAAGCCAGGACCCTCCTCAGATATCAGCTGGGGCTGGACACAGACATCCGGCCTCTGACACACACCATGGACACTCCCATGAACATATGTCTGTGTGCACACACAGACATTCACACACACACACACACACACATTAACACACATGGGCACACGCACACAGAGACATTCACACACACAGACACACACACATTCACACACACAGAGAGACACATTCACACACATGTGCACACACACATAGACATTCACACACAGACACAGACACACACACAGACACATCCTGGGATCAAACAGCGTCTGGAAAGCTAACTGGAAAAACAGAAATTTCTTTGACCATCTGGCAAAGCAGGATCCCATTAACAGACAGCCCAGCTTAGCATCTGAGCACAACCCTCAGCCACTGCTGTGGAATATTTGCATTTGTATTGCCCTCCCCAGGCGAGTGTGTCCCTGGAGCCTCACCGGAAGGGCCTCCAGGACAGCACTGACCAGCACAGGGAGGAGCTGTCCCATTGCTCCCTAGGGAGCTCCGCTCAGCCCTTCGTCTCCCCTCCCCCACTCTGCCCTGCAGGAGACTGCGGCCCCTCCTGGATGCAAAGTGCACGCCCGCTGCCCCTAGCCTGTGCTCCTGGGATCGCTGGGGCTGAGGGCTGCACCTGGGGGCTGGAGAGAGGGCGACCACTCAGGGGCCTGAACGGCCCCCCAAGCCTTGACCTTGATTTCACCTTGACTATGGAACACAGAAGCCAAGTCACCGGATCGCAGCAAAGGCGACCTTTTCTGGATGAAGGAGACTGTTCAGAAATTCCTTGGTTGAGAACAAAGTCCAGGAGCATGGATCCCAGTGGCCACGTGGTCTCTGGGGGCAGTCGGGGTGCTTGCTGTCATTCCTATGGCTAATGTTTCTTATCTTCTTGTGAAAAGAGTGTCTGCATGTAAGGGGATGAAGCAGGGCTGAGAGGGTCTGGGGGATCCCCCACAGAGGAGCCCGAGTGTCTACCTGGCTGATCCCCACCAGGATGCACCCCCAAAGCCCATAACACAGACTATTTCCCAAAGGGATGGGCCTCCTCAGGCTGCAGTTCACCCCCAGATGATTGAGGGGCTCTTGCAGTCATAATTAAGGGAAAGTTTATGAACCTCAAGCAGAAAAGTAAGTTTAATTATTTGCAAGTCAGAAGCTCATTCTCTCTGGGTGACTTACGACAGCTAGCCTCCAGCCTTGGGGATGAGATCGGTTCCGTTTCAGGCATTAAATTGATAACTTGACCAAATCGATTTCATCAGTGTCTCCGTCATATCCGCAGTTACTGATGGGCACTCGGCCCCGGGAGCTGACCACAGCCCTGCGAAAGTGGAAGGAGGCGGCGGCTCCGTCAAGCTGGCGGCCTCTGTGGAGACACTCCTTCTGCCGGGACCTGAGCTCATGGCCGGATCTGCCCTCTGCCCCCGGGTCTCCTGGGACTGCTCTTTTCTTCGGGGCTCGGGCCCGAGGCGGTGGGGGCATCTAGTGGGTCCCAGGCACCTGCTTGAGGTGGAGTGAGGACCTGGTCCCTGAGCAACACGGATGCTCCTGTAGGGACAGCGGCCTCCCCAGGCCCATAGCGGATCCGAGCCACTCCTGGACTGTGTGGATTCCGGGACTTGGTGCTGTGTTCATGCTCCTGAGCACTCAGCCCAAGGTCCTCCGGCCTCCTCCCTCCACCTGCCAGGCTGCACACGGGGCAGGGCCCCCTTCCACGTCCATGTCCTGGGAGTCCCAGGCATGGGCTTTCAGCCCCGCCCAGTGTGGCCCCACCCACCCGAGCCAGTCAGACGGTCCCACAGTGGTCTGTGGGTCCCAGCCCTTTAGCTGACCCACGCACGACGTGGTGTTTCTGGGACGAGATGGGGCTGGTGCATGACCCATGGCCCCCACGTGGGCTGGGCTGGCCCACGTCGCTCAGAAGGGAGCCCAGGCTGTCCGTCTGTCTGGCTCGGTGAGGCCTTGTCCCACAGACAGGCCCCGGGAGCCCTCACTGATGGGGCCCCGGGGTGGAAGGGGCAGCCGGGCCATCCCTGGCATTGGGGGCTGGGCCTGGACGTTCCCACCGGCTCACCCGTCACTCGGGGGTGGGCTTTGCAGCCAACCTCTGCCAGAGGGCTGGCCCTGCCAGGGCCTGGCCAGTGTCAGACTGAGCGTCATCTGGAAGGTGCCTTGGGGCGACCCTCCTCCCCCCTCTCCTAGGAGCGTTGGGGGCCCAGTGGTGACCACGGGCTCAGCAGGTGTCTCGGCGTCTCCTTGGCAACAGGAGCGTTTCCTTCCTCGTCTGTCTTCCTGCAAGTGAGGCCAGGCTCAAATGAGAGAGCTGCACTGTGGCGGCTTGTGTGGGAGGTACCATCTCCACGCTCAGAGAGGCTCATGACCAAAACGTTCCCCTTGACCGGATCTGGGGCTCGGCCAGCCTGATGTCAGGATCCCGTGTGCAACCTCAGCAGGCCCGTCTTAGCCAGAGTCCTGCTGCGTCAGTCTCAGGGCAGCCACCTTCGCTGGCAGGAACCCCAGCCCTGCTGTGTCCAGTCCCAGCCTCTGTCCACTCTGCTCCTTGGCTGTGAATCCCCAGCTGTCTGTCCGCTCTGTTGGGAGTGGAACCTGGCCTCCCCTGTTGCAGAGGTCCTCAGTGGAATCTTCCTGACCGTTTCCACACGCCTCAGAGTGAAAGTGTTCATTGCTCACTCGTGTCCGACTCTTTGTGACCCCATGGACTGTAGCCCACCAGGTTCCTCTGTCCATGGGATTCCCCAGATGAGAATCCTGGAGTGGGCTGCCATTCCCTTCTCCGGGGGATCTTCCCGACCCACGGATGGAACCTTGGTCTCCCGCATTGCAGGTGGATACTTTACCATCTGAGCTGTGAGAGGGGAATGACTTTTCCTTAGCGCTCACCCTCTGAGGAGCTGAGGTGCCGTGAGGCGCGGACACCTCCGCTTTTGGGTTCCTTTCTCACCTCCCAGGCTCACTCCCAGTCTTTAGCACAAGACTGGATGGTGCAGCGGGCCTGGGTGGCCAACTTCTGGGCTTCTCCTGCCATGGAATAAAGCCCTCTCCTGGCGAGGGGCCCCCAGGGACGAAGGCCAGCGACATCGCAGGCGGGCCCACTGGGAGCTGCCCCAGCAGCAGGGGACCCTGCAACCCCACCAGGAAGGAGGCGGGTTTCCTCCCTGAGGTGCTGGCGGAAGGAATAAATGAGGTGACATCTATAAAAGCAGAAAATAAATGTGGTTACTATTTTAAAGCAATTCCATGACCCTGGGCGCAGGAGAAGAAATAAAAGATAATTTCAGATTCAGTGTGTCCCCTAAGGAAGCCAGTGACGACCAGGAGACCAGCTGGCTGGCCAGAAGGGCGCACGCGGGTCCTTCAGGGCAATGAGAGCAGGGAGCCCACCCCCACCTTCAGGAGGGACGCCCGAAGCCCAGGCCAGGAAGAGTGGAGGGGTGACGGCCTGTGCGTTGGGTGATCAGGCCCTGCCTTGGAGGTCTGGAGGGTGACTGAGAGACAGAAGGACAGGGGGACGTCTGAATCAGACCAGGGCTGTGAGCTCTGACCCGACCAGTGGAGCTGGGGACGCGGGTCAGCGTCTGTGAAGGTCCGCACACGGTTCCTGGTCTGGGAGCTGCCGGGCCCCCTGTCCGCGTGACAGGACCCCTGGGTCCTGAGCAGGGTATGAGCAACCCCCGTGGGATGGGGGCATCTTAGTGGGGGGCAGCTGGCAAGTCGGTGAGGGGTGAAGAGTGCCGGTGTGCCAACACGGAGGCATGTCCTGGGAGGGGAGGCTGCCGTCCTGAGGGCCCGGAGCTGCACTGAGAGACCCAGACACCCGTTCCAGCCCCTCTCCTTCTCCCCCCTCCCTGGGGCCCATGAGGCTACTTCTTCCCGCTCCTGTCTGCCTTCTCTAGCCCCTCCCCAAGCACTCACTCCCCGCATCTCTGCCAGGAGCCACTTCCTCACCCTGGTGTCGCCCCTCTCTGGGCTGGGCTGACCCAGCCACTCAGGGAGCCTCCTGAGCCCTGAAGTGGGTCCTCTCGGTGGCACTCGGGTGCGGCCACAGGTTCTGCTGGGGACGCTGGGCCCACTCAGACCAGCAGGACGAGAGGAGGCTCCCACTCTTCTTGCTGAGCCCAGCACCCCAGGAACCTCTGGGAACCTCCTGAGCCTCACCTCCACAGGGGGTTTCAACAGAAGCGCACTCGGGTGGGCCACAGCCTCCCTGGGTGATGGTGTGTGACTTGGACCCCTGACCTAGGAAGTGCTCAGCACACGAGGGTGACCATGAAAACACAGGTACATGTACACACACACACACGCACACGTGTGCACACACTCCCTACACAGGCATGTGCAGTGGTCCTGGTTGGCTGGTCCAGGAACCAACCGTGGGGGGTGTGCCTGATCGCTGTAGAGACAGTCACAGTGGGATCGGCTTAAGAAGCCCTGCCCTGCCCCTGACCCGGAGCCTCACCTGCCCCTGCAGGCAGGTGCTCCCAGGACCCCCATCACCCGCAGCCTGCTTCACTCCTTCCAGAAGGCGGAGCTGCAGGCCGACAAGGCGGTGGCACCGGGCTGCTAGAGACGGAGCAGTGTTGGTGGCCCTGACTCACGGAGTCACCCCTAGATCAGCCGCCGCCCTCCTGTTCTCTCAGGCCGCCGGGCGCCGGGTGATTCACGTGCTCCTCCTTGCTCTCCAGGAACCCGGTGAGCGCGGCCAGACTCCCTTTACTCGACCAACGGGAAAGCCGGGGCCCAGAGCGCAGGCGCATCTGGGCTGTGCGGGGAGCCGGGACAGGGCCCACTCCCAGACTCCTGCCCCTCCTGACACACGGCGGGGTGGCCTCCGCAGCCCAGGGTCGTGTCCCTGGGGAGCACGGCCCTCCAGCAAGGCTGTCCTGCAGGGGCTGGAGAGCAGTCCTTCCCCTCCTGGGGACAGCTTCCACGCCTGCCCAGCCTCAGGTCACAGCCTGGCTGGGACCGGGCCCCTTGGGGGGAGTGTGTGACTGTCCCCCACATGGGGAGGTGGACCTCACTTCCTTTCCGCACCCCGCAGGTGGGCAGCAGGGAGGCCTGTCGAATTTGGTGGGTCAGGAAACAGGCCAGGAGCTCAAGCCAGCAGACTGCAGATGCAGAGCTTTTACGGAAGAGCCAGACTTGGCCCAGCCTGGAGTGGACAGGGCAGAGGGGCGTGGCCAGACCGGAGGAGGCGTGGTCAGACCAGAGGAGGCGTGGCCAGACCAGAGGAGGCGTGGTCAGACCGGAGGAGGCGAGGCCGGGGCAGAGGGCGTGGCTGGGAGGAGGGGCGAGGTCAGGGCAGGGGAGGCGTGGCCGGGTCACGGGAGGCGAGGCTGGGGCCAAGGAGACTGGCAGACGTTGCTTCCACGTGGAGGGCTTTGCAGTGGGTTCTGGATGCCTGAGTGTCCCCACATCACGGAGACGCCCTCGCCGGGCACCCTGGTTTGTGGCGGGAGGGGAGAGCCCTGCTGATGGGAAGGTTGGCCTCAGAGAGGTCGGCTGTCATTGCAGCGCCACCCGGCCCACCAGACAGTACACCAGGCTCCGCTTGGAGATCAGGGTCTGCTTTTATGAACCCTGGCGGTTACGAAGCTCTTTCTCTTTCCTCTGGCCTCACGGTTCTGTTTTCCCCTGCTATGCCCAGAAGGCTCTGGAATATCGGCCGTGCACATGGCTCTGCGTAGGGGAGGTTACTTTCCTCTGGCGGGCACACCCCCTGTCCCTTTCCAGCGCATTTATCCCTGTGCACAGAGGGAGGAGGCGAGGGCTGGTCCCTCTCCCGGTCACACTGCCCTGCCCTCTTGGCCTCTGATGGCCAAGTCCCCCAGCTGCTTCCTGTGGTGTTGTCCCCGGCAGGTCCTATCTGTCATGGACTCCCAAGCCGCCAACAGTGTAGGGCACACGTGGGAGGCCCTGTGGTGGCAGCTAGGCCTGAGTTCTGTGCCTCTTCCTCCCTCCCGGGATGAGCCCGGCTCTGTGCGGGAGGGCGGGGTCTCCTTCACTCCCTGAAGCGGCTCCAAAGGCCAATGGAGCCTCCTTAAATCTAGCACAGACCTCGAGATGCCCACGGGCCGCCCTCCAGGCTGCAGGTCCCAGAGTTGAAATTTTATCAAGAGCAGTTGCAAGCTGACTGTCACAGCCTGCCCCGATTCGGAACACGCCGAAGTCTGCTGTTTGGAGATCCAAGTGGATTTCCCTGGAAAGGGGGGCCTTCAGACAAGAGTCTCCTTCTGGAGCCCCGAGCAGGGTTCTGCAGCTGGGCCTGGGGGCATGAGCAGAGCCTGGCTCACAGACCCCAGTGGGGGTGAAGGCAGGTGGCTGTCAGCCTTCCCACGGGCTTGGCTGAGGATGAAGCAGTAGCTACCGGTCAGGCGCTGCTCGCCCGCCCCAGGGGCTACGTGTCAGGGAGCCTCTGTGGGGTCCAGAAATGCCTGGAGGGCTCTCGCCTGTACATGGTGGTGGGGCCCGCCTCCCAGGAAGGAGGCCCTGTTACCACTTGTGCCCTGACCTCTGTCTCTGCCAGCCACGCCGGCGAAAGCCCCTCCCAGGACACCGCGGCCAGCGAACAAAAGCCATGCTTATCAAAGGAGTTTCTCTTTATTTTCATAATTTAGCTGAATCAACACAAAATTGAATACTGTAAAACAAGGGGAAAAAATGCTGCAACATATCAAACTCCCAGTCTCTGCCCACAGAAGGTGTCTACACCCACTGTCGAAAGAAACAGGCGAGGGGGGAGGTGGTGGGGACTCTGGCAGGCAGGGCAGAGGTGCGCTGGGCCGGGGCCCCTCCCAAGGCCTCCCTCCCCACTCCTGGAGTGACCACAGGCTGAGGAGCCTGGGGCCAGCCTGGGGCGGGGCAGCACCCCATGGCCGCCTCCTCTGTGATGAGAAACGCCACCCCCAGCCATCTCTTTCACCCCAGGACACACGTGCCTGTGAATCTGTGGTGACCGAAGGTAACTAAATACTCATGGACATTGGAATGGGTCTTAAATAAATGGAGTTTCTCTCCTATCTTTAGTCTATGGGTGGCTGGAACAACTATATAGTTTTTTTTATAACTTTTTTTTTTTTTTAGTAGCATAGACCTAGCATAACACGCCTGTTAATTGGACTCTTAGGTAGTATACATCAGCTGAAACTCAGGAAGATAAAGGGGCCTGGCGCAAGGTGGCCGGGGGAAGGTAAACATAACTGTCCCTTATCCGTGGGGCCTGGCGACCCCACCTCGCAGGAGGGGCATGGGAGACGCGGGCTTGGCCTGCCCCCCACCGTCTCTGCCTTATGGCATGAAGAGTGAGGTTACAGGGGACGTCCGACTGGGAAGACAAGGCCAGCTGCCAGCTGCCTTCTAGGTCTGCGAACGCGAAAGGGGTAAGAAAAGAGGAAACAAAACTGGTCGGAACAGGCGTGATCCAAGGACTGGACATTCTCAGGACGGAGGCCCAGGGGGCAGACCATCCAGCCCAGAGCAAGGGAAAGGCCACCGGCCCTTCCGTGTCGCCGACCAGCGTGCCTGTGCCCCCTGGCCCTCAGCCCGCTGCCCCCGAGTCCTGCCCCCTCCGCACACTGCGTGCCCCTGTCTGGGGGTGCAGGTCTCCAACACCCACTCCAGACCCTTTGGGAGGCCCCTGTCCCGGCCTGCCTCTCAGGGACGGCTGGGGCTGCCACATGAATTGTTAAATAGGATTTTCTACAAATATACAACATATAAAAACTGTTAAATATATAACTTTCGGCTTTGCAAAATACATTTAATGATCTCTTTCAAACAAGTGTTACTTTCGCTTTCTTTAATTTGCTTTCTGGAGCTAAAGGGCGGTCAGATAAGACAGCAGTCATGGGAGACCCAACATGCTCTTACGAATCCTGGATTGTCCCGCTATCTGGATGGGGCGGCGAGAGGCGCGTCGAACTGGTTAAAACAGAAAGTGATTTTAGTAGGAGAAGGTCCACCTAAGTACAGAGGAGCAGGTGTGTGCGGCGGGCTGTGGTCCCCGGCAGGCGCGCCCGCCAGGTCCGCGTGGGGACATCACGGGCCACGTGTCCTCTGGCCACGTCCTCCGGCTGCGCGGGGCGGGGGCGGGGCCCGCAGTGTTCNGGAGAAGGTCCACCTAAGTACAGAGGAGCAGGTGTGTGCGGCGGGCTGTGGTCCCCGGCAGGCGCGCCCGCCAGGTCCGCGTGGGGACATCACGGGCCACGTGTCCTCTGGCCACGTCCTCCGGCTGCGCGGGGCGGGGGCGGGGCCCACAGTGTTCGTGGGGCGGGGCCCGCAGTGTTCGTGGGGCGGGGCCGCCCGGGCACGTCTCTGACCCCGTGCACCACCAGTCGAACCCAGGGACTCGGATGGTGAGGGCGAGTCCACGTGAAAATAGATTTTGCTCTTTGGTCTATTGGATATACTGAAAGGATAAGAAAATAAAAGCGATTCGGACAGTCTGGGGCTCGAGGAGAGGCCACGTCTGCGTCCGAGACTCAGTCCTCCCGGGACCCGGCGCTGTCCTCCACTCTCGGGCTGGCGGGGCTGCAGCCTCGTCCTCCTCCTTCTCCAAGTCCACGCCGGGAGGGCGGCCAGGCCAGGCTCCAGGGGTGCCCGGTGACGCGGCCACGCGGTGTGTCCCCAGCCCGAGTCCTGGGGGAGGCTGGACAGACTGAGCGTGGGCGGCCGAGGAAGCAGGCTGTCCTTGACAGGCTAGAGAAATGGAGCGTGGGCAGATGGCAGCGGGTAGGTGGCGTCCACGGCGGGCTGAGGACTGTGGCCGAGCTGTGGACTCTCCAGGGAGCCGGGGCCACTCCTGGGGCCCCCCTGGGGCTGCGTTTGTCAGGAGACCTGAGAAGCAGAGAGGAGAGCCGTCAGCCTCCACATACACCAAGGGTCCCTGCTGGGAATGGCAGGAGCCCAGGGACCCCGCGAGGCTGGCCTCTCCCAGACAATGTGCTCGAAAGATGCCAGCAGACCTTCCTGAGGACAAAAACTAGTTTCAGAGCCAAACTGGAGGAGAAAGCTATGCTTGCCACAAGAAGTCCCTGGGAACACCCTCTTCCTCCAGGTGGGGCCCTGCCTCCCACCCTTGGCCGTGACAAGGGAACATGCTGGAACTCTCAGCTGCTGGTGTGAACTGCCTGTCCTCCGCCCTGTGCTGGCCAGGTCCTTGGGTCTGGGCAGCATCGACCTGTTTCTTTAACCGTGTACACAGCAGGTGCTGCATAACTGCACAGAGGAAAGCGCTGGAAACACAGGTGCTTCACCCCCAGAGCCCCTGGCAGGACGCAGAGCTGGGGTATGCATGCTGGTTGATGGGTGCACAGCCCCCCAGGCAGCACTGGAGCATCTCGGGGACACGAGAGAACATGCCCGGTCAGCACCATGAGGGGACAGGGGTCCCCAGCCTCTGCCCTGCAGTGGGAGCGTCACGGGTGAGACAGTGGACAGAGGATGGGGGTGGAGGCTTCCCTGGGGCACCCCTGCAGCCTCCTGCCCAGTGTCCATGCCCGCGCCATCCCACCCACTCGGCAGGACGGGGCCTCCCAGGGGCTGCAGGAGCAAGACTGGTGTGGGACCCCGGGGCTGTGGGCACGTGTCTGAGTGACAGGCGCCCCCGAGGGGAGCTCTACACGCCGCTGGAGAGGGGATGAGCACGAGGGCGGGCAGTGGGGCAGAGGCTCGAAACTCCTCTGTCTCTGCCGACTGAGGCTTAGCCCAGAAGGGGGGCAGGGAGCAGGGCCAGGGTGGGACACAGCCTGGGCTCACTGTCCAGACTGGCGCAGGGTGCTGGGCTCACTGTCCAGACTGGCAGAGGCTCCTGGGGTCACTGTCCAGACTGNCAGAGGCTCGAAACTCCTCTGTCTCTGCCGACTGAGGCTTAGCCCAGAAGGGGGGCAGGGAGCAGGGCCAGGGTGGGACACAGCCTGGGCTCACTGTCCAGACTGGCGCAGGGTGCTGGGCTCACTGTCCAGACTGGCAGAGGCTCCTGGGGTCACTGTCCAGACTGGTGTAGGGTCCTGGTGGGGGTCACTGTCCAGACCGGCGCAGGGTTCTGGGGGGTCACTGTCCAGACCGGCACAGGGTCCTGGGGGGGTTCACTGTCCAGACTGGCGCAAGGTCCTGGGCTCACTGTCCAGACCAGCAGAGACTCCTGGGGTCACTGTCCAGACTGACATAGGGTCCTGGGGTCACTGTCCAGATCAGGCAGGGTCCTGGGGGGTCACTGTCCAGACCAACGGAGGCTCCTGGGGTCACTGTCCAGACTGGCGTAGGGTCCTGGGGGTTAACTGTCCAGACCAGCGCAGGGTCCTGGGGGGTCACTGTCCAGACCAGTGCAGGGTTCTGAGGGGTCACTGTCCAGCCCGGCGCAGGGTCCTGGGGTCCCTGTCAGACCAGNCAGGGTCCTGGGGGGTCACTGTCCAGACCAACGGAGGCTCCTGGGGTCACTGTCCAGACTGGCGTAGGGTCCTGGGGGTTAACTGTCCAGACCAGCGCAGGGTCCTGGGGGGTCACTGTCCAGACCAGTGCAGGGTTCTGAGGGGTCACTGTCCAGCCCGGCGCAGGGTCCTGGGGTCCCTGTCAGACCAGGCAGGCTCCTGGTTGCAAGCTTCTCCCTGTCTGACCAGCTGCCTATCAGCCCCGGCACCCGGACCCTAATCTGCAGCGAGNGGGGGTCACTGTCCAGACCAGTGCAGGGTTCTGAGGGGTCACTGTCCAGCCCGGCGCAGGGTCCTGGGGTCCCTGTCAGACCAGGCAGGCTCCTGGTTGCAAGCTTCTCCCTGTCTGACCAGCTGCCTATCAGCCCCGGCACCCGGACCCTAATCCGCAGCGAGCACCCCCCCAGCTCTCTGAGTTTGACAGAGGCCCCCGTGCCTGTCGTGCTTGACACAGGAGTCCAGGAGGGGTGGTGGCCCTCCACACTCTGCTGCCTACAGCCCAGGGCAGCTGCCCCTCCCTGACCTGTCCAATCACGCCCACGACCGAGACCATCCAGCCTGGTCACTCACGGGCTAGCTCGAGGGGCTAACCAAGAAAGGAAGCTCTGAACCCACTTTTTCTACATAGAAAGTTGTATAAATTCTTATTCGTGGATAAATGAGAAAACACTGGAGCATAAAAAGGAAATAAAAATCCACCCACGTTTCCGTACCTGAAGGTAAATATTTTGATAACATTAGCGCATTTCCTCTGCACCCTTTAACAGCTCACATACTCTGTGTTACAGCTACGATGAGGCCGGGGCTTGGCGTGAACGCTCGCGTTGTCCAACGCAGGCCAGCAGCCTGTCTGGGGGGTCGGCGACCCCTGGCCACGTCCATGCCCAAGTGCCAACCCCAGGACAGGCGAGCAGGGGCCAGACCGTCTCAGCATCCCCCCGAGTCCCGCCTGGGGGGCTGCTTCTCACGTCTGCGAGCTTAGACAGCAGAGGCTCCCACGCCCCGTAATTCCACCGAAAAGAGGCAGGGTTTGGTTGAAGACCAGTCTTCACCCCTCGTACCGGCCAGAGGAGTGGAACAGGCTCGGCAGCGGGGTCCCGGCCATGCGCCTGTCTGTGCCAGCTCGTCTGGCCGGGCTCTGCGTTTCTTCCCGATCTGAACAAGGACGCGTGTTTCATCACGGGCAGGCCCGCGAGAGGCCCCGGCACGTGCCCCGTGGGCCTGCCACCCAGCTCGGTGCCCCCACGGCTCTCATCTGGGCCATATCGCGGACACCCAGGTTTTCTTTGCTGGGAGGGAAGCAGGGCTGGGAGTCCATTCAGGACGCTCTCACGGCTTAAAGCGACTCAGTCTACACACCGTCCTAGGGCTTGTCCCAGGGGGTCCTGCATCCTCAGGAGGCCCCCACTTTCCCCCACAGCCCCTGGCCTCTGGCTTTTCCTGACCTTGGGCAGGCAGGGGGGTGGGGCAGGAAGGACACCAGGCCTCTGTCCACTCCGGCCAGTCCCCCCGACACAGACCAAGCCAGGACAGGGGGACACAGGGGCCCGTCCAGCTTCCTCCCAAGCCCAGAGTCCCCTTCCTTCTGCTGCAGGGCCCAGGCTGCGTGGGGGAGGGAGGCAGACCCAGAACCACTAGATGGGGGGCTGCAGCTGAACCAGCCAGGCGGGGGCTCAGTGGCCCTGGCCTCGGCCTGACCATCAGGAATGGACGGGCAGCCTGACATCCTCAGAGGCTGTGTCCGTCTGGGACAAAAGGCCCGGCCCACCCAGCCGCACCCACTGGTGGAGACTGCCAGCTGGTCCCAAGGCGTAGTGACCGGGAGAGAGACTGGAGAGTCGGGTCTGCAGCCCGGGAAGGTGGTCAGGAGCCTGGGGACCAGCTGCGGCGGGGCCGACAGGGCTCGTCTGGCCACAGAGATGTGTTTCCAGGCGAGGGATTTCATGGCTGAGTCCTGTCTCGGGGTTGCCGCTCAGGGCCCTGAGCTGGTCCTCATGGCGCCTGGCTGGCCCCTGTGGGCGGCTGCTCTGCTGGAAAGAGGGTCCTCAGATTTCCAGCATCCTTCCCTGGGGACAGGCCCCTCAAGACAGTGGGCCAGACCCCCAGTGACCCCTGGGATCTCCTGGCGGGCTGCCCCCACACCTGGGGACCACATGTCTGAGCTCTGGGGATGAGAAATGAGAAGGGAGGCAGGCCTGAGCTGGGGGTCTCAGCCCCAGGGCCCCTGCCTCCACCTGCCCAGGGACAAGCAGAGTCAGCGACTGGGACCCCAGGCTTGGTGGGACTGTGGGCTCCATTCCTTCAGGAGCTCAGGCAGCTGTCTGTCTGTCTCTGGAGGGGGCGCATCCGGCATGGGGTCCTCTCCACGTCTATGCACCTGGGGGTTGGTCTGAGCTGGCATTGTGGACCCGCTCGCATTCCCGTCCAGGTGAGTCTCTCCCATCAGCCGGGGAAGCACGTGTTCCGAGGTGATGAGTTGGTTTTTCTCAGTGTTCGGAGACTATAAAGCTTTGTTCACAAAACAGAGGGACACTCTCCAGCTCCAGGAGTCCACGGAGCCGTGTTCTTGGTTCCTCTGAAAGCTCCCACTGCCTTCCAGATCTGGATGAGTCTTCTGTTCAGGAAGCTCGAGGTTCTGGTTTGAACGCCCTGAGCAAGAGGTCTTGAACAGCAGAGACGCGGAAACCATGGGGCCACGAGATTGCGGTCGCCTGCGCGAGAGGGCTTGACCATGAAGGCTGTTACCGCAGAGAAAGTAAAGCCTAGGAGAAGCTTCTGGAAAGGCTGAGCATCGTCCCTCCACACCCAGCCAGCCACAGACTGCGGCTCTGGGACCGTTTCTTGACCTCATGCATGAGGAGTGTTGTTAACTGAGCCCTGAACCCGGGAGGCCTCAGGCGCCCAAGGAGGGAGGGACACGCTCATTCCCAGAGGGGCGCAGATGCTCAGACGTGGCCACCTCTGCCCAGGCATGAGGGAGGCGGCCACCTGGAGACCCAAGTCCCGGTGAAAACTCACAGCTGCGGCTGGTGCCTGGGGCAGACAGGGCAGAGACGGGCCACCGCAAATGGTGGGGCTGCAGACAGAGGCCAGGGCAGCACGCGGCCCGGGGACGCCTGGCATGAGACGGCGGGGTCCCCTCCTCGCCCGCCCCTTGGGGACCGGTCTGGCTGCCCCGATCGCAGCTACTGGTCACCGCGGCTGCCCCCATGGCTATCTGTCCCCACCCCACTGGCACTTCCCTCTGGGGCTGCTGGACACCAGCAAGGTGACAGCCATGCCGCCTCCTGATATTTAGGGTCCCGAGTGGGCAGGGAGTGAAGGGCTTTGCCCCCTGGAGCCCACAGCCCCCAAAGGTCACACAAAATGCCCCAGGCCAGTGGGGACGCCCGTGATGACACGCAGCAGGCGTGGCCCGTGCCTAGGAATCCGTCCTGGAAGCTGTGGGCTGCGGTGGTCTTGTGGGACCTCCCCGAGGCAGTTCTGAAGGGCCAGGCCTCCACGGTGCCCCTGACGAGAGAAGCCAGGGAGGGGAGGCGGCTGGGCAGGGGCAGGGAACACCTGGGCGGGCAGCTCTGTCCCTGCCCTGCAGCCTCAGCCCACTGACCCTCGTGCCTATGAAGTGGTATGGGGGGCCACCCCCCCACCCCAGCGTCACGGAATGCAGACCGCC
>SJYA01005559.1:8195-24964 GCA_006410615.1 Neotragus moschatus | reverse complement strand
TTTGTTCAACGAGCTGTTTGTCCAGTGCTTCAGTGTGCTGGCTGGTCAAGAAGCTTTAAGACCTCAGAGGTCATCCAGTTCAGTCGCAGTCTCCTCGTAATCCCAGACTTCACAAATATGGAAAGACAGGAACTCAGCGCTTGGATGACTAGTCCGAGGTCACACAGAGTAAAGGGCTGACTGAGGCTGGATCCCTGGTTTCTTGATTAGGGACTTAGCGAGTTGCCTGGTCAACAAGAATGTTGTCAACCCTTAAGTACTGTGTACTCTCACAGAATGGGCATACCTCTGGAGAGAAGTTCCTTCCCTAGTGTCCACCTACTCAGGTGAGGAGCAGGAGAGCTGGGATGTTCTGGGGGCGGGTGATGGAGAGGAGGAAACCAGAAACTGAAGATCCCTGGCCCCAACCTTGGCCTGGATTTTGCTTAGTCTTGCCACAAATCTAAGTCAACATCATTTGTTGTCGACTTCTGGCCAGTTTGCACCCTCTCTATCTGATACAAGCATTTCTTTGGTTAACCTGGTGTCTTTTTTGGAACAATTTCTGGGTAGGCCTAACTTAGCTGAAGGAGGTGTGGATAAGCACCTCCTTATATGGGATAATGTGTCCCACCTTAACTTCTTTACGCAGATCTCAATCATATTAGGACACCATGTGTCCCTTACCTGAAAGTTTGAATCTGTTAACATGAATACCGAGTCAAGTGGTTGGTAACTCCTTCCCAGAGTTGGCTCAGATGGNAAGCACCTCCTTATATGGGATAATGTGTCCCACCTTAACTTCTTTACGCAGATCTCAATCATATTAGGACACCATGTGTCCCTTACCTGAAAGTTTGAATCTGTTAACATGAATACCGAGTCAAGTGGTTGGTAACTCCTTCCCAGAGTTGGCTCAGATGGTAAAGCGTCTGTATACAATGCGGGAGACTCGGGTTTGATCCCTGGGTAGGGAAGATCCCCTGGAGAAGGAAATGTCAATCCACTCCAGTACTGTTGCCTGGAAAATCCCATGGACAGAGGAGCCTGGTAGGTTACAGTCCATGGGGTCGCAAAGAGTCGGACAGGACCGAGCAACTTCACTTTCCCAGAGTTTTAATACCTCTTACCACTTAGCTTGTTGTGCTTTTTATTATAGTTTGTGTGCCTCTATTAAATGGTAAACTCCTCAAGGATGGTGACAGTTTTATTCCTCTTGGTGTCTCCTGTGTCTTGGAGCACTGTGCCCTCTTGCCTGTAATGGGTTCTCATTTACTCTTGTTAGACTGAGTAGTGTAATTCAGTCTTGTTTCCTTATTCCTTAATTTACCCTCTTAGCATATTTTTTCCCCATGTGACCCAGAGAGCCCAGCAATGGCTCTTGCCGTGTCTAAGTAGCTTCCAGAAAGATAAAAGTGCTGTACTAGCTGTGAACTGTCTGGGTAGCTTAGTCTCTTTTGTCAGTTGAAGATGACTTTAATGTTGTTTAAAGCTCTAAGGGAGGGGGAAAAGGAGGAATGGGATAGCTAGAAATATTATATGTAGGTCTAATTTTTGTTCGTAAAGTATTCCTCTGTTAAATGGAGGGATAGGACTGTTGTCTGCTTCCTGTGTTTATTTTACAGATTAAGATGGTTAAAGCCTCGAAGGCTGACAGTGTTAAAGCAATGATGCAACTGGAGTCTAAGCACTGGAACTGGAATCCTTTGTGGTAGCTCTCTTTTGAATGTGAGCTTGGCTACTCTGGGTGCAGGGGAAGAATAATCTACATAAGTAACAGCTCTTTCCACCCCCTCTCGCTAGGACTGGTTATTGTCATTCCATCACTGCAGCATGCGAATAGTGCTTTTTACAAATGATGAAGGGGACCAGTGAGCATTGATCTTGTGTTCTTGAGTTGGGAGTGTTTTTTCAGCAAAGCATTTTTTTTTTTTAAACTTTTAATTTTGTATTGGGATGTGGCTGACTAACAATGTTGTGATAGTTTTAGGTGAACATCGAATATCCAGGGTGTTTAAGTTGCCTTTCTAGATAGGCTGCTGCTACTGGTGCTAAGTCGCTTGAGTCGTGTCCGACCCTGTGCGACCCCAGAGAGGGCAGCCCACCAGGATCCCCCGTCCCTAGGATTCTCCAGGGACACTGGAGAATCAAGAACGCTGGAGTGGGTTGCCATTTCCTTCTCCAATGCATGAAAGTGAAAAGTGAAAGTGAAGTCGCTCAGTCGTGTCCAACCCTCAGCGACCCCATGGCCTGTAGCCTACCAGGCTCCTCCGTCCATGGGATTTTCCAAACAAGAGTACTGGGGTGGGGCGCCATTGCCTTCTCCGTTCTAGATAGGCAGGAATCCTAAAATCTGCATCATGGACCAGCCTTTTTAGTGACGGAGACACCACAAATATGCATGCCCCATTTGCCCTTGTAGGACACAGCTGCTGATTCTGATTGGCAGTGGGAGAAAGGAGAAGACAGTGGTGAGCCTTCCTCAGTCTTCCAGGCTTCTTTTTATTTTTTTAAAGATTTATTTACTTTTTTAAAATTTTTGGTTGTCCTGTGTCTTCATTGCTGCACACAGGCTTTCTCTAGTTGCGGAGAGCAGGGGCTTCTCTTGTTTCGAAGCATGGGCTCTAGGTGTGTGGGCTTCAGTAGCTGGGGTTCATGGGTTCTACAGCGCGGGCTCAATAGGCACATGGGCTTAGTTGCTCCGTGGTATGTGGGATCCTCCCAGACCAAGGATCGAACCCACGTCCCCTGCATTGGCAGGCAGATTCTTAACCACTGGATCACTGGGAAGCCCAGTCTTCCAGGCTTTGGACTGCAGGATTGAGTGCACCTAAAAAAAGCCACTGTCTTCCTGAAGTAGAATAGTGGACTAGGAATCAGGAAACTTGAATTCCCATCCCAGCCCTCCTAACTCTCTCTGAGCTTGGGCCAGGCTCTCTAAAATCTCCCAGACATCTATTAAATAGTACTGCTGGAGATACGAAAGTAAATAAGCACTACCTTGTCTCAAGTTTGAGTAAAGCATTTTTATTTGTTTTGCTTAAGTGTATAGCTTTTAGACGTATTTGTGAAATGTATTGACCCCTCTGCAGATTAATCAGAAAGCATGAATTTTAACAGTTCCTTTAGAATTATCAACAATTTTGCTACAGAGATGACAGTGTTTATATACAGGTACTGTATAATTCTGTATAGTATATTAATCTATTCTGGTGAATGATTTTAAAACTAATAGTTTAAAATTATAAGCAAGTTAGATCTTAAGTGTGGTATTAGGATTATGAATTGAATGTAGGTTTGGGATTGGAATTCCAAGTGGAAGTGNCAGTGTTTATATACAGGTACTGTATAATTCTGTATAGTATATTAATCTATTCTGGTGAATGATTTTAAAACTAATAGTTTAAAATTATAAGCAAGTTAGATCTTAAGTGTGGTATTAGGATTATGAATTGAATGTAGGTTTGGGATTGGAATTCCAAGTGGAAGTGAGGAGGCAAGGCTTTCCAAGTTTAAGATGAGTTGCACTCTTAAGTTCAGTTCAGTCGCTCAGTCGTGTCTGACTCTTTGCAACCCCATGAATCGCAGTACACCAGGCCTCCCTGCCCATCACCAACTCCCAGAGTTCATCCAAACTCATGTCCATCGAGTCGGTGATGCCATCCAGCCATCTCATCCTCGGTCGTCCTCTTCTCCTCCTGCCCCCAATCCCTCCCAGTATCAGCGTCTTCTCCAATGAGTCAACTCTTCCATGAGGTGGCCAAAGTACTGTAGCTTCAGCTTTAGTATCATTCCTTCCAAAGAAATCCCAGGGCTGATCTCCTTTAGAATGAACTGGTTGGATCTCCTTGCAGTCCAAGGGACCCTCAAGAGTCTTCTCCGACACCACAGTTCGAAAGCATCAGTTCTTTGGCGCTCAGCTTTCTTCACAGTCCAACTCTCACATCCATACATGACCACTGTTAACTGATGCAATTAGGGCTAGTAATTGGCTAGCTGGAAAAAAAGTAAATTAAAGCAGGGAATGATACAGATATTAGTTACCTGTAGACCTTGAGCATTTTATATTTTAACTTAAAACATAAACATCTTGTTGCCATTTTTTTAACAGAAGTCTTTTCTTGGAATGTGGGTCTCAGGGATCTGCAAACTACAGTGTAAGGGCAAAATCTCATCCTGACCTGCTGCTTGTTTCTGTAATAAAGTTTTATTGGAACACAGCCATGCTCTCTTGTTTGAAAGTGAAAGTGAAGTCACTCAGTTGTGTCCGACTCTTTGTGACCCCATGGATTGCAGCCTACCAGGCTCTTCAGTCCATGGAATTTTCCAGGCAAGAGTACTGGAGGGGGTTGCCATTTCCCCTGCTCATCTTTACCTAGTCTTGCCTTAGCTTTCAGCTCAGTTTTCATAGACAACTTCTTGAGAATCTGTATAGCATAGAAATTAAATTCTTAAGCTCTGGAGCCAAATTGTTTTGCCACTTATGAGTTGTGTAGGCCTTGGGTACATTGTTCAATGTACCTCCTTTGTAAAATAGAGACAATAATAGTATCTAGTCCTAGGGTTCTTATGACATTATCTGAGGTCATTCACCTAAAGCACTTAGAGCAATGCCTGGCAGGTAGTAAGTACTCAGTAATAGCTGCTGCTGTTGTTTTCCTCTTCTCCTCTTGACTTCATTGCTTCACCTAATATTTTATTAAATTATATATTTAGAATAATAAACACAATTGTGGTACATGGGCTTGTGGATAAACACAACTGGTAACCCTCAATCAACACATAGTTTCACTGAGAGAGAGAGCCAGTATTGCTCCCTTGATACTGGAGACTAGCCTAGCTAATGTGTTAGTTAAATTGATTAAGAGAGTTCTGTGCAATAGTTTGCTGAGAGTTTAGGACAATAGTATATATAGGGAAATAGTGGATTAAAATAGGAGACCAGGACTATATTTGTCAAATAGATTGCAAGCCAAGCTTGTACTTAGCCCAGTAGGAAATGGAATTTTTTATTCTAAATGACATGGGTCATATTTAAAAAAATGCAGATGGTTTAAGATGTGGAGTTGATGTGAGGACTGAGTGCAATATGGTATGGTAAACATTACTTAGGGCACTAGTATTCATCTGTTAAAAACCTCAATCCAGTTCTTCTTTGGATTATAATCTCAATTTTGAATGAGAAAAATCAATGTTCTAGACTGAATGTGAATAAACTTAAATGGCTTCTCTAAAGGTAACAGTGTATACTGGACCCCTAAGAATCTGTTTCTTAAGCCCTGATCCTCTCCTTGTTCCCGTTTGCCTGTGCTGTTGACCCTTCTTTTCGCCCTCCTCACTAGACATGCTGCAAAAGAGAAAAAGATGACTTAGTTGTCACTGAAAAAGCAAGTGTTTATAGCGACAAGATGACTTCAACTAGTGGAATATGTCAGATAAGTCAGTAACCAGGCAGCACCCAGATAACTCTGCCATTTAAAGTTGGCAGGACAGGCATGGTTGGAAAGGGAGGGAAGAGAGAAGGCAGGTTGCTGACTGATGCCTGCACTCCCACAAGCAGATTTGAGCATAATAAAGCCATCAAAAAAAAATGTTTTCTGTAGTTTGTAACTAAGTATGAGAAGTCAGCAAGGGTCTGACTCTTAATCCTATTAAAACAACTAGTTTGTGCCAAGAGAAATCCTAGAGTAGGCACTGGGAAGGAAGTGCTTTTGAAGTTTCCGTTGCTTTGAGTAATAGCATTTCATGATTTAGGTAACATCCCCAAGAAGAGGAGGGGCCCATCCTTAGGAATACAAAGCCCTGCAGAGAAGGAAAGGGTTGAGAAGGGTCCACCCTACCTCTTTTCCTTTGCACAAAGGACCTAGGTTTTTGTATACAACCTGCTTTTGTAGGCTGAGGACATTGTGCAATGCAGCATAATAAGATGGAAACCTGCATGACAAAAGTAAATAAGAGAAATGATTTGGGGCACAACACACAAAGAGCAAAACTCCAGCAACCAGTAAAATGTTAGCAGACCCTTTTATTTTCAGCCAGTTTGAGTCTTTCCCTAAGTAGGTAGTAGAGTTATTATAGAACTATGCAGAGCTTTTATGTAATTCTGAGCAGTTTAGAGCATCTAGAATGTATTTGTTCAGTTCATGAACTGAAAGAAGAGGAATGCTGCTATGTCCCCACAGGTGCCCATTCCTCTCTTCTACCTTTTCCGGGCTTTTTATCAGGTCCCATCACCTTGAGATGGCTGGATGGCATCACTGACTCGATGGACGTGAGTCTGAGTGAACTCCGGGAGTTGGCGATGGACAGGGAGGCCTGGCATGCTGCGATTCACGGGGTCGCAAAGAGTCGGGCACGACTGAGCGACTGAACTGAACTGAACTGAACTGATGTATCCCTTCTCCCTCAGACTGAGCTTCTTGAGGAGATGGTTTCATCACAGTACCTTCACTCAGTAGGTGCACAATAAATTTGAATGAATGAACAAAAAATATAAAAACAAATGAATGAATGAAGAGACTGAGTTTCTCTGGTCAGACAGGTAATAAGCCCCAAGAGTCAGATATTGAACCCAGGTCTTATGATTCCTAGAACCCCTGTCCCCTGCATTAGCAGGCAAATTCTTAACCAACAGGGAAGTCTCAAGTCTGTATGTTTTTCAGTGACATGAAAGTGAGCCCCGTGTGTAACTTGGATATCTCCTTTCAGAGATAAATTTTGTCCTCTAATGAGAAAGCAGGCTATCATTAATAATATCACTTATTTACGATACCTTAGAATTAGGAGGTATTTTGACTTATTGACCCTTACAAACCTGTGAGATGGGTAGGGTGGGTATTTGTATATTCATTTTGCAATAAAAGATCTAGTGCATGCTGAGTTCAGCTGATTTGCCTAATATAGCTGATATATGGCAAACTAGTGTCTATAGCTGAGAGCCTCTGCTGCCTAATCCAGGGCTGTCCCCACTGTTCTCACACTTTTCATAAAACACTGAGATCGTAACATAAATCATACTTAAGCTTTCATGGTTAGCATGGTGGAAATGCATCAAGACTACAGATGAGTCCTATAAGAGGAGTTTGAAAGGGTGCATCTCCTGAGTGCTTTATTCCAGGATGTGGCTTCAGTTCAGTTCAGTTCAGCCACTCAGTTGTGTCTGACTCTTTGCGACCCCTTGAATTGCAGCACACCAGGCCTCCCTGTCCATCACCAACTCCTAGAGTTCACTCAGATTCACGTCCATCGAGTCAGTGATGCCATCCAGCCATCTCATCCTCTGTCGTCCCCTTCTCCTCCTGCCCCCAATCCCTCCCAGTATCAGCGTCTTTTCTAATGAGTCAACTCTTCCATAAGGTGGCCAAAGTACTGGAGCTTCAGCTTTAGCATCATTCCTTCCAAAGAAATCCCAGGGCTGATCTCCTTCAGAATGCCCTGGTTGGATCTCCTTGCACTCCAAGGGACTCTCAAGAGTCTTCTCCAACACCACAGTTCAAAAGCATCAATTCTTTGGCGCTCAGCCTTCTTCACAGTCCAACTCTCACATCCATACGTGACCACTAGAAAAACCATAGCCTTGACTAGACGGACCTTAGTCGGCAAAGTAATGTCTCTGCTTTTGAATATGCTATCTAGGTTGGTCATAACTTTCCTTCCAAGGAGTAAGCGTCTTTTAATTTCATGGCTGCAGTCACCATCTGCANTTGAATATGCTATCTAGGTTGCTCATAACTTTCCTTCGAAGGAGTAAGCGTCTTTTCATTTCATGGCTGCAGTCACCATCTGCAGTGATTTTAGAGCCCCCAAAAATAAAAGTCTGACACTGTTTCCACTGTTTCCCCATCTATTTCCCATGAAGTGATGGGACCAGATGCCATGATCTTCGTTTTCTGAATGTTGAACTTTAAGCCAACTTTTTTACTCTCCTCTTTGACTTTCATCAAGAGGCTTTTTGGTTCCTCTTCACTTTCTGTTATGCCAGTGAAAGTGAAAGAGAAGTCGCTCAGTCATGTCCGACTCTTTGTGACCCCATGGACTGTAGCCTACTGGGCTCTTCCCTCCATGGGATTCTCCAGGCAAGAGTACTGGAGTGGGTTGCCATTTTCCTTCTCCAAAAACTAACATGAGCACGATGCATTGACCAGGAATGCATTGGCCGGTTATGGCATTAAAGAGGATTAAAACAAACACAAGAAAACAAAACAAGAAACAGAAGACTAATCCCAGACAAATGGTAAATACAAACAAAATCAGGCAAATAATAACAAAAATAATGGAATACACACACACACACACACACACACACACACACACACACAACCAAAACAGTCCAGAAAAGAAAGTACAAGAGATTGACCCGGCAAGCAAAGGAAACCAAAAATGATATCATCCAGTTAAAAACAAAACTAACTAAAGCACAAACCAGAAAACAAAACCAAAGGAAGGTGCCAACTGAGGAATACAGCAATGAAAACAAAACAAACAAACATGGTGATAAAAAGAAAGAATATAAAAGCAAACTTAAATAGAGTGTAGATTTAAAAGATTTTTATATATGAATAACTACACCAGATAACAATAAGAAAGCAAACAAAAGGATAAATATAAAAAATAATAAATTTAAAACAACTTTTAAAAGAAAAAAACCCACAGAACCACAGAAGGCCAATGCAGATGCAGTATATAAAGGAAATAAAAAATGTGATTTAAAAAATTCTCAAAAGCTTAAATGAATTTAGTAGTATTAAAAAAAACCAACAACTACAGCAAGAGGGAAAAAAATCCAGATACAACTTCAGAACAAATCAAAATATAAAAATAAATGTTTTCTTGGATCTCAGCTGTCAGCATCCTTTCCCTTGCTGTGAGTCACAGTCCACCTCACCTCCTTAGGATGCCCTCCAATACTGGGCTGGTCTCGGGACCTGCTGTGAGGGCAGCTCAGACCCTAATTGGTCCTGTTCCTGAGTGGTCTTGCCTCCAATGTCCACAGCTGCCAGAGCTTCTGTGTTTTCTTTTGTGGGAATTCTCAGTGTCCTTTTATATATTCCATAGACACAGAGTCTGCCTAGTTAATAGTATGGATTTCGTCTGCAGCTTGTACAGCTGATGGGACAGTTTTGGGTCCTTTTCCTTAGCCACACTGGTTCTGGACTTAAATTGTGGTTTTATGTGCATCTATGCATGTGAGTCATCTACAGGGGTTTGCTCCTGAGGCTGCCCTGGAAGACTTGAGTCAGCCCCAGTGAGGACTGGGTGTGGAGGTGGTGCAGCTGCTTGGATTGCAGGAGCCCTGGCAGCACCAGGTACTCAGGGGAGCCAGCAGCTAGGGCAGCAGGAAACATGGTGCTCTTAGGGTTTTTCTAGCCTCTGGCAGGTCTGTCCCAATGGGGATCAAGCATGGAGGTGGCATGGTTCCTTGGGTTACAGGGACCCTGGCTATACTGCATGTGGCAGGGGCATCAATGGCTATTGGTGCAGGAGATGTGCTGCTATTAGGTTTTTCTCTAAGTCTCTGGCAGCTCTTTTACAGTGAGGACTGAGCATGGAAGTGGCACAGATGCTTGGATCACAGGGACCCTGGTGGCACCAAGTGTACAGGCACATGGGCTGCCTAAGCTGAAGGAATGATGGCCCTATTACTCTTTTCCTAGCTTCTAGCAGCTGGCAATCAGAGAGCCTCTTGGGTCCGTCTCTGTTGCTCAGCCCATTCAGGCACTTTAAAGGCCCCATGTCTGGGGTCCTTCTCTATGATTTGGCATATCAGGCACTTAAATGGCCATCCTGGCTGGGGTCCTTCTCTGTGGCCTGGTGTGTCAGGCACTTAAAAGACCACCCTGGCTGGGGTCCTTCTCTGTTGTTTGGCATATCAGGCCTTTAGAGGGTCCCCCTGGCTGAGGTCGTTCCCTATTGCTCAATGTATCAGGTGCTTAATGGCCACCCTCACCCCGTTGGGGCTTTTCTCTGTTGCTCAGTGTGTCAAGTGTTTGAAGGGTCCCCATGGTTGGGGTCCTTCTCTGTTGCTTGGAGGGACAGGCACTTAAATTGCCACCCTGGCTAGGGTCCTTCTCTATTAGTTGGCATGTCAGGTACTTAAAAGCCCCNCCCGTTGGGGCTTTTCTCTGTTGCTCAGTGTGTCAAGTGTTTGAAGGGTCCCCATGGTTGGGGTCCTTCTCTGTTGCTTGGAGGGACAGGCACTTAAATTGCCACCCTGGCTAGGGTCCTTCTCTATTAGTTGGCATGTCAGGTACTTAAAAGCCCCCTGTTTGGGGTTCTTCTCTGTTGCTCAGTGCATCAGGTGCTTAAATGACCACCCCCTCCCCCACCCCACCCCGGGCTTAAGTTCTTCACTGTTGCTTGGTGTGTCTGGAGCTTAAATGGCCACATTCCCTGGGTTCCTTTTCTGTTGCTTGGTGCATCAGGCACTAAACTCTGCCCCCGTCCCCTTACCCACCCAGTTTAGGTCCTTCCCTACTGCTCTCCATGTCAGGGGCATCAGTGGCACCCTGCTTGGGGTCCTTCTCTGTTGCTTGGCACATCAAGCACTTAAATGGCCAGACTGGCAAGCATCCGTCTCTTATTTTTCGTGTCAGTCACTTAAAGGGCCCCCTGGCTGGAGGTCCTTCTCTGTTTCTTGACACATCAGGCACTTAGAAATGCCCCTGGCTGGGCTCCTCCTTTGTTCAGTGCATCAGGCACTGAAATGGCCACCCATGTTGGGGTCCCTTTTTGTTGCTTGGTGCGTCAGGCACTTAAAGGGCCCACCTGGTTGGGTCCCTCCCTATTGCTCAATGTGTCAGGTGCTTAAATGGTCCCCATCTGCAGTTGGTGGGGGGGGGGGCCGCTTCTCTGTTGCTTGGCCTGTCAGGCACTTAAAGGACCCTCGACTGGGGTCCTTCACTGTTACTTGGTGTGTCAGGCACTTAAAGGGGACGATGCCTGGAGTCCTTTTCTGTTTCTCTGCACATCAGGCACTTAAGGGGCCCCCTGCCTTGGGTCCTTTTGTGTTGCTTGGCATGCTGCTGCTGCTGCTAAGTCGCTTCAGTCGTGTCTGACTCTGTGTGACCCCATAGACGGCAGCCCACCAGGCTCCCCCGTCCCTGGGATTCTCCAGGCAAGAACACTGGAGTGGGTTGCCATGCTTGGCATGACAGGCCCTTAGATGGCCACCCTGCCTGGGGTCCTTCTCTGTTGCTTGGCATATCAGGCCTTTAAAGGCCCCCCCTGGCTGAGGTCATTCCCTATTGCTCAATGTGTCTGGTGCTTAAGGGCCCCCCACACTCCGTTGGAGTCTGGGTTCCTTTTCTGTTACTTGGCGCATCAGGCACTAAAGCCCACCCCCTTCCCTCCACCCCCACCCATTTTGGGTCCTTCCCTACTGCTGTCTGTGTCCTCTGTGTCACGGGCATAACGGGCCCCTCTGCTTGGGCTCCTACTCTGTTGCTTAGCACATCAAGCACTTAAATGGCCAAACTGGGTGGCTTCCGTGTCTTATTTTTCGTGTCAGTCACTTAAAGGTTCCCCTGGCTGGGGGTCCTTCTCTGTTACTTGATACATCAGGCACTTATAAGTGCCCCTGGCTGGGTGCCTCCTCCTTTGTTCAGTGCATCAGGCACTGAAATGGCCACTCATGTTGGGGTCCCTTTTTGTTGCTTGGTGCGTCAGGCACTTAAAGGGCCCACCTGGTTGGGTCCCTCCCTATTGCTCAATGTGTCAGGTGCTTAAATGGTCCCCACCTGCAGTTGGTGGGGGGGGGGGCCGCTTCTCTGTTGCTTGGCCTGTCAGGCACTTAAAGGACCCTCGACTGGGGTCCTTCACTGTTACTTGGTGTGTCAGGCACTTAAAGGGGACGATGCCTGGAGTCCTTTTCTGTTTCTCTGCACATCAGGCACTTAAGGGGCCCCCTGCCTTGGGTCCTTTTGTGTTGCTTGGCATGCTGCTGCTGCTGCTAAGTCGCTTCAGTCGTGTCTGACTCTGTGTGACCCCATAGACGGCAGCCCACCAGGCTCCCCCGTCCCTGGGATTCTCCAGGCAAGAACACTGGAGTGGGTTGCCATGCTTGGCATGACAGGCCCTTAGATGGCCACCCTGCCTGGGGTCCTTCTCTGTTGCTTGGCATATCAGGCCTTTAAAGGCCCCCCCTGGCTGAGGTCATTCCCTATTGCTCAATGTGTCTGGTGCTTAAGGGCCCCCCACACTCCGTTGGAGTCTGGGTTCCTTTTCTGTTACTTGGCGCATCAGGCACTAAAGCCCACCCCCTTCCCTCCACCCCCACCCATTTTGGGTCCTTCCCTACTGCTGTCTGTGTCCTCTGTGTCACGGGCATAACGGGCCCCTCTGCTTGGGCTCCTACTCTGTTGCTTAGCACATCAAGCACTTAAATGGCCAAACTGGGTGGCTTCCGTGTCTTATTTTTCGTGTCAGTCACTTAAAGGTTCCCCTGGCTGGGGGTCCTTCTCTGTTACTTGATACATCAGGCACTTATAAGTGCCCCTGGCTGGGTGCCTCCTCCTTTGTTCAGTGCATCAGGCACTGAAATGGCCACTCATGTTGGGGTCCCTTTTTGTTGCTTGGTGCGTCAGGCACTTAAAGGGCCCACCTGGTTGGGTCCCTCCCTATTGCTCAATGTGTCAGGTGCTTAAATGGTCCCCATCTGCAGTTGGTGGGGGGGGGGGCCGCTTCTCTGTTGCTTGGCCTGTCAGGCACTTAAAGGACCCTCGACTGGGGTCCTTCACTGTTACTTGGCGTGTCAGGCACTTAAAGGGGACGATGCCTGGAGTCCTTTTCTGTTTCTCTGCACATCAGGCACTTAAGGGGCCCCCTGCCTTGGGTCCTTTTGTGTTGCTTGGCATGCTGCTGCTGCTGCTAAGTCGCTTCAGTCGTGTCTGACTCTGTGTGACCCCATAGACGGCAGCCCACCAGGCTCCCCCGTCCCTGGGATTCTCCAGGCAAGAACACTGGAGTGGGTTGCCATGCTTGGCATGACAGGCCCTTAGATGGCCACCCTGCCTGGGGTCCTTCTCTGTTGCTTGGCATATCAGGCCTTTAAAGGCCCCCCCTGGCTGAGGTCATTCCCTATTGCTCAATGTGTCTGGTGCTTAAGGGCCCCCCACACTCCGTTGGAGTCTGGGTTCCTTTTCTGTTACTTGGCGCATCAGGCACTAAAGCCCACCCCCTTCCCTCCACCCCCACCCATTTTGGGTCCTTCCCTACTGCTGTCTGTGTCCTCTGTGTCACGGGCATAACGGGCCCCCCTGCTTGGGCTCCTACTCTGTTGCTTAGCACATCAAGCACTTAAATGGCCAAACTGGGTGGCATCCGTGTCTTATTTTTCGTGTCAGTCACTTAAAGGTTCCCCTGGCTGGGGGTCCTTCTCTGTTACTTGATACATCAGGCACTTATAAGTGCCCCTGGCTGGGTGCCTCCTCCTTTGTTCAGTGCATCAGGCACTGAAATGGCCACCCATGTTGGGGTCCCTTTTTGTTGCTTGGTGCATCAGGCACTTAAAGGGCCCTCCTGGTTGGGTCCCTCCTTATTGCTCAATGTGTCAGGTGCTTAAATGGCCCCCCCACCTGCAGTTGGGGGGGTCCTCTGTTGCTTGGCATGTCAGGCACTTAAAGGGCCCCCTGCCTGGGGTCCTTTTGTGTTGCTTGGCATGACAGGCCCTTAAATGGCCACCCTGCCTGGGGTCCTTCTCTATTACTTGGTCCGTCAGAAGGTTAAATGGTCACCCTGGCTGGGGTCCTTCTCTGCTGCTTGGCGTGGCAGGCACTTAAACGTCCTCCTTGTTGGTGGTGGTTGTTCAGTCGCTAAGTTGTGCCTGACTCTCTGCAACCCCATGGACTATATCCTACCAAGTTCCTCTGTCCATGGGCTATCCCAGGCAAGAAGGGTGGAGTGAGTTTCCGTTCCCTTCTCCAACTCCTGGTTGGGGTCCTTTTCTATTGGCACACCAGGCACTTAAGGGTCCCTCTGACTGGGGTCCTTCTCTGTTGCTCAGTGTGTCAGGTGCTTAAATGTCCACCCTGGCTGGGGTCCTTCTCTGTTGCCTGGCGTGTCATGTGCTTAAGGGACTCCCCCCTTATTTGGGGGTCCTTCTCTGTTGCTCGGCACCTTAAGCATTTAATGGGCCATCCTGGCTGGGGTCTTTGTCTATTGCTTGTCATTTCAGGTGCTTAAATGTTCCCCCTGGCTGTGATCCTTTTCTGTTGCTTGGCGTGTCAGGTGCTTAAATGGCCACCCCTGTTAGGATCCTTCTCTGTTACTCTGTGCATCAGGCACTTAACAGGCCAACCTCTCTGGGGTCTTTCTCTGTTGTTCAGCTGCTGGTGCTGGCATTTGGGGAGAGAGAAGCTACAGTGAATGTTCCACCCCCTGCACGTGACTCAGCAGTATTGCTTTGCCTCCAAGGCTGCCTGGTTTTCCTCCAGAAGCATTTCCCTCCACGATCTCCTCCCTCACATCCCCTCGAGCCATCTCCCCACAGTCAACAGCAGACCTCACCCTGAGGTTGCTCTCCAATACCTATGCTCCAACTCCCAGCCACTGTGCTTTCTAAGGGACTTGCATCCCTGTCCAGCATTATGTGTGGCTGTGACAAGGATTGTTTGTGTGATTCTCATTCCATTCAGACTGTCACAGATCAGCTGCTTCACTCTCAGCCTCAAATGCTTCTCTGTTCCAAATAATGCCCCAATGTGGAGATCTGATCCTTGTTTCAGTTCCTCTCACACACAGCCACCCCCTGCCAGGTGCAGGTCCAGTCCTGCTCACTCTCATCTTTTTCTCGCCTCCTTCCTTCGTCCTACCAAATTTTGCATGGGTCTATGTATTCTTTTCTGGCAACCAGGTACACATGCCTGCTCTCAGATGGTGTTCTGCAATATCTTCTGTGTCTGAAAGTGTATTCATGATGTATCCACGGAGAGAGATGTATTCCAGGTCCACCTACTCCTCCACCATCTTGTTCTCCCTTTTTCCCCACCTCCAAACACCACCACACGATGGGGTTACAGCTTCAACATATGAATTTGTTGAGGGACATAAACAGTCAGTCCATAACAACCACGAATACGATGCAGTAGTTATTTTAAATCAGGAAATTTAACATCAGTATCGTATATTATCTCATTTGTTTTTACCAATTCTGGTCCTGGATCTAATCTAGGATCACACGTTACATTAATAGTCATGTCTCTTTTTGATACTATAAAACTCCTAGAGAAAAACATAGGCAGAACACTCTCTGACATAAATCACAGCAATATCTTTTCAATCTGTCTCCCAGAATAAATGATATAAAAGCAAAAATAAACAATTAGGACCTACTTAAACTCAAAAGCTTTTGCGGAGGGGAAAGAAATAATAAACAAAGCCTATCTACAGACTAGGAGTAAATATTTGCAAATATCTAACTGACAAAATGGAGAAGGAAATGACAACCCACTCCAGTGTTCTTGCCTGGAGAATCCCAGGGCTAGGGGAGCCTGGTGGGCTGCCGTCTATGGGGTTGCACAGAGTCAGACAGGACTGAAGTGATTTAGTAGTAGTAGTAGTAACTGACAAAATTTACAAACAGTCCATGATACATAACAGCATCAAAACAACCCAATCAAAAAATGGGTAGAAGACCTAAATAGACATTTCTCTAAAGAAGACATATAGATGGCTAAGAGGCACATGAAAAAATGTTCAACATTGCTAATTATTAGAGAAATGCAAGCCAAAACTACAATAAGATATCACCTCACACCAGTCAAAATGGCTATCATCCAAAGATCTACAAACAATAAATGATGGAGAGAAGGGAACCATCATACACTGTTGGCGGGAATGTAAATTGGTACAGCCACTTTGGAAAACAGTGTGGAGGTTCCTTAAAAACTAAAAATAGAGTTGCCATACAACCCTGCAGTCCCACTGCTGTGCATGTATCTGGAGAAAAACATGCTCTGAAAGGATACATGTGCCCCAGTGTTAATAGCAGCACTGTTAACAGTAGCCAAGACATGGATGCCATCTAAATGTCCATTGACAGAGGAATGGATAAAGATGTGGTACATATATACAACAAAATGTTACTCAGCCATTAAAAAGAATGAAGTAATGTCATTTGCAGCAACATGGATGGACTCAGAGACTGTCATACTGAGTGAAGTTAGAGAAGGAGAAAATGACATCCCTTATATATGGAATCTAAAAAGTGATACAACTGAACTTACTTACAAAACAGAAACAGATTCACAGACTTAGAAAACAACCTTATGGTTGCCAGGGGAGGGGGAGGGTCAAGCAGAAGCGATAGTTAGGGAGTTTGGGATGGACATGTACACACTGCTATATTTAAAATGGATAACCAACAAGGACCTACATGGAACTATGCTCAATGTTATATGGCAGCCTGGGTGAGAGGGGAGTTCGGGGGAGAATGGATACATGTTTATGTATGGCTGAGTCCCTTTGCTGTTCACCTAAAACTATTCCAACATTGTTAATTAGCTATGCCTCAGAACAAAATATAAAGGTTTTTTTTTTTTTTAAGTTTTCAGCTCTGGTCAAGGGGAAAAATCTGGCCACAAAGTGGTAGAAGCACACAACTGCTTGGGAAATGAATCGTCAGTCTATATTCAGTTCAGGATACAGGATGCTTGGGACTGGTGCATGGGGATGATCCAGAGAGTTGATGTGGAGTGGGAAGGCGGGGGGGGGGGGGGGTGAAGAAAGGGAACTCATGTAAACTTGAGAAGAAAAAAAAAAAAAAAAAAAAAAAGGGAAAAAAAAAAAAAATAAAA
>SJYA01005558.1:0-25070 GCA_006410615.1 Neotragus moschatus | reverse complement strand
GGGGGAAGTGCTTAATTTGGAATGTGGATACCTGAGATGAGAAGAAAACAGGGAAATGTCACAGTCCTCTGTTGTCTCTTTGGTGTTCGGAATATGACATTAAGTAGGAATGTACAGTCACTGCAAATTGTTTGTCAAGCCCACAATCTTGATCATACACTGCTAAACGGTGATAGTGTATGTATGTGTGTGTGTGTGTTAGTCACTCAATTGTGTGCAACTCTTTGTGACCCTATGGACGGTAGCCCACCAGGCTCCTCTGTCCATGGAAATCTCAGGCATGAACTGGATTAGAGTGCCATTCCCTTCTCCAGGGGATCTTCCCAACCCAGGGATTGAACTCAGACTTCCTGCATTGTGGGCAGATTCTTTACATCTGAGGCACCAGAGAATATTGATAGTGATGTTTTACTAAATTGTCCTCCTAACTCCTACCTAACAGCTCACCAGAAGACATAGTTATTGAACCTAGAGGGAGAATCATTCAAAAAGAAAATAACCCAGTGGATTGATCCGTCTTCCAGCTCTATATTCTTCCAGATGAAGACAGCTATTTGGATTGATAGACTCTTAGAGGTAAAATAATTCTCAAGCTGAGCAGGTGCTGCTGGAGCTTTGTCTTCTCCCCCAACCCACTATTGATCTGATTTAAAAAAAAATTACACTGATGATAAAACGTTAAAAATCACAGTAAACAAAGATTTTTTTTCAAAGCAGTAACAGAAATTCAGTCCATGCTTAAATATTTCATCATTATAGCCACACACATATGTTGAAAATCTTTCCTTCTTCTGGAAGTTCTGAACTTTTTAGAGGTTGGTTGGAATCATTCCCAACTCTTGAGAAGACTGTACAGGCTTGTGTGCTCAGTCAGGTCTGACTCTTTTGTGACTCCATGGTCTGCAGCCCACCAGGCTCCTCTGTCCTTGGGATTTTCCAGGCAAGAATACTGTGGTTGCCATTTCCTCCTCCAGGGGATCTTCCCGACCCAGGGATTGAACCTGGGTCTCCTGCATTGCAGGCAGATTGTTTACCGTCTGAGCCACCAGGGGATTCACTTAGAGGTGTATACATAATTTCAAACTCATCAAATTGTTTATGCTAAATAGAAACAGCTTTGTGTATGTCAATCATACCTCAATAAATTTTTTTTTTTTTTTTTTAAGAAAAAAGTAATGTACTGAGGCCTTCCCAAGGGCAGGCCAGCTTCTGTTCCTCAGTATTTATCCAAAAGTCTGAGTTGGGCATGCAGACTTGTTCTGCCCTGACGTGGTCCATAGCCACCTCTGAGCCCACTCAGAGCTCTCAGAGGGAGATCTGGCCAGGGCCTTCCGTAGCCTCTGGACTGCCACCTCTACCTACGGGAACGTATCTGCCAGCGGTTGTTGTTCAGTTGCTCAGTTGTGTCCAACTCTTTGTGGCCATGTGTCTGACTTTGTGTCCAACTCTTTCCCATCTGCCTACAGGAACGTGTCTACCAGTGATACTGGTTCCCATGACAACCCAGGGCCTCAGTTTGCCAGGCATCTGGTCTGTGGTAGCAATGTCCCCATAGACAGAGAACCCATTCCTAAAGGTCCCAGATTGGGTACATTCCTGGCCCTTGTGCCTGGCACACGTTAGCCATCCAGGCAGCATTTGCCTAATAAGCAGAAAAAGGCAGAAGTCACATCTGTGGCTTTTAAATATATTGAACTAGTTACAAAAATTGAAATACAAAAAATTTCAACTAAAACTCAAGATTGGCTTTTTCTGAAGAAAAAAAAAAAAAAACCTGAAAACCTGGCCACCCTGGGCCTGTTCGGCAATAATTGGTGAGAGCTGTGCAGTGGCTATTACAGATAGAAAAACTTTGGGAAAGCATCCTAAATACATTTATTGAGCCACTGGGAAATTATTAAGAGAATCTAAATTGAAAGTGAGATACATTGATACCACAGTAGACTGGTGCTGCATAGGTTATCACCTGTTAATGAACCCAGTGGAAGAAGTTGGACCAGAAATAAAAGAAAATGCTTCTAGGAAGCAAAAATAACAGAGCATCATCTGTGTGTGTGCATACAGATTATGATGACTTCCAAATGTGAGTAGGGCTGGTGAAGTTTTGCAACCTGAAACATTCTTTAGGAGGAAAGCTTTTCAGACCTTGCCTGGGGAGGTGGGTTAGCAGGCATCACTCAGTTCAGTTCAGTTCAGTTGCTCAGTCGTGTCTGACTCTTTGCGACCCCATGGACTGTAGCACGCCAGGCCTCCCTGTCTTTCACCAACTCCTGGAGCTTACCCAAACTCACATCCATTGAGTCAGTGATGCCATCCAACCATTTCATCCTCTGTTATCCCCTTCTCTTCCTGCTTTCAATCTTTCCCAGCATCAGGGTCTTTTCAAATGAGTCAGCTCCACACATCAGGTGGCCAAAGTATTGGAGTTTCAGCTTCAACATCAGTCCTTCCAATGAATATTCAGGACTTTAGGATGGACTGGTTGGATCTCCTTGCAGTCCAAGGGACTCACAAGAGTCTTCTCCAACACCACAGTTCAAAAGCATCAATTCTTCGGTGCTCAGCTTTCTTTATAGTCCAACTCTCACATCCATACATGATTGCTGGAAAAACCATAGTCTTGACTCGACGGACCAAAGGCATCACTCGCCTTTGGTGATTATCACTGAGTCATCATGTGGGTCTCCCCCAGACCCATGAAAGCCTTGTGTGTGTGAGAAATGTGTCCTTTTCATTTCTGTGCTGCTCGGGTCTGTTCTGGCCCCTGCCACAGCATAGCTCTATGGTCCTCACAGGCTCCCAGGATCTAATTGAAAGCTTACATCTGTGTGTCCCCACAGCCAGGATTTTGACTTGGAAAGGCTGCAGTGGGGTCTGGGAACCTGATTCTGTGCCCTCTGTAGCTTGTATACAGCGGGAAGTCCTCTATGATGTATTGCTAAGGTGAACAAACTAATAAGACTTGTGAGGAGTTTAGCTTTTTAAAAAATTTTTCTGGGCTGCACTGAGTCTTCCTTGCAGCGTACAGTCTTGTAGTAGCCCGAGGGCTTTCTCTAGTAGCAGCTAATGGGCTTAGTTGCTGCATGGCATGTAGGGATCTTAGCTCCCTGACCAGGGATGGAACCCAAGTCCCCTGCACTAGAAGGTGGATGCTTAACCTTGAACACCAGGGAAGTCCCAGGAATTTAGCTTTTAACTACAGTCTGCAGGTCTATGGTTCTTGCATTTTCCTGGTGATTTCTGTGTCTGCTGGGCCACTGGCCTCCAAGCCCCCTCCTCCTGTGGAACCCGCCCCCCAAACACACCTGCCTCTCCCCTGGATCCCAGGGGACACGGTGTTTATTTACACTGTGCAACCGGCCCCCACAGAAGGATTCCAGCAGACCCACAGAAGTGGGTTTGTGCTGGTTAAAACTGTCTCATATGAGAAGGGAGAGATTATCCCAGGAGGGAGCTATTCAAAATTAAGAGTTTGAGGACTCAAAATAGCTGGGAAAATGGCTGCTTTGGTGCAGGAAGCTTAACTTGTTTTGTTGAGCCCAGTGGTTATAAAGCACCTGGGGGGAGCCGATGGTCTTGGAAGTGGTAGGACTGGGAAGGAAACAAAAGTTTAATCATTTCAGCCTTGGAAAATAGCCCTTGGAGCCAGCACCAGGCACACTTGCTGGTCAGACACAGAAAAGCTGTCTCAGAGATGCTCAGAGGTCGTGTGTGTCTGTTTCCTCATCCATGAAGTGGACCATGGGCTTCCCAGGTGGCTCGGTGGTGAAGAATCGACCTGTAGGGCAGGATACATTGGGTGAGGAAGATCTCCTGTAGAGGGAATGGTAGCCCATCCCAGTATTCTTGCCTGGAGAACCCCACGGACAGAGGAGCATGGTGGGCTACAGTCTACAGGGACACAAAGAGGTGGACACGACTAAGCAACTAAACAACAAAATGAAATGGACCTTACCGGGGCCTCCCTCCTGGGTCAAATGAAATGCTATAGCAGCTCCATGCTACTTCACCACCATTTCATGGTGACGAAGGTCACCACGCTGCTGTTGTTTTTCTGATCAGAGGACACAAGTGGGATTCCTGCAGGTGCAGACCGTCAGGTGAAGGGGCTACTGGGAGAGGCACTTCCGTGGTCTTTACAGGTATATAAAAGGGCAGCTTTCCTCCTAGGGACTTCTCAAGTTTTCCAGCATTTATTGAACCAGGTGCAGACAAAAACAAGTGCCAGGTTTACAGTAGCGTTGATCAGAGGTACTGTGCTGGACCGTGTCATGCTGAGTTGCTTTTCTGAATTAAAATGAACATTTTGTGCCTTGAAAAGCAAAGACAATGAGACCATTCATGCTTTTGAAAATCTGGCTCATCTTAAGGTTTGTATTCATTTTTTAGTTCTAAAGAACTCGTAAATGTAGACACTCCCCCAGACTATGTGTTTTGTTTTCTTTGGCCTGCCTTGGGGAAATTTCTTACAGTTTTTATACATATATTTTTTTCTTTTAAACTTGTAAGAAAAAACTCTTTTGGCTCACTGGTCAATATTAGGCAGATGCTGGCAAAATGGATTGCAGTAAAGATAAAATTCCAAATAATTGTTTGAATTTTTTTCCCTTTATTTTTAGCCTGTCTGAACCATGGCATAGCTCTAGATCGCAAAGCTGCATTGTTTATTTACTTTCAGGAAGTTGTGACACTGTCCTGTGGCTCTGGGATCTTTGTCATTTCTTTACATTGCTGTTACGAACTAGGAAGAAGAAGGGCTTTTCCCACTCTCTTCATTACTGTGTTAGGAGTTTTATTAAATTGTTGTACAAATGATGTTAAATTTCCTTTGACACAGGCAAAATAATTAGCAGTTCCTATTGTGTTTTAATGCTGTGACTTTTATCTTCCTAGACTTTAATTAAATACCCTTTGCTGTTCAGTTAATGTATCTATTTACATCAATTTGACTGTAACACAGAGCACCTAGGTAATTAAATCAGTGCCACATCCTGGATTAATGGAAAGGTCCTAGTTTAGGAGCACATCATCGGACTTTGGATAAAATTTGGAGAACTTTGCTCAGGAGCTTGCAATATATTGTCTTTGTAGCAAGCATGATTCAAATCACAGAGGTTTATTATTATTATTATGTATTACTTGATAGCATATACATAAGTTACAAAGCCAAGAAATAAAATGAACACTACTAAGTCCACCATCTGGTCTACCACCATGCTGTGCTTCTCTTACAACAATCTCACAACCTTAGACTCTTAACTTTGCCCAAAGGTTAACACAAGGCTAATTTTATTTTACTTTTTTAAAAGAAGGAAATTGTAGATTCAAATTTGAGACCTGTTTTCACTTCTCCTTCTGAATCATTTTGCTGAAGGTGACTTTCCGTGAAGTGGATGATATACACCTTGGTCATGGGTTTTTACTATCCTTGTACATGCATGAGATGGACAAAGAATGGTACCCTAACTATTTCTAGAGAGTTTCCATGAAGCACACTATTTGTCCAGATTGTAGTGAAGTTCCTATTTCTTAAATCTGCTGTTAGTAACTCTCTGAGTATCAGAAGCACTAGAAAATTTATCTCTGTATCTCTAACACTTAAAACAGTGCCTGGGACTTAGTAAAGGCTCAGCAAACGTCTGTTGTATTTGATAATTTAATAAATGGTCATAGAAAAAATTTAGGTATCAGACTGTTTCAATACCATTACATATAAGATCAGTTTGGGCATGTGAAGTCAAATGAATATATACTGTTATCATTGTTGTTTAGTTGCTGAGTTGTGTCTGACTCTTTGCAATCTCCCGGACCATAGCCCACCAGGCTCCTCTGTCCATGGGATTTCCCAGGCAAGAATACTGGAGTGGGTTGCTGTTTCCTTCTCCAAGGGATTTTCCTGACCCAGGGATGGAACCTGTATCTCCTGATTGGCAGGTGGATTCTTTACCACTGAGCCACCACGGAAGCCCATATATACTGTATGTATGTGGTATTGTTGGTGGTGTTTTAATTGGCTTCCCTGGTGGCTCAGCTGGTAAAGATTCCGCCTGCAATGCAGGAGACCTGGGTTTGATCCCTGGGTTGGGAAGATCCCCTGGAGAAGGGAAAGGCTACCCACTCCAGGATTCTGGCCTGGAGAATTTCATGGACTATACAGTCCATGGAGTCACAAAGAGTTGGACAGGACTGAGCGTCTTGCACTTTCACTTTCATGTGTTTTTATACACTGGATTATGAAGGGTCTACAAGTGAGTCAAATCCATCCCTCTTTAAACCCAGTGGCGCCAGGGAGTGGTCCATGGAGAGACTGCACTGAGATGCCGCCCTCCTCTTGTAATCACTCTCTGGTCCATCAGTCAGAAAGGCAGCATGGTGATGGGATTAGAACCCTGGAGTCCAGCTTCCTGGGTGCAGGGTCCTAGCTCAGTGGCTAATCAGCTGTGTGACCGTCGGTAAGTTACTTAACCTCTCTGTGCCTCCATTTTCCTCTCATGGGAGATGGGGCTATAGTACTGACCTCATAGGGATTAAATGAGTACAGTTACATACAGCGCTTAGAACTGCGATGGATACATCATAAGTGTAGTGTAAGGATTTGCTATTACTTTCTGGGCCTAGAGACATTGTCTATGGTGTTCAAAGTGTTCGCTGGCCATCACCTGTCTTTGGGAAGTTGGTTCCTCACAGCAGGGGGAGCAGAGGGGTTCTTCCTCTCAGGTACCCCCAGTGGCCTTGCTCAGGGCCCCAGGAGGGCCCTCCCGCTGGACTCCAGGCCTTGGCATTTGCCTCTCTTCCCCTGCCCTTTCCAAGTGTCCCTCAGGCCCTTTCACAGAAGAGTCTCTCAGAGCTTAAATAGATCTTCAGCCACTGCCTTTGCCTGGCTTCTGAGATCACAGGAGGTTGGTTTCTTTCTTGAAGGTGTAAACAGAAGTGGCTGGGAGATGTTTACCTTTGAACCTGAGCATGTTATTATGAGGATAGATAGGTCTAGGAGAGGCTTCACTCAGTCCCAGACGTGTGTTAAGTGGGGTCACACTCGGTATTCATGGTCATGCTCGGTCACTCAGTCGTGTCCGACTCTTTGCGACCCCCTGGTCTGCAGCCCACCAGGCTCCTCTGTCCATGGGATCTTCCAGGCAAGAATACAGGAGTGGGTTGCCGTGTTCCCGACCCAGGGATCGAACCTGCGTCTCCTACGTTGCAGATAGTTTCTTTACCCACTGCATTGGGGTTGCACCGGGAAGCCTCCTGAGACCCTTTCCTGTCCCCTCCCTATCACAGAGGAGCCCTGCAATCTTAAGGAGTGGTGTCTGTGATTTCAGCATGAATCTGATAAAGCACAGGCTTTCTACCTCTGGGAGTCAAAGTAGACAGACCCTTATCAAGTTAGATGGTGCTCACAAAAGGAGAAGCCCCCAGTGTGTTCTCCAGGGGCCGAGGAGGGGGCTTAGTTCGCTGACAGCTGCGGAGGGCCAGGTGCACAGGAGCAGCGTGACTCTAGGGGGCAGGGAGCGGTGGCAGCGGGAAGGCAGCCCAGAGTGCACGCTGACTCTGCTGGTCCCCTTGCTCCTGGGAGCATGGCTGCACTTGACCTCAGAAAGGCAGCACCTCAGGAGAGGCATGAAAATAAGGGCAGGAGCCTCCTACACTCGCTTTGGAATCTGGAGGAAGCATTCTGTAGCCAATGCTTCCCAGGTGGTGTGGTGGTAAAAAAAAAAAAGTCTGCCTGCCAATGCAGGAAGACTCAAGAAATGCGGGTTGGATTCCTGGGTCGGCAAGATCCCCTGGAGGAGGAAATGGCAACCCAATCCAGTATTCTTGCCTGGAGGATCCCATGGACAGAGGAGCCTGGCGGGCTACAGTCCATGCGATTGCACAGAGTCGGACTCGACTGAGCATGCACGCAGGCCCAGACAGAAACAGACACTTCATCAACAGGAGGTTCATCTGATGATTCCTTTTCTGCCTCTGGCACAGGCGCTGCTGGAATAGCAGCTGAACTATTTTAAGAGCAATGGGCTGTTGCGTTCTGTGGTGTCGCAGCTGTGGGCTTTGGAGTGGTCCTGAGGCTGGGGAGAATTTTGTCACTGACGCTCTTTCAAATCGTCTGCCTGTGGCGGCGTCAGGCAGCAGAGATTGACCTTAGATTCCTCGTTGGTGGTGAGCCTGCTATGGCTACACCAGGCTCACTGCTTCTACTCTGCTACCTGAAGTTTCTCTGGATCGGATGTTCTTGAAGGGCAGACTCAGATGGTAAAGAATCTGCCTGTGGTACAGGAGACCCTGGTTGGGTCCCTAGGTCAGGAAGATCCCCTGGAGAAGGGATTGGCTACCCACTCCAGTATTCTTGCCTGAAGAATTCCATGGACAGAGGAGCCTGGCAACCCACTGATCATGGGGTTGCAAAGAATCAGACCCAGCTGAGCAACTAATATTTCTACTTCCTGAGGAAAATGGTTTTAAGAAAAACCCTCTCTGGGGCTTCCCTTGTAGCTCGGTTGGTAAAGAATCTGCCTGCAATGCAAGAGACCTGGGTTCGATTCCTGGGTCAGAAAGATCCCCTGGAGAAGGAAATGGCAACCCAGTCCAGTATTCTTGCCTGGAGAATCCCATGGACAGAGGAGCCTGGCAGGCTACAGTCCATGGGGTCACAAGAGTTGGACACAATTTAGCAACTACACCACCACCACAACTCTCTGAGGGTAGTGGTACTATCACTGGGCACATTAGGCCTCTTCACTATGTTGTTGTTTAGTCGCCAAGTACTGTCCGTCTCTTTGTGACCCCATGGACTGCAGCGCACTAGGCTTCTCTGTCCTTTACCATCTCCCTGAGTTTGCTCAAATTCATGTCCATTGAGTCAGTGATGCCATCCAACCATCTCATCCTCTGTTGCCCCCTTCTTCTCTTGCCCTAAATCTTACCAAGCATCAGGATCTTTTCCAATGAGTTGGCTCTTTGCAGCAGGTGACCAAAGAATTGAGCTTCAGCTTCAGCAGTAGTCTTTCCAGTGAATATTTAGGATTGATCTCCTTTAGGATTGACTGGTTTGATCTTGCAGACCAAGGGACTCTCAAAAGTCTTCTCCAGCACCACACTGCAAAAGCACCAGTTCTTCGGCGCTCAGCCTCCTCAGCCTTCTTCAGAGTGTAAATAGCACTCACTTGCTGTTCTAACTCTATGTTAGCTGCTCAGATGCAGATATTACCTGTTTGAACAGGCTTCCATTGTTTTTATATGATAAAATAGACAATTTTCATGTTATAAGCAGAAAGGTGTAAGTATTACATACTCCTTATTCTCCAACCTTGAAAATAATTTTATAGGAGTTTGAAATAAAATTTGCTTTGCAGTGTTTATTTTTACGTTATTTTGTTATGAGGGAGTCATAAGATTGTCTGTGTAGGCTGAAACAGGCTGGTGAAAACCTCTGACAGCAGACTATTCAATTGAAAGTGTGGTTTTCTGTTCTAGCCTGGAGCTAACCTCTGTCAGCTACAGAGTCCTCTCGGCGCTAAGATTTTGTGTATACGTTTCAACATTCCTGCCAATTTTTCCCATGTGAAATGCAGAATGAAAAGAGAGTTGATATTTTATTGTATTTCATCTCAATAATCTCTAGAAATGTGAGGTAATACTTTCTGTAGATGAGCAACTTGGTAGTGTTTTTATCTTATTCTTTTCTTCCTTTTCTCTAAAAGTCTACACAGAAAATGGACAATTAACTAAGGAGAGGTTGAGGAGTCATGAAATGCAGATTGCGTCCACATGCAGGAACCAGCTGCACGGTGAAGTGCGGTCACAGCAGGTCTCCTCCCCATCATCCTGGCCTCGCCTCCCACACCCCACAGACCCTCTGCTTTGAAGAGCTGCTCTAGTCACCAAGCTGTTGACACTGGCCCCTTCCCACATAGTTAGCATTGTTCCTGTACCTAGAATCATTTCCCCCATCAATTTCCTTTCCTCTTCCTGCCCAAACCCCACCACAAGCACTTGTAGAAATTTCCCTCTAGTGATTGACCTAGCACAAAAATGTCACTTCCTCCATGAAGTCTTCCCTTCTTACTCCAAAGGGACCTGAGTATTAATTCTTGATACTCCTTCATTACCTGTTTTTGGCACCATTCCTAGTGTTGATGGTACTCATGCTTGGAATTGCTGTAATCAGTCTATCGTCTGTCTACATCTATCTATCAATTAGCTATCTATCGATCAAACCTCAACTATCTATCATTTATCTCACATACTATCTATCTATCAACCATTACTCTCTCTCTTGTTAGATCTTAAGCAACTCAAGGTACAACTCAAGTATGGTCCTAAAGACATATGTCCTTGATTCAAGAGTAGAGCTGAGGTCAGAGGGTGGGGCTGAGACTGGGCTGTGGCCAGAGGTAGGCTTGCAGTCTGGATGTCTGGAGGGAGTTGCTTTGGCTTATAGTCCTTGGTAAAAGCATTGGAGTCTGTAGCTACCCTGGAAACAGGCAGGCAGAGCCCACAGTCCACAGGGAAGGGGGCCAGCAGAGCTGCATTGGGAGCCGCACTCAGGGGGAGGAAGGAGCCAGGGTGAGTGGTGTGTTCCCAGCCACTATCGCCCTCAGTGGCTTTTCAGCTGGGGCAGGTCAGGGTGTTGCAGGTTCCTCTGCACGCCAGCCAGTGCCCCCCTCCACCCACAGGCCTGCCTCTCAGCTACAAGAGGGCTGCTTCTGCTGTGGGCGAGGGGATGGGCTCCTGGCCTTGACCTCCAGCTCTTTGCTCTCCAGAGTGGCTGGGCTTTTCCGAGCTCAGGAGCATGGTTCCTGGTGACCAGCAGGATCCTAGCTGGTCTCAGCTTCACTGTTACATGTGTTCAGCTGGACAAGCATGTTCACTTCTGAGATGTGTCTTAAGTTCCTGTGACTATGACTCATCATCACCAGGATACCTGACTAGTCCTCAGGTTGTAGATACAGCCCTGAGTCATCTTGTCAAGGAAGAAGCAGACTTTTTTTTTTTTTTGTAGTTTCTAATGATTTTTATTTTTTCAGCTTTATTTGAGGCATATATCAACATATCCATATATGCATTTAGAGATCAGTCAGTCAGTCAGTTTAGTCTCTCAGTCGTGTCTGACTCTTTGCAGTCCCATGGACTGCAGCACACCAGGCCTCCCTGTCCATCACAACTCCCAGAGCTTGCTCAAACTCATGTCCATTGAGTCAGTGATGCCATCCAACCATCTCATTCTCTGTCGTCCCCTTCTCCTCCTGCCTTCAATCTTTCTCAGCATCGGGATCCTTTCAAATGAGTCCGTTCATTGCATCAGGTGGCCAAAGTATTGGAGTTTCAGCTTCAGCATCAGTCCTTCAAATGAATATTCAGGGCTGATTTCCTTTAGCATTGACTGGTTTGATCTTGCAGTCCAAGGGACTCTCTAGAGTCTTCTCCAACCCCACAGTTCAAAAGAATCAGTTCTTCGTCGCTCAGCTTTCTTTATGGTCCAACTCTCACATCCATACATGACTACTGGAAAAACCATAGCTATGACTAGACTGGCCTTTGTTGGCAGAGTAACATCTCTGCTTTTTAATATGCTGTCTAGCTTGGTCATAGCTTTTCTTCCAAAGAGGAAGCATCTTTTAATCTCATGGCTACAGTCACCATCTGCAGTAATTTTGGGCACAAGAAAATAGTCTGTTACTATTTCCATTGTTTCCCCATCTATTTGCCATGAAGTGACAGGACTGGATGCCATGATCTTAGTTTTCTGAATGTTGGGGTTTAAGCCAACTTTTTCACTCCCCTCTTTCACTTCCATCAAGAGGCTCTTTAGTTCTTCACTTTCTGCCACAAGGGTGGTGTCATCTGCACATCTGAGGTTGTTGGTATTTCTCCCAACAATCTTGATTCCAGCTTGTGCTTCATCCAGCCCAACATTTTGCACAATGTACTCTGCATATAAGTTAAATAAGCAAGGTGGCAATATACAGTCTTGACGTACTCCTTTCCCAATTTGGAACCAGTCCGTTGTTTTATGTCCGACTCTAACTGTTGCTTCTTGACCTGCATACAGATTTCTCAGGACGCAGGTAAGGTGGTCTGGTATTCCCATCTCTTTAAGAATGTTCCACAATTTGTTGTGATCCACACAGTCAAAGGATTTGGCATAGTCCATGAAGCAGAAGTAGATGTTTTTCTGGAATTCCCTTGCTTTTTCTATGATCCAACAGATGTTGGCAATTTGACCTCTGGTTCCTCTGCCTTTTCTAAATCCAGCTTGAACATTTGGAAATTCCCGGTTCATGTGCTGTTGAAGCCTAGCTTGGAGAATATTACTTTGCTGGTATGTGAGATGACTGCAACTGTGCGGTAGTTTGAGCATTCTTTGTCATTGCCTTTCTTTGGGATTGGGATGAAAACGGACCTTTTTCAGTCCACAGCTGAGTTTTCCAAATTTTCTGGGATATTGGATGCAGCACTTTCACAGCATCATCTTTTAGGATTTGAAATAGCTCAGCTGGAATTCCATCACCTCCACTAGCTTTCTTCATGGTGATGCTTCCTAAGGCCCACTTGACTTTGCATTCCAGGATGTCTGGCTCTAGGTGAGTGATCACACCATTATGGTTATCTGGGTCATGAATATTTTTTGTATAGTTCTGTGTATTTTTGCCACCTCTTCTTGATATCTTCTGCTTCTGTGAAGTCCAGACCATTTCTGTCTCCTTTATTGTGCCCATCTTTGCATAAAATGTTCCCTTGGTATCTCTAATTTTCTTGAAGAGATCTCTAGTCTTTCCCATTCTATTGTTTTCCTCTGTTTCTTTGCATTGATCACTGGGGAAGGCTTGTTATCTCTCCTTGCTATTTGTTGAAATCTGCATTTATATAGGTGTATCTTTCCTTTTCTCTTTTGCCTTTAGCTTCCCTTCTTTTCTCAGCTATTTGTAAGGCCTCCTCAGACACACATTGTGATTTTTTGCATTTCTTTTTCTTGAGGATGCTTTTGATCATGGCCTCCTGTACAATGTCACAAATCTCTGTCCATAGTTCTCATAAAAGTCACCAAGGGAAATTCTCTGGTGGTCCAGTGGTTAAGATCCACTCTCCAAATACAGGGAGCTCAAGTTCGATCTCGGATCAGAGAATAAGATCCCAAATGTCAAATGGAGTGGCCAAGAGGAGAAGAAGAAGAAGAAATAGTCACCAAGAAGTGTAACAAGACGCTGTAAGAGAACGTCTTGGGCGACAGGGCCCTACAGTCTCCGAAGCCCTCCTGGAGAGGTGACGTCCTTTAACCTGGGCTGTGAAGGAGGAGAGGAGCTGAGAGTGTGGAAGCGGAGGGTGTTTCAGGCAAGGGGTGGCTGCATGCCCCCGGGACCGGCGGGGATGAGAGGGACTGTGGCTGGAGCACAGAGCCCTGGGGTGACCCCAGGAGAAGGTGCCCATAGGGAAGGCTTTGTGGGCTGTGCTGGGGAGCGTGGATTTTCTCTTAAGTGGGATGAAAAGCCGCCTGATGTTCTGAGAGGACCATTATGGCTCCTGTGGGGAACAAATCCACAGGCAGGTGTGCTGGCCATCTTCTGTCTGTCTCTCCAGAGTCACGCTGACTCTGGTCCACTGTACTGGCCTCTATGACCATGTCACCAGGCCTATCGGTCCTTTGGGGGGAGAATGGGCTGTGGGAAGCACCGCTAGTCCCCAGAACACGGGAAGAAAGAGGACCCAGGGGCGTTATTTCTATGTCGCATCCCGTGGGCAGCAGCTGGGCAGTGCTTGAACATCTGCCACGGTCTCAGCCCGACAGGTGGCCCTTCCTGGGTCTCCCGTCCCTGGTTGTCTGTCATCCGCTTTCCTTCCGGCCCAGGGCTGGGAATGACTGCTTCTTATTGTCAGCCCTGGGGCCCCTCACCTTCTCTAGTTGGTTCCCTAATTCTGCCAACACGCTGGTTAAGAGCCCCTTTGTTAAACTATCCCCAGAACCCCTTTCTGAGTGCCAGATGCTTCCTCTTGGGACCCTGAGCCATGGGTGGGGACAGGAGAAGCAGAAAGGAAATCAGGTTTCGAAATCCCAGGTGGGAGATGGTGGCAGCTTGGGTCAGGGTAGGGACAGTGGAGATGCAGTGAGAGAAGCTGGGTTTGGGGTAACTTCTGGAGCCTGATTGTGGCTTGTTGTGGAATGACAGTGGCCGGCAGCACAGAGGTGACTATGTCTCCATGACAGGCAGTGCGACTTTGGGACTTTGTTTAGTTTCCTGATCTTGAGTTCCAGCCGAGCCACCTCCTTTTCTTATGCTGCATCACGGCACGTGTCTCTCCATTTTGGGAGTTCTCTGCCCTTGAGCTTGGTGCCAGGGTTCCCTAGAGGACCACACACCTCTGAAGGCCCGGAAGCTCTTTGTTATGTTGATGTGACTTTCAGCATAGTATTGTCTTGATGGGGCCATTCAAGCTGCTTTAAATTTATCTCACTGTTTAGGAATCAGAATGAAAAGAATCATGTTTATGGTTCTGCCTCAGGTATGTGTGACTTGTACAGGTTAGAACGGCCAAGTCAAGGCCCTGTCCTCCTGCCTTTTAAATTTCACCTTGCAGACATTAGTTATCCTCAATAATTCCCATCATTATAATTGAAATAATCCAGTGACTCTAGGTTCATTGCTTATTTCTAAGACCTTGTGAGGGCAAAGACCTTTTCTGTCATTGCTTCAATGCCAGCCCTTAGAACTGTGCCCGACATGTTGGGGCTCAATCAACACTAAGAGATTAAATGTACACGTGTTGGCCATGAAGCGTTTTCCTAATGGGAGTCGAGCTCTTCTTTCCTGTCATGCTCACACTGTCAGACTGTGGTGAAGGTTTCGTCCGATGGGGGCGCTGGCCGTGGAGGGCATTGTGGAGAGGCGTCAGGGAAACCGCATTTGGTAGTGACCGCTACATTGCCACCAGACCATCACCAGTGCCCCTTGATCAGGTATCGGGATGTGTGCAGGCGGAGAAGATGAGTTCAGAGAATGAACTGATGAAATGAAGCAAGGCCTTTTGCGTTTTGTAGCTTTGCTCTTGGCAGGTGACCTTCCCACAGATACTATTTCACATAGAATCACACAAAAAAGTGATTTCACCGTCTTTGTATTCTGGGAGTTCAGGCTTTCTGGGAAATGATGCCGAAGTATAAACCTGGCTTCTGATTGTAGCTGGTTGGAAATGTTTGGCTCGAATGCCTGAAGCAGGGTGAGGGCACTTCACAAGCCTGTTGAACATTCTTAACGTCCATGTTTCACGTGCTGTTTGCCCTCTCCCCCAAGATAATCTACCTACGTTCCAGCTAATCAACGCTCTCTTCACAGCCCGTCGGCGCCCCGACTTAATTGGCCTGAACTGTTGCTCTCGGTGTGAACGGTGTGCTCCATTCTCAAGTCTGGGTTTGATGACATCTAATGGTCCTCAAAGCGCATCCAGGCAGGATGGAGCGGAGCGTGAGTGAGCGGCTGCCGCCAGCGTGCTGATTGCATTTGCAGTCACCTTCTTTGCTCCAGCAGCCCTTCCAGCCGCATCCTCTCGCAGAGCATCCAGACTGTCCTGAAACTGTGTTTTTTGCACAGAAGCAAAGGCAAAGCCCACCATCCCAGCCCTTCCCTAATCAACTCCATTTTAGAAATTTGGGTTTCCTATCTCCTGACGCTCAGTAAGCATTTCAGTACTAGCCTTGTTCTTTGCAGGGGGTTATGCCTAACAAAACAGCAGTTCTGGTACAAGGAGTCTGACTGGGAGCCTTGAGTGGTGCATTATTTGTCTGTGAAGTTCATCTTTGCAAGAGAACAGCCGTTAATATTGGATGAATTGGCGAGTGAATTTCTTTTATACAAAATCACAGCGGGAAGATGTCCAAGTGATGTGGGCTCACAGGAATGATATTAATAGTAATGGCTGGCCTCGACTGAGATGTAATACCATCCCTTAACCATTTCATGATCATCAGCAACTAATTCCTAGAATCCCGTCCGTGGGAGGGTGGTGATTACTGTTCCTGCTGGAAGTATGGGAGGAGCAGGTCAGGGAGGGGGGCTGTGGATGGGGCTCTGTGCACCCCACTTCGCTTCCCCGAGGTGTGTGTGTGTGGACACACTCACTCCACAGAGGAGGGCGTGTGTGCAAGCTCACTCAGTCGAGTCTGACTCTGTGACCCCAGGGACTGTAGCCCATCAGGCTTCTCTGTCTAGGGGATTCTCCAGACAAGAACACTGGAGTGGGTTTGCCATTTCTTCCCTCCAGGAGATCGTCCCAACCCAGGGATTGAACCTGCGTCTCATGCTGCATTGGCAGGCAGGTTCTTTACTACCGAGCCACCTGGGAAGCCAGAGGAGGGCGGGCTGCTTTATTTGGAGGCCTTTGAGATACTGTCTTCGCCTGCGTGCTAAGTCTGCTTCAGTTGTGTCCGATTCTTTGCAACCCCATGGACTGAAGCCCACCAGGCTCCTCTGTCCATGGGGATTCTCCAGTCAGAACTATTGGAGTGGGTTGCCGTGCCTTAGTGTCCTCCTTATCTCTATTATTTGCTAAAAACCTCCCTGTGTGATGAAAAATGCAAAAGTATCCAAGGATTTGGGGGGCACAGACACAGCTGAACAAAACTGCGGCCAGGAATCCTCCCTTTGAAAATTCCTCACGGTGTTATAATCAGAGATAGTGAAGTTGATAGAAATGGGAAGATTTGCTCCTTAAAAATAATACTGATAATACTGATGTTAGAGTATAGACCCTCAGACCTAGAAATGAACTTGAGTTCTACCCCCCATCCTACCCCCCCAGTTAGGACTCCTTTGACAGGTGGGGAGGTTTGGACCTGGGGCAGAGTGTGGTGCTGAGTATTGCTGCAGCAAGATTTGCTTTCTTTGGGGGGGGGTTGAGGGGGCTTCACTTACCGGTAAAACTCCCCAGACCCACCCCAGGGAGGCAGTTTTTGTTTCTGGAAAGGTTTCTACGAAAAAGTATAGGAGCAAGAAAGTTTATAACATCATTTCCCTTATCCTACCGGTATCTGTTCCTGTATTTAAAATGTTCCTTCCTGAGCCTTAGCCAAAATGTTATTTCTTTTAGACTATTCTCATTTGTTTATGTGGTTGGGTTTTGTTTTTGTTTTTTGTTCTGCTTTTCTGGCTCTCCCTGGGCTGTTCTGGGCTGAAAAGCATAATTTTCCCACACTGATTTTCTGCATCTTGTCTGTGATGTGCAGAGTTCCAGCGGCTAAATCTTAAAAAAGCTAAACCTTTTAAAAACCTGTAATTTAAAATCTATATCTGTATCTCTTCAATTTTTTTTTCTGTCTTGACACTTAGGAAATGAAGTGATTGCACTTGTTTTCCAGCTGGTGGTATTTATTGTTTGACGCTGTCAGTTACATAACTGCATAACTGTCTCCCAGGGTGTTCTGGGGGACTCCTCTCTTGTGTAGGAGCCATTGTGTCATCACAGCCAGTGACGTCACTGAGTGTATCCTCCTAAGCCCATCACAGGGTGATACTCAGCTGGTACTGGAGTACTCTTGCCAGGTCGAGCATCTCCTACCTTTATTATCTTGCAAAGCTGGCAAACTCTAGTTGACCAAGCTTCCCATAAAATGAAAGCCCTGGACAGGATGAGTGTGTGTATTCCTTCCAGCTGTGAGATTCGACTGTCCTGATTCTTGCAACTCTTTCTATGTATTTAGTTCTCCAAGTGAGATCTTGAACCGTTTATATAAAATTTCCGTCTCATCAACAAGCACATAAAGAGTGCCTACGAAATGCTAGGAAAACTGGGGTCCAGGGGCAGGAAATGCCATTGTGCTCTCAAGGAACACAGTCCAGTGGAGGAGACAGAAACAAAACCAGCCTCTGGGCCTGGAGGGAAACCCTTTCCAGAGGACACGGTGCTGCTGGGGAATCTTGAAAGAGAAATACGATTGAACCAGGTAGAGAAGTAGGGCCAGATGGAATGGATGGATGAGGCTCGGGAAAGAGGATGTGGACTGGGGTGCTGTGCTTCCACGTCAGAGTGAGGTGACCTTGGGAGCGCGGCAGGAGTAGGGCTGGGTGTCAGCGTGACCGTGTGCTGGTTTCTGTGTGTCTCGGCTCAGTTAAACAGGCCAGGTGAACATCATTTTGCAAGTGAAGATGCTGAGACTTAGAAAGGTTGAGGAAATTCCAGAAGGACACACACGTCATGGTTAAAAGAGCCGAATCTGAATTTGGGTCTTTGTGAGACCAAACCTCAACCCCTTTGCTGCAGGTGGGCATCTCTCTGTCGCCACTCCACCCCTCTGTCTCTGATCGGGGAATCATCAGAGATGATAACCCCTTTCTGCCCCTGGCCCTGCTGCCCTGCTGGGAAGGGGGGCTTCACCCTGGATCCCAGGAGGACGTCAGGAAGGAGGATGGGGACACAACAGAGCAGAAAGTTCAGTTCAGTTCAGTTCAGTCTCTCAGTCGTGTCTGACTCTTTGCGACCGCATGAATCGCAGCATGCCAGGCCTCCCTGTCCATCACCAGCTCCTGGAGTTCACTCAGACTCACGCCCATCGAGTCAGTGATGCCATCCAGCCATCTCATCCTTGGCCGTCCCCTTCTCCTCCTGCCCCCAATCCCTCCCAGCATCAGGGTCTTTTCCAATGAGTCAACTCTTTGCATGAGGTGGCCAAAGTACTGGAGTTTCAGCTTTAGCATTATTCCTTCCAAAGAAATCCCAGGGCCAATCTCCTTCAGAATGGACTGGTTGGATCTCCTTGCAGTCCAAGGGACTCTCAAGTGTCTTCTCCAACACCACAGTTCAAAAGCATCAATTCTTCAGCTCTCAGCTTTCTTCACAGTCCAACTCTCACATCCATACATGACTACTGGAAAAACCATAGCCTTGACTAGGCCGACATTAGTCGGCAAGTAATGTTTCTGCTTTTGAATATACTATGTAGGTTGGTCATAACTTTTCTTCCAAGGAGTAAGCGTCTTTTAATTTCATGGCTGCAATCACCATCTGCAGTGATTTTGGAGCCCNGCTTTTGAATATGCTATCTAGGTTGGTCATAACTTTTCTTCCAAAGAGTAAGTGTCTTTAAATTTCATGGCTGCAATCACTATCTGCAGTGATTTTGGAGCCCAAAAAAAGATTCCTCTTATTAGTGTCTTATAATTTTCTGTGTACAGTTCTTTTGTCTCCTTAGGTAAGTTTATTCCTATATATTTAATTCTTTTTATTGCAGTCGTGAATGGGGTTGGTTCTTTAATTTCTCTTTCTCATTTTTCATTTTTAGTATAGAAATGCAAGTGGTTTATGTGTATTGATTTTGTATCCTGTAACTTTGCTAAATTCACTGGTCAGCTCTAGCAATTTTCTGATACTATCTTTAGGGTTTTCTATGTACAGAATGATATCATCTGCAAACAGTGAGAGCTTTACTTCTTCTTTTCTAAACTGGATTCCTTTTATTTCTTTTTATTCTCTGATTGCTGTAGCTAATACTTCCAAAACTATGTTGAATAATAGTGGTAAAAGTGGACACCGTTGTCTTATTCCTGATTTTAGGGGGAATACTTTCAGTTTTTCACCATTGAGAATAATGTTTGCTGTCAGTTTGCTGNTTTGCTAAATTCACTGGTCAGCTCTAGCAATTTTCTGATACTATCTTTAGGGTTTTCTATGTACAGAATGATATCATCTGCAAACAGTGAGAGCTTTACTTCTTCTTTTCTAAACTGGATTCCTTTTATTTCTTTTTATTCTCTGATTGCTGTAGCTAATACTTCCAAAACTATGTTGAATAATAGTGGTAAAAGTGGACACCGTTGTCTTATTCCTGATTTTAGGGGGAATACTTTCAGTTTTTCACCATTGAGAATAATGTTTGCTGTCAGTTTGCTGGCAGTTCAGTTGCTTAGTCATGTCCAACTCTTTGCGACCCCATGAATCACAGCACGCCAGGCCTCCCTGTCCATCACCAACTCCCGGAGTTCACTCAGACTCACATCCATCGAGTTGGTGGTGCTCTCCAGCCATCTCATCCTCTGTCGTCCCCTTCTCCTCCTGCCCCTAATCCCTCCCAGCATCACAGTCTTTTCCAATGAGTCAACTCTTCACATGAGGTGGCCAAAGTACTGGAGTTGCAGCTTTAGCATCAGTCCTTCTAATGAACACCCAGGACTGATCTCCTTTATGATAGACTGGTTGGATCTCCTTGCAGTCCAAGGGACTCTCAAGAATCTTCTCCAACACCATAGTTCAAAAGCATCAATTCTTTGGCACTCAGGACTTTACTATGTTGAGGTAGGTTCCTTCTATGCCAATTTTTTGAAGAGTTTAAATCATAAATTGGTGCTGAATTTTCTCAAAGGCTTTTTCTGCATCTATTGAGATGATCATATGATTTTTGTCTTTAATTTTGTTAATAAAGTGTACCACATTGATTGATTTGCGTATATTGAAGAATCCTTGCATTCCTGGAATGAACTCAACTTGATTATAGTGTATGAACTTTTTGAAGTGTTGCTGAATTCTATTTGCTAAAATTTTGTTGAGGATTTTTGCATCTATGTTCATCAGTGATATTGGCCTATAGTTTTCTTTTTTTGTGTTGTCTTTGGTTTTGGTATCAGGGTGATGGTGGCCTCATAGAATGAGTTTGGAAGTGTTCCTTTCTCTGCAATTTTTTGAAAGTTTCAGAAGAATAGCTCTTCTCTAAATGTTTGATAGAATTCTTCTGTGAAGCCATCTGGTCCTGGGCTTTTGTTTTTTTGGAGAATTTTGATCGCAGCTTTAATTTCAATGCTTGTAATTGGGTTGTTCATAATTTCTATTTCTTCCTGGTTTAGTCTTGGAAGATTGAACTTTTCTAAGAATCTGTCCATTTCTTCCAGGTTATCTATTTTATTGCCATATAGTTTTTCATAATAGTCTCATAATCCTCTGTATTTCTGCATTGCCTGTTGTAACCTCTTTTTTCATTTCTAATTTTCTGATTTGATTCTTCTCTCTTTTTTTCTTGATGAGTCTGGCTAAAGGTTTGTCAATTTTGTTTATCTTCTCAAAGAACTAGCTTTTAGTTTTATTAATCTCTACTATTGTTTCTTTCATTTCTTTTTCATTTATTCCTGCTCAGATCTTTATGATTTCTTTTCTTCTACTAATTTTTTTTTGGTTCCTCTTTTTCCAGTTGTTTTAGATGTAAAGTTAGGCTGTCTATTTGATGTTTTTCTTGTTTCTTGAGGTAGGATTTTATCACTATAAAATTCCCTCTTAGAACTGCCTTCACTGCATCCTATCCATAGTTGTTATGTTTTGAGTTGTCGTGTTTTCATTGTCATTTGTTTCTATAAATTTTTTGACTTCCCCTTTGATTTCTTCAGTAACCTGTTGGTTATTTAGAAATGTGTTGTTTAATCTCCATGTGTTTGTGCTTCTTCCAGTTTTTTTCTTGTAATTGATATCTAATCTCATAGCGTTGTGGTCAGAGAAAATGCTTGCTATGATTTCAATTTTCTTAAATTTATTGAGGTTTGATTTGTGACCCAAGATGTAGCCTATCTTGGAGAATGTTCCACGTGAACTTGAGAAGAAGATGTATTCTGCATTTGGATGGAAGGTCCTGAAGATATCAATGAGATCCATCTCATCTAATGTATCATTTAAGATTTGTGTTTCCTTATTAATTTTCTGTTTTGATGATCTGTTCACTGGTGTGACTGGGGTGTTAAAGTCTCCTACTATTATTGTGTTACTTTCAATTTCTCCTTTTATGTCTGTTAGTGTTTGCCTTATATATTGAGGTGCCCCTATGTTGGGTGCATAGATACTTACAATTGTTATGTCTTCGTCTTGGATTGATCCCTTGAGCATTATGTAGTGTCCTTCCTTATCTTTTGTAATATTCTTTATTTTATGGTCTATTTTGTCTGATATGAGGATTACTACTCCAGCTTTCTTTTGCTTCCTATTTGCATGGAATATATTTTTCCATCCTCTCACTTTCAATCTATATGTGTCTTGAGGTCTGAAGTGGATTTCTTGCAGACAGCATATATATGGGTCTTGTTTTTATATCCATTCAGCCAGTCTGTGTCTTTTGGTTGGAGCATTTAATCCATTTACATTTAAAGTAATTATTGATATATATGTTCTTATTGCCATTTTCTTAATTGGGGTTGATTTTGTAGATGTTTTTCCTTCTCTTGTGTTTCTTGATTATATATGTCCCTTTAACATTTGTTGTAAAGCTGATTTGGTGGTACTGAATTCTCTTTACTTTTGCTAGTCTGAAAAGCTTTTATTTTAGCCTCAATTTTGAATGAGATCCTTGCCGAGTACAGTAATCTTGTTTGTAGATTTTCCCCTTTCAATATTTTAAATATATCCTACTATTCCCTTCTGGCCTGCAGAGTTTCTGCCGAAAGATCAGCTGTTAAGCTTATGGGATTTCCCTGGTATGTTATTTGTTGTTTCTCCCTTGCTGCTTATAATATTCTTTCTTTGTGTCTAGTCTTTGTTAGTTTGATTAGTGTATGTCTTGGTGTGTTTCTCCTTGGGTTTATCCTATATGGGACTCTTTGTGCCTCTTGGACTTGATTGACTATTTCCTTTTCCGTGTTGGGGAAATTTTCAACTATAATCTCTTCAAAAGTTTTCTCATACCCTTTCTTTTTCTCTTCTTCTGGGATCATTATAATTCGAATGTTGGTGCACTTGATATGGTCCCAGAGGTCTCTGAGACTATCCTCAGTTCTTTTCATTCTTTTCACTTTATTCTGCTCTTCAGAAGTTATTTCCACCATTTTATCTTCCAGCTCATGGATTCGTTCTTTTGCTTCAAATATTCTGTTATTGATTCCTTCTAGAGTATTTTTAATTTCAGTAATTGTGTTGTTTGTCTCTGTATGTTTATTCTTTAGTTCTTCTAGGTCTTTCTTATTTGATTCTTGCATTTTCTCCATTTTGTTTTCAAGGTTTTTGATCATCTTTACTACCATCATTCTGAATTCTTTTTCAGGTAGTTTGCCTATTTCCTTTTCATTTATTTGGACTTCTGCTGTTTCTAGTTTTTTCCTTCATTTGTGTAGTAGTTCTCTGACATTTCATTATTTTTCTTTTTAACTTATTGTGTCTGAGGTCTTCTTTTCTCAGGTTTCAAGGTTGTATTCTTTCTTCCTTTTGCTTTCTGCCCCCTAAGGTTGGTCCAGTGGTTTGTGTAAGCTTCCTATAGGGTGAGATTTGCTCTGAGTGTTTGTTTGGTTTTCCTCTGATGGGCAAGGCTGAATGAGGTGGTAATCCTGTCTGGTGATGATTACGTTTGTATTTTGTTTTGTTTCTTGTTTAAATAAGGCATCCTGCATAGGGTGCTACTGGTGGTTGTATTGTATGCCAGGTCTTGTGTTCCAGTGGTTTCCTTTGTGTGAGTTCTCACTATTTATTACTCCCTAGGGTTAGTTCTCTGGTGGTCTAGGGTCTTGGAGTCAGTGCTCCCACTCCAAAAGCTCAGGGCTTGATCTCTGCCATGTAGCTGATGTTCACCAACCTCTCCTTGGATTTTCTAGGAAGAGGCAGAAACACTTTTGTGACTTCTGTGGCCCTGAAGAAGTTCATGACCATGCATCATTTGTACTCAGTCATGGGGATGAGTTCCCCATTGGTTGGTAAGCCAAGGACTCTGGCATTGTTGATCACAGCCCATAGTCCTGTGATTAGCACTGCCCTTTGGTTCACAAGTAACAACTCTTGGCTAGAAAAGTATCAAGCCTAACTCTTATTTGCCTTATATTTGGATCAGTCTTCTAATGGTCTTTCCAAGTTGGGGGGCATTTCTGAACATCTCAACTACTGTAGATTATTCAAGTAATAAGACTTCACCATATTTTTTGATTGCTTAGAGCCCAAGAGTCTTATTAGGAAAAAGCATGTGAACTCTATTTTTGGAGTTTTGATATGTATTGAATTTTCTGATGTGCTCATGGATCTGCAGGAAGCCAAAGTGAAGAGTGACAAAACTCTGTTTCCAAAAACAAAAAAACCCCCAAAACCAAAAAAAAACACCCCACTTTGTTTGAGAAGAAATTTGGCAATTTGACTGAGCAGCAAGGCCTAAATATCAGAGTTCAGAGGTGACATGCTTACCAGCTCATACATGGCCTTTCCTCCTTAAATACATCTGCTTCACCACTAGGGCCCCTTTCTTACCCTGCAGTGCCTGTGACCCTATGGGGAATGGGCTGTGACACAGTGGAGAGAACCAGAGGGACTCAATAGCACTGTGTGGGGATCCCTTCTGTAGGAGTTCTTAAGAGAAACAGATGTCTGGAGAGGGAGAAGAATAGCTGAGCTTGGTGGTTTAGAGGAAACCAGTTGGCTTGCAGTGGGTAGTGTCCTGTGAATGAGGGAGCTACAGTGGTTAACAGGGCAGGATGGAAGAGGGCAGGCTGAGATCATAATCCTTCATGTGACACCCCACCCTTTTCCTATGGCTCCTAAGGGATCCAAGGGGATTCCCTGGTGGCTCAGACAGTTAAGGATCCACCAACAATACAGGAGACCTGGATTCGATTTCTAGGTCGGGAATATCCCCTGGAGAAGGGGATGGCAACTCACTCTGGTATTCTTGCCTGGAGAATCCTATGGACAGAGGAGCCTGAAGGGCTATGGTCCATGGGGTTGCAAAAAGTCAGACATGACTGAGCAACTAACATGACTAACATAATGGATTCCACCAACTAGTAGGTATTTGGGTTACAGCCTTGGAAATTCTTTGGAATGATTGGGGAAAGTAATTCCAAAAAAAGACTGGACTTCCTGCTAGGAAGTAGGCATGTGCCTGTGAGCGAAACTGCTCCCTTCATCCTTAGATATTTTTCCACAGATAATGTGAGTCGTAGGTTAGAGCAGTTCTAAAATATTGTTTTATTGTTAAAAATATTTTTATTTGAGAAACGTTAGAACAAATAGATAAGCAAAAAAAAAAAAAAAGGAAGAAAAATTTCCACTTCGAGCTAACCACTGTCAACTTGGTATGAACTCTCATAGTCTCCTTTTTATGCATATTTATTCTCTTAACATGGAGAAGGCATTGGCACCCC
>SJYA01005557.1:0-24929 GCA_006410615.1 Neotragus moschatus | reverse complement strand
AATGGACATGAGTTTGAGCAAACTCTGGGAGATAGTGAAGCACAGGGAAGCCTGGCATGCTGCAGTCCATGGGGTCACAAAGAGTCAGACATAACACAACAAGTTCTGCAGAAGCAAGGAATCAAGGATAAACATCTTATGGAGTAAAAAACAAGGTCTTAGTGATTCTTAGCTTTTATGAGGTGAACACGGGAATTTTTTAAAAGATTGGTGAAATACTAAAAGAGATGATTCTTCTGATTGAAAGTATACGGACTCTCATAGTGGGGCTCATTTTATTCTTAAACCTGGACCAGAGTCTGTATGTGCGCACATGGTCCTGTGTGTGTGTCTTCTTCCCTGGGTGTGCGTATATGTGTACACACGTGCCCACCCTGCGTGCACCTGTGCCACCCCGNAAAGAGATGATTCTTCTGATTGAAAGTATACGGACTCTCATAGTGGGGCTCATTTTATTCTTAAACCTGGACCAGAGTCTGTATGTGCGCACATGGTCCTGTGTGTGTGTCTTCTTCCCTGGGTGTGCGTATATGTGTACACACGTGCCCACCCTGCGTGCACCTGTGCCACCCCGGGTGTGTGTGTGTGCATGCACATGTGCTGCCCCAGATGCATATGTGGTCCCCTTAGGGGTGTGTGTGTGTGCCTGCGTGCACCTGTGCCACCCCGGGTATGTGTACACATACACATGTGCTGCCACAAGTGTGTGTGTGTGTGTGTGTGTACGCGTGCACACATGTGCTGCCCTGGGTGTGTGTGTGTGTGTTCATGCTCTGTCCCCCATGTATCTGTGTGTGCACACGTGTGGGTGCGCATGTGTTTGCTGCTCTGGGTGTGTGTGTGGGTGCTCCCCCTTTGTGTGCATGTGTGTGCACATGTGCAGACATGTGCCCCCCATATGTGTGTGCACGCATGTGTGCTGCTCAGGGTATGTGTATTTGTGTGTGTGTGCCCCCTCGTGTGTGTGTACACGCATGTGTGCAGACACATGCCCCCCAGGTATGTGCATGTGCTTTCTGCCCTGGGTATGTGTGTGCACCCCCCCAGGTGTGTGTGTGTGTGTGTGTGTGCACACGTGCGTGTGGGCCTCCCCATATGCATGCTTGTGCTTTCTGCCCTGGGGGTGTGTGTGTGTGTACATGCATGTGGACACATGCCCCCCCCAGGTATGTGCATGTGCTTTTTGCCCTGAGAGTGTGTGGTGTGTGTGCATGCATGCTCCCCCAGGTGTGTGCGTGTATCTGTGTATATGCTCCACCAGGTGTTTATATGTGTGCGTGCCCCCCCCGTGTGTGTGCACATGTGTTCCTGCTGCCCAGGGTGTGTGTGCTTGCATGCGTGCACACATGCATGCTCCCCCAGGTGTGTGTATTGACAGGACAGGTGCAGCTCTGAGTCAGGTGCACAGTCCTCCCCTGAGTCAGCCCCAGGGTTTTGTCCCCAGGACATGCAGGGTTTGTGCCTTTTTGTCTGGTCGTGATGTGGGAGGGAGGTTGGACTGTGTGCAAGTGTGTGTATCTAGGAGGCAGGCCAGGTGGCAGCACCGCCTTTGCTCCCTGCCCCTTTGATGCCATGACCTGACCTGTGAACCAGCAGAAGAGACTGACCCAGGGTCCGCCCCCATCCCCTGGACCATCTTCCTTGCATGTCTTCCTCACTCGTCCTGGAGATGAGAGTCAGTCAGGGAATCTTCAGACAGAGGTGAAGGCTGGACTTCGCCCGGTACGGTGGGTGTTTGGTTCTTGCCTGAGTGACTGAGTTCCATTCAAGGGATGCTGCACATTCTGGGGTGCATGTCACTCTCATCAAGGCCTTTCTGGATGTCTGCTCTGTGGCCAGGCTGGTAACCGGGGCTGCAGGAGCTAGACAGGCAAGGTCCCCAGAGCCAAGGGCTGGGCCGCAGGTGGCCATGTTGGTAGGGGTGCTGCTTGGCGAAGACAGAACGGGGTCCCTGGGCTGTGGGAGGGGCCGCAAGAAGGACCTGCACTGGGGTGAGGTTGTCAGGCCTGGAGTGTGAGCCGGCCTCAAAGACGGAGGTGTGCAGTAGCATCTCCCATCTTGCAGGGCTCAGGAGGGCAGTGCAGGGTGACCACAGAGCCCATGTCACTGGGAGCAGTTTCTGTCACCTGCACGAACCACTACAGAGCACGCAGGCTCGTGGCCAGAGGGGTGTGGGTCTCCATGGGGGGAGCACGACTGTTGGTGTCCATCCTGCAGGTGCTGTTCACACAGGTCTCTGGATGGTCCACCTCAGTGTCTGTGTGTGCGTGATCTCCAGGGTTGTTTTCTCTCTTCAGCCAACGTGTGTGTTGTGAAGGTGGAGGGTACCCCTCATCTCTGCAAAACTGATGAAGTTGGAGAGATCTGTGTGGACTCCAGTGCGACGGCGACAGCGTACTATGGGCTGCTCGGGATCACCAAAAACGTCTTTGAGGTCCCTGTGGGTCCCACAGCAGTGGCAGGAGGGTGGGCGAGGCATGCAGGAGTGTGGCCTTCCTCGGGGTGCCTACAGCCCTGAAGGACCTGGATGGCCCAGGGGAGCTGGCCTTGGGTCTGGAGCTGTTGGATCCTTGGGAGAATTCAGTGCCTTCACAGGGGTGGGAGGGGAAGCCTGGGCCCTGGAGTCCATGCTGGCAGGAGCCTGGTGGAGGTCATGCCAGCCGGTAGGGCCTCTGGCCTCAGGGTGGGGTGGGGCTGGGTAGGGAGCTCCGTCCCCTCCAGGGAGATTGATGATAGCCCTTCTAGGACTATTGCCCTCTGCATTCTGTGCAGACTGTCCCGGTCACCGCTGGGGGAGCACCTGTCTCCGACCGACCTTTCACCAGGACGGGGCTTCTGGGCTTCATCGGGCCTGTGAGTGTGTCCTGCTGCCAAACCCGGGCCACCAGCCAGGCTCAGAGCTGGGGAGGTGTCTGTTTGATGTGCACAGTGCTCAGGCCCCATGACGGAATCCCATCCTGCCCAGTCATCAATACTGTCATGCTGGGGTTCCCTGTCCATAGCCTTGAGTGCTTTACAGACTTGACCCTCGCTGTGTGCCCACCTCTGACCTTCCCTGCACTGATGCCTGCTCTGGACGCCCCCCATCCCCACTCCAGCACACTAGGCTTAGGGCCCCTGCACCCCAGGTCACCCCACCTGTGTTTCCTGTCACCGTGGGCAGGGGGCCTGCAGGGTGTGTCTGAGTTACCTGGTCTGTGGGCTGTTGGGTCTCTGTCGCAGGCCCTGAGCCACAGGGCCTGCTGTGTGTCCTCTGCCCAACCAGCGTCCTTGCCTTCAGGATGACCTGGTCTTCGTCGTGGGCAAGCTGGACGGGCTGATGGTGGTGGGATTTCGCAGACACAACGCGGATGACGTGGTGGCCACTGCTCTGGCCGTGGAGCCCATGAAGTTTGTCTACAGAGGCAGGTGATGCGCGGGTCCCCTTGCCTCACCTTTAGGTTCCTTCTCTGCTTAGCCCTCGAGAGGTCCCCACAGTGGAAGGAGAGCCCGGTGATGTGAATACGCAAAACCTAACAATACCTGTACATTGGAGAACTTCGCAAAGAACAGGACGATGTTTGCAGGAGGATACCTGAGTCAGAGTCCTCACCGTCTGCAGAGTTCACAGTTCCTCGAGGGTGAGACCCAGACCAAGGCCTGGGCACGGAGACTGGGCCAGCAGCACCCAGGAGCTGTGTGCCTGAGGGCAGAACCTCAGGAATGCAGGCCAGAATGAGGCCTTTCCCTGAGTTACCAGGGGCCTTGCTTTCCTGAGGTCGAGTCAGTTTACCTTTCCTGAATGTGTCAGGCAGGCACTTCATGGGTTCTCATCCAGAGAGCAGATAAGGGGGCCCAACCGGTCGGGGCCCGAGGTGGCTAGGATGGGGAGGAAGGGCCCTGTCCGGCCTGTCCAGCTCAGGGCTCTTTGTCCTGGGGGAGGGGTTCCATTCCTGGTTGGCCCACTCAGTCACCTATTTCATTTTATTCTTCTCATGGGAGTGCTTCTGTTACTCAAACAAGGATGCCTGTGAGCCTGGCCAGAGCCTTCCTGTGAATACGTTGTTGTCGTTCAGTTGCTCAGTTGTGTCCATCTTTTTGTGACCCCATGGGCTGCAGCATGCCAGGCTTCCCTGTCCTTCACTATTTCCCAGAGTTTCTCAAACTCATGTCCATTATACCTTAAAGAAACCATCAGGGAATTCTGCCAGTGAGGGGTCAGCATGGCTGCCGGCCCTTGTCCAGGTTGGGGTGATGGCCGTGGGTGACTGACCACCTGGGGGAAGCCAGCCGGGCAGGTGGAACTGGTGGGTGTGTGCATCCTAGAGCTGGGGCACGGGGCACACAACAGAAATTTGAGGCACTGTTAGCATAGGTGTCCACGGAGGGGACACTGGGTAGCCCACACGTGCTCGTGGTATGTCAGGGAGACTGCCTGGCGTGGCCAACGATACCTGATGACCCCGGAGGTGACACTGGCCCAGTGCTGACTGGGCTGTTGGGTGGATGCGTCTGTGGCTGGAGAGGTGACCTATCTGCCTTCACCATAGTGGAGCTGAGCACTGGGCGGATACCTGCAGGAACTCTTGTGATGTGAGGTCAAGGCACCACAACAGAGCAGCTGTTCAGTAGGTGGGATAAATGTGGGGCAGAGGCTGCCGGGGAGGGGGCCAATAAGCTGGAAAGCCAGAAGAAACTGCTCCAAAAGTGAAGAAATAAAAAGTCTAAAAGAAAAATTGAGAGAAAAGTGAAGGGAGCAAGGCTGGCATCCAGACAGTAAGCTCGGGGTGGGATGCGTGTGTGAACCTGCAGCTGGAGGAGGCAGCCACGGGGCGGGTCTCCAGCCAGGATACGCCAGACGCCCCAGAAGAGGGCCTGGAGCGAGAAGATGACATGCAGTGATGTTTAAGGTTTTCAGAGGAACTTCTAGCCTAGATTTTAATATATTCATCCCAAGATGCCATTTAATTGTTCAGTTGCAGTGAAAATGGTCTTGGGTATATAGGTTTCAGAAGTTTTATAACAAAGACTGTTTTCATGCAAACACTTTCAGGTAAGGTACTAAGAGAAATAAGATAGGTGAAAGTGAGGAAATGTTAATACTGGGTGAAGCTTGCGTAAAAGAGAGAGTGTTGTGTGTGCATGTGGGCACCTGTGTGCTCAGTGGCCAGAGGAATGAGTGAGCAGGTAGGTGCATGGGGCCCAGGGCTCACGCGGCAGATGTCCCAGCTACTGGTCTTGTGAGGAAAAAGAATCTGCTCGAGTCTAAAGGAAGAAAAAGGCAACACACAGAAAAGGTGAACATATCGAATTCTTCAGAAAGACACGAAGTACAAGTCCACAGACGTCAGTCACAGACGTGAGCAGAGTCACGCACAGTGAGAGATTTCATCAGCTGGACTGAAAAATTATGTAATTAATAGGTCTTCTGGACACACATTTTTACATGAAGAAATCATTGCATGGCTTAGCATTACAATTAAGGAGAAATTTCTTTAATAGTGTGAGCCTCGTTTTTTCTCTGCACCCAGGTCCTGTCTACTTTGTGAATGGAAACTCATTTTTCCACACTGGAGGAGGTTTGGTTCCTTTTATGTTCTGTGGACCACGTCTCCCTCCAGCCCCACTGCAGTTACCGTCTCATGGGGTGGAGTGTCTTCACCTGATCATGCCGGGTGGTCATCACTTCCCTTCCCTCCCCCAGGATCGCAGTGTTCTCCGTGACAGTGCTCCATGACGACCGGATCGTGCTGGTGGCGGAGCAGCGGCCTGACGCCTCCGAGGAGGACAGCTTCCAGTGGATGAGCCGCGTGCTGCAGGTGGGCATGGGCCCACGGCTCTGCCATCCCTGGGGTGTGGAGCAGGAACTGGGACCCACTGGTGCCATGTTTCCAGCAAATGTGTGCTGCAGCTGGAGGTGTTGCCCAGAGGGGTTCCGGTGTGTCCCACCTCGTGAGCCCCACACGCCGCCACTCCCTGCACATCCACATTTGTTTTCTTAAATACTAAACTGGAAGCACCAAGTCTTCTGTGGGGCTGGGAGTGAACTTTGCCTTCAGTGAAGAGCGCAAACTATTTGTGCGGTCAGGGAACATTGTTTACTTAGCTCACTGAGTATAACTTACACATGGAAAGAGCGGATCTGCAGGGGTCCAGATTGGTGAATTGTGACAGGTGTACACGCCCCGGTAACCACAGCTAAGAGCACTCACACCATTTGGGGAACCACCAGCTGCTGTGTGTCGGGGCCTGAGCTCTGCCCCCCACCAAGGGCATCGTACAACCAAGTTTCAGTGTGGGCTCCTGATCCAATTGTCTTCCTCAGTGGCGCATTCATGAGGTTCCTTGTGGTATGTGCGTCAGTGGCTCATCCCTTTTTATTGCTGAGTTATGCTTCCTTTGCTTGTTTGTCCATATCTTGGTGACATTGGGTTGTTGGTTTGGGGCTATTGTGGTTAAGGCTGCTGTGGACAATGGTGTCTCTCCAAATCTGGGTGAGTTCAGTCCTGGCAGCTCTCTAGAGCGCCCCCTGGTGTCCCAGCAGCTTCAGACAGTTGTGTGGCGTGTGCTCGGCCTCAGCCCCCAGGGTAAGGACATGCCTATGAAGCAGAGTAAGTCCAGCATCAGGGAGACCAGAGAGCCCTGAGTGTCAGAGGACCAGTTTTTTTTTTACTAATGCTGACAACGTTTATACTTAGTGAAGATGTTTAATGTTTCATTGTGGAATATTACTAATACTCTAGTCATACAAAGAAGTGTAATAGCCCCCATGTGTCCACCGTCAGCCTCAATAAACACCGACCAGTCCAAGGACCATCTGTACCCCACCTGCCCTCCCAGCTTTTCCCTCAGGAGGACTTTGAAGCAAATCCCAGACTCAGAGGTTTTACCTGTAAATTTTAGTGTTTATTTCTTTAAAAAAGGAGTACCAGTGTCACATCTTAAAAATCAGCAATAAAATTTTATTGGGATTTGAGCTTCCCTTGTGGCTCAGCTGGTAAAGAATCCGCCTGCAATGCGGGAGACCTGGGTTTGATCCCTGGGTTGGGAAGATCCCCTGGAGAAAGGAAAGGCGACCCACTCCAGTATCCTGTACAGTCCATGGAGTCGCAAAGAGTCAGACAGGGCTGAGTGACTTTCACTTTTATTGGGATATGACTGGCATGTGGCACTGCATTAGTTCCAGGTCTACAGCACAGTGGTTTGATATTTGTATATGCAATGAAATAATCACAACAGCACATCTAGTTAACATCCATAACACAGCTACAGAAACTTTTCCTTGTGATGAGAACCTTTAGGATGTACTCGTAACCAAATACACTCTCAAATACGCGACCCAGCATTCACTGTGGTCCCATGCTGTACACTGCATCCCCAGGACTTGTTCAACTTAAAACTGGAAGTTTCTCCCTTCTGACTCTCTTCACCCATTTCTCCTACCCCCACCCCTCACCTCTGCCAACCACCAATCTGTTCTGTCCAGGAGCTCATTTTTTTTGTTTTTAGCTTCCACATGTAAGCGATCCTGTGGCTTTTTCTGTCTGATTTATCTCACTTAGCACAGTGCTGTCCAAGTCCCTCTGTATTGTTGCAGATGGTAAGATTTCGTTCTTCTTTATGGCTGAGTAATAATTGTGTGTGTGTGTACCACAGTTTCTTTATCCATTAATCCATTGATGGACACTTAAGAATATTGGCTGTTGTAAATAATACTGCATTGAACATAGGAGTGCATATATTTTTTCAAGTTAGTATTTTTGTTTTCTTCCAATAAATACCCAAAAATGGAATCACTGGGTAGTTCCATTTTTAATTTTCTGAAGAACCTCCATACTGATTTCCACAGTGGCTGCACCAATTTACTTTCCCACAAATTGTGCACAAGAGTTCCCTTTTTCCACACCTTCACCTAGTCCTGTTGTTTCTTGTCCTGTTGATAATAGCCATTCTGATGGGTGTGAGATGGTGTGTTGTAGTGGTTTTGATTTGCCTTCTCCTCAAGATTAGTGATATTTAGCATATTTTTATGTCCTTCTTGTTGTTAAGTTGCTAGGTCGAATCTGACTCTTTGTGACCCCATGGACTGCAGCACGCCAGCCTCCTCTGTCCTTCACTATCTCCAGGAGTTTGCTCAAATTCATGTCCATTGAGTGAGTGATGCTTTCTAACCATCTCATCCTCTGCCTACCCCTTTTCCTTTTGCTGTCAGTCTTTCCCAGCATCAGGGTCTTTTCCAGTGAGTTGGCTCCCTACATCAGGGGGACAAAGTATTGGAGCTGCAGCATCAGTCCTTCCAATGAATATTCAGGAATTATTTCCCTAGGATTGACAGGTTTGATCTCCTTGCAGTCAAGGGGATTCTCAAGAGTCTTCTCCAGCACCACAGTTAGAAAGCATTAGTTCTTCAGTGCTCAGCCTTCTTTATGGTCCAGCTCTCACATCTGTACCAGACTACTGGAAAAACCATAGCTTTGGCTAGATGGACCTTTGTTGGCAAAGTGATGTCCCTGCTTTTTAATATGCTTTCTAGGTTTGTCATAGCTTCTCTTCCAAGGAGCAAGCGTCTTTTAATTTAACGGGAACAGCTGCAGTCACTATTCTCAGTGATTTGGGAGCCTGAGAAAGATGAATCTGTCACTGTGTCCATTTTTCCCCCATCTATTTGACATGAAGTGATGGGACCAGATGCCATGATCTTAGTTTTTTGAATATTGAGTTTTAGCTGGCTTTTTCACTCTTCTCTTTCACCCTCATTAAGAGGTTCTTTAGTTCTTCTTCATTTTCTGCCATAAGGCTGGTATCATCTGCATGTCTTGAGGTTCTGGATATTTCTCCCAGCAGTCTTGATTCCAGCTTGTGATTCATCTAGCTCGGCATTTTGCATGATGTACTATGCATATAAATTAAATAAGCCGGGTGACAGTATACAGCCGTGATGTACTCCTTTCCCAATTTGGAACCAGTCCATTGTTCCATGTCCAGTTCTACTCTTGCTTCTTGATCTTTATACAGGTTTCTCAGGAGACAGGTAAGGTAGTCTGGTTTTCCCATCTCTTTAAGAGTTTTCCACAGTTAGTTGTGACCCACACAGTCAAAAGCTTTAGCATAGTCAGTGAAGTAGAAGTAGATGTTTTCCTGAAATTCCCTTGCTTTCTCCATGATCCAGCGAATGTTGGCAATTTGATCCTGGTTCCTCTGCCTTTTCTAAACCCAGCTTGCACATCTGAAAGTTCTCAGTTCATGTAGCACTGAAACCTAGCTTGAAGGATTTTGAGCATAACCTTATGAAATGCAAAATAAGAAATGAGTATTTAGCATGAGCATGATTGTACAGTAGTTTGTACATCTTTGGTGTTGCCTTTCTTTTGGATTGGAATGAAAGCTGACTTTTTGCAGTCTTGTGGCCACAGCTGAGTTTTCCAAATTTGCTGACAATGAGTGTAGCACTTTAACAGCATCATCTTTTAGGATTTGAAATAACTTAGCTGGAATTCCATCAGCACAATTAGCTTTCTTTGTAGTAATACTTCCTAAGGCCCACTTGACTTCCCACTCCAGGATGTCTGGCTCTAGGTGAGTGATCACACCATCGTGGTTATCTGGGTCATTAAGACTTTCTTTGCATAGTTCTGTGTATTCTTGCCACATCTTCCTAATCTTTCTGCTTCTGTTAGGTCCTTGCCATTTCTGTCCTTTATTGTGCCCATCCTTGCATGAAATGTTCTCTTGATCACTCCAGTTTTCTTGAGGTCTCTCATCTTCCCCATGGAGTTGTTCTCCTCTATTTCTTGCATTGTTCGTTTTAGAAGGCCTTCTTACCTCTCTTTGCTATTCTCTGGAACTCTGCATTCAGTTGGTTATATCTTTCCCTTTCTCCCTTGCCTTTTACTTCATTCCTCAGCTATTTGTAGAGCCTCCTCAGACAACCATTTTGCCTTTTTGCATTTATTTTTCTTAGGGATGATTTTGATCACCACCTCCTATACAATGTCACAAACCTCCATCCATAGTTCTTCAGATACTCAGTCTTTCACATCTGATCCTTTGAGTCTATTTGTCACCTCCACTGTATAATCATAAGGGATTTGATTTAGGTCGTACCTGAGTGGTCTAGTGGTTTTCTCTACTTTCTTCAATTTAAGCCTAAATTTTGCAGTAAGGAGTTCATGATCTGAACCACGGACAGCTTCAGGTCTTTTTTTTGCTGACTATATAGAGCTTCTCCATCTTCAGCTACTAAGAATATAATCAGTCTGATTTCGGTATTGACTACTTGTTGATGTCCATGTGTAGAGTCATCTCTTGTGTTATTTAAAGAGGTGTTTGCTATGATCAGTGTTTTCTCTTGACAAAACTCTGTTAGCCTTTGCCGTGCTTCATCTTGTACTCCAATGCTAAGCTTGCCTGTTACTCCAGGTATCTCTTGACTTCCTACTTTTGCATTCTAATCCCCTGTGATGAAAAGGACATCTTTTATGGTGTTAGTGTTAGAAGGTCTTGGTGTTAGTGTTAGAAGCATAGTGTTCTATGCTGAACATAGAACTGTTCAGCTTCAGCTTCTTTGGCATTAGTGGTTGGGTCATAGACTAGGATTACCGTAATGTTGAATGGTTTGCCTTGAAAATGAACTGAGATCATTCTATCATTTCTGAGGTTGCACCCAAGAACTGCATTTCAGACTCTTTGGTTGACCATGAGGGCTACTCCATTTCTTCTAAAAGATTCTTGCCCAGGAGTGGATATAATGGTCATCTGAATTAAATTCACCCTTTCCCGTCCATTTTAGTTCACTGATGGCTAAAATGTCAATGTTCACTCTTGCCATCTCCTGCTGACCGTGTCTGATTTACATTGATTCATGGACCTAACATCCCAGGTTCCTATGCAGTATTGTTCTTTACAGCATCAGACTTTACTTTCACCACCAGACATGTCCGTAACTAAGCAGCATTTACACTTTGGCCCAGCCTCCTTATTCTTTCTAGAGCTATTTCTCCGCTCTTTTGCAGTAGCATAGTGGATACCTTCTGACCTGGGGACTCATCTTCCAGTGTCATATCTTTTTGGCTTTTCACTCATGTAAGATTATTGGCGTGGTTTGCCATTCTCTCCTCCTGTGGACCACATTTCTCAGAACTCTTCACTCTGACCCATCTGTCTCGGGTGACCCTGCATGGCACGGCTCATAGCTTCATTGAGTCATGCAAGCTCCTTCGCCGCAACAAGGCCGTGATCCATGAGGAGATATGTGCCTCTCGGCCATCTGTGTGTCTTTTTCCTTTTGTTAGGATTTGTCTATTTATTTTTCATTTTTTGGCTGTGCAGAGTCTGCTGTGCACGTAGGCTTTCACTGGGCAGCAGCTGCTCTACTGTTGCAGAGCAGAGGCTCTAGTGCACAGGCTTCAGTAGTTGGGGCTTCAGGCTCTAGAGAGCAGGCTTAATACTTGTGATGCATGGCCATAGTTTCCTCATGACATGTGAGAGCTTCTTGGACCAGGGATTGAACCCATATCTCTTGCCTTGGTAGGCAGATCCTTACCCACTAGAGCACCAGGGAGTCCCTTATGTCCTCTGTGGAACAATGTCTGTTCAGGTCCTCTGCCCATTTTTTAATTGTATTTTTAAAAATTGAGTTCCTTCTATATTTTGGATTTTGATCTTTATCAGATGTATTTTTACAGATCTCTTCTCCCATTCGATAGGTTCCTCTTGTTTTGCTGGTGGTTTCCTTTCCCGTGCAGAAGCCTTTTAGTTTGACATGAATCCACCTGTTTATTTTTGTTCTTGTTGCCTTTGCCTTTGGTGTCAAATCCAAGAAACCATCACCAAGACTAACATCAAGTTTACTGTAGCCTATGTTTTATTCTAGTATTATCATTTCAGGTCTTATATTCAAGTCCTTAGTCTGCTTTGAGTTAGTTTTGTGTGGGGTGTCCAGGTTTTCCAGTGCCATTTATTGAAGGCACTCTCTCTTCCCGCTATCTGTCCTCGTCTCCTTTGTAGTAAAGCAGTAACTGTGAGTGTGAGATTACTGCTGGGCTCCCTTCTGCTCCTTTGATCCATGTTTTTTGTGCCAAGTCCACACTGCTTTGTTACTGCAGCTTTACGACGTTTGAAGTCAGGGAGCATGATATCTCTAGCTTTGTACTTCTCTCATAAGACTGCTTTGGCAACCCAGGGTCTTGTGTTTCTCTGCAAGTGTTAGGAGTGTTTATTCTAGTTTTGTGAAGAATGTCACGGGTATTTTTATAGCGATTGCATTAAATTTGCAGGTGACTTTGGGGGTGGTATGGACTTTTTAACAATACTAATTCTTCCAATTCATAAACTCAGTATGTCTTTACATTTAGTTGTGGTTTTCTCAGTTTCTTTCTTCAGTCCCTCATAGTTTTAAGTATACATGTGTCCCTCATCTCCTTGGTTAAATTTATTCCTGAGCATTTTAGTTCTTTCTGCTATAATTGAATATCTAGTCACTATTCAGATTTCCCAAATTACCTAATGTTCAATATGTTTGTTAAACTTAGGATCAAAATAAGGTAAAAACTGCACTTGTTTGGCCCAGGTTTTTAAGTCTTTTTTTTTTTTTTAAGTCTTCTTTAATCTGCAGACTCTTTTCTTTTTTTTCTTCCAGACTCTTTCTTGTTTCATTTTTCTTGCAGTTTGTTCCTTGACAGGTTAGCCCAGTTCATCTTCCAGTCTGGGCTCTGACAGTGGTGCCTCGTGGTCCCGCCTCTGTACTTCTCTGTCCACTGTGTCACTGGGTAGATCTTGAGGCATGGTCAGACTCGGGCTCGACTTGGTGGCCAGGGGCCTCATGGGAGGTAGATAGTCTGTCCACTGGCTTGGTAGGGCTTCAAGGGAGGGGAGGCATTTCAATTCAGTCATTTCTTGTTCATTGGTAATGCAGCTGCCTTGAAAGTGTCTTCTACAAAGAATGCTGTGTCCTCTTAAGTCACCAGGGGACCTGGAGGGAAGGTTGTGCAAGAAAGTGAGATCCAGGGTTGATTTCTGGATCCTGCATTGGCGTCATGGAATAGCTCTGGTTTTTGTCTCCCTGTGAACTAGTGGTTGCAGTAACTATATTTACATGTCAGTGGGAGCCTCTCTGGATTGGCTCCTGAGTCCTTTCGACACACCTCTGGGTTCTGAGGGGTCACATGGAGAGCAGGCAGCTGGATGCCAGAGGGTGGGGGAGCATCTCATGTCCCAGACCTGGCACGACTGGGACCCACGGGGCCCTGCTGCCTCCAAGAAGTGGACTTGGGACCACAGTCTGGGCAGTGGACAGAGTAGGAAACAGACAGAGCAGATCCTCTGCCTGTAAGATCACCCACACTGTGAGTTTATGCTACTGGTTCCAGCTCAGGTTTAAGGCCTTGGAGTTTTCCTTGACTCTCTGACCTTTCTCCATAAAGAAAGGTTGCAATGATGATGACTCCAGCAGGCGTAATCGTGTCGTGACGCCACACTGCACACACTCCAGTCTCCATGTAACCTCTCAAGTGTGAGGTTTCGAGCACAACTTAGGATGTGTTTTCAATCCTTTTTGCCAATAGGGTGTATCCCTCTAGGATGGAATCAGTCAGATTGCTGCATTTAAGGTCACTTTAAGTAGATTCTGTCTGAGGGGTGTGCTAACCTGATCCACTTCCATTGAGTTCATTTGTTCTATTTTACTGTCAGTTGTTAGGGATTGTTTTTTAAGTTCTAAGTTTTTTGGAAAGGAAATATTTACATGGTTCCAACTTTGAAAGCAGTGTATTCAGAGGAGCCTGGCTTCTGTTCTCTGTCCACACTTCTCCCAGTGTCAGTCAGTGTCTGCTTGGGCTCTTTCTAATGTGAGCAGTTACAGATTTGTGCTGGAGTGTGCACGGGCACACGTGTGTGTAAATGGTAGGAAATGCATACTTGTTTCTCTTAACCTCCCAGAGGTCACGGTCTGCTTGACCTTTGGGCTTGGATGTTCCGGCCCTCCTGCGCCTCCCAGCCTGGAGCTGGTCGCACGTGCTCAAGCGCAGGCCCCTGTGTCATGCTCCCTTCAGGCCATCGACAGCATCCACCAGGTGGGCGTGTACTGCCTGGCCCTGGTTCCTGCCAACACCCTGCCCAAGGCTCCTCTCGGTGGGATCCACGTTTCTGAGGCCAAGCAGCGCTTCCTGGAGGGGATGCTGCACCCGTGCAGCGTGCTGATGTGCCCCCACGCGTGTGTCACCAACCTCCCCAAGCCTCGGCAGAAGCAGCCAGGTTAGTGCGCGCCACAGCACGCCGTTGCGTCTGTAGGCAGCGGCAGCCACGCCTGAGTTTAAGGGCGCTCCCTGTTGAACCCTCTGTCTCTGGGGTTGGGGCTGAGAGCCAGAGTGAGCAGCACAGCAGGCCAGTCCCCGCCTCCTGCCCCCAGGAAGGAGCACATCCCCACCCCCCAGTGTGGGGGCCCCACCTGGCACTGGATGTGGCCTGGCATCCGGGCTGCGGAAGCTGCACGGTGGCCTCAGGGGCACAAATGATGCCCCAGCGCAGACCGGGAGCTTGGAATCTGAAGAGCCGTGGGGCGGCCGCCACAGCCAGCCGTGGGGCCAAGGGCGCTCAGCACTGTGGTCTGCCACAGCAGCCAGGCAGTACCTGGGAAGCCCAGCAAGTGCCCAGCTTCCCTTCCCTGGTGGAAGTGTGTGATGTGTGTTCCATTCCTTTGGTAATGTGAGTCTTAAGTAAATGCTAAGAACTTTTGTTGATTATTAAATATATAAAATACCATTAAGTGAAGCACATTTAATCAGTAAAACAATGAAATGTACTACAAGTTTAGCTGTGGCTAAGGTCAGGATATTTGCCTCGTGCTGATTGTGTTTATCGGGTTCACTTCTGAGAGCGAGGTTCTCTCTGTCACTCAGCACGGCCCTCCTCCCTGGTTCCTGACCCTGTATTGTAGTAAAGAGTGAGTTCCTTGCCCATTCAGAAGGTTACCTGTCAGAGTCATCGCTCCTCACTCAGGTCCCCTCGTGTTCCAGAGGTTGGGCCTGCCTCCATGATCGTTGGGAACCTGGTCGCCGGGAAGAGAATCGCTCAGGCCTCAGGGAGGGAGCTGTCGCACCTGGAGGACAGCGAGCAGGCAAGGAAGGTAAAAGGGTGGAGTCGGGGGCGAAGAGGAGCCAGGGAAGCTGCCAGGCCTGACCCTCCCCACCCAGGAGTGGGGTGGGGGGTGAAGAAGCACCTGGGAAGCCAGCAACCTGACCCTCCCCAACCCAGGGGTGGGGTTGGGGGGTGAAGAAGTGCCCTGGAAGCCACCAGGCCTGACCCTCCCCAAGTCAGGGGTGGGGTGGGGGTGAAGAGGTGCCGCGGAAGGCAGGGGCCTGACCCTCCCCAACCCAGGGGTGGGATGGTGGTGAAGAGGTGCCAGGGAAGCCACCAGGCCTGACCTTCCCCACCCAGGGGTGGGGTAGGGGTGAAGAGGTGCCCGGGATGCCACCAGGCCTGACCCCTCCCTGCCCCTCCCACAGTTCCTGTTCCTGCCTGACGTGCTGCAGTGGCGGGCCCACACCACCCCCGAACACCCACTGTTCCTGCTGCTCAACGCCAAGGTGAGGTGGGCACTGCTGCGGCGGGCCATGAGGCAGGCACTGCTGCAGTGGGCCGTGGGGCCCATGTCACACTCCAGCCTCGTGCTCAGGTCTCACTGGTGGACAGCGCTCCTTGAGCTCCAGGCTCCCGGCTGGTGTCAACGTTTGTTGGTCGCTCAGTCATGTCCGACTCTCTGTGACCCCGTGGACTGTAGCCAGCCAGGCTCCTCCACCCATGGTATTGTTCCAGCAAGAATACTGGAGTGGGTTGCTATTTCCTTCTCCAGGGGGTCTTCCCGACTCAGGGATTGGACCCAGTCTCCTGTGTTGCAGGCAGACTCTTTACCGTCTGAGCCACCAGGGATGTCTGGGTGGTGTCATTCTCTCCATGAAAACCTCAGCTTCCACACAGGCCACAGTCACATTTCTGTGGATTTGTATTTAACAGGGAAATTCTCATTACCTTGTATTTTGATTATGAACAGTATGCTTGTAAATGGGGCTTCCCCGGTGGCTCAGATGGTAAAGAATCTGCCTGCAATGCAGAAGACCCAGTTTGTATCCCTGGGTCAGCAAGATCTCCTGGAGAAGGGAATGGCTACCCACTTCAGGATTCTTCCCTGGAGAATCCCATGAACAGAGGAGCCTGGCGGGCTTCAGCCCACGGGGTTGCAAGGAGTTGGATACAACTGAGTGACTGACAGTTTCAGTTTCACTTTTCACTTTCATGCATGTAAATTCTCCTAAGTAAACTAAAAACAAATGTTTATTTTGTAAAAAGTACTTTAAACCTTCTTCCTTTGTAGCTGTAACACAACAAATACGGCTTATAGCCCTACTTAGTAACTTTTCAGTGGGTGTTCCATGGTACCAGGAGCTTCTCAGGTATAAAGGAGAAACTTAGTTATGGGCCAGTAGACAAACTATGGAAACAGAGAGAGTAACCATGACCCCTCTGCATGGCTCACTGTTAGATGCATCCTGGCCTGGGAGGACGCGTGTGCCCGGACGTCTTAGCAGTGCCAGCCTGGTTCCCAGTGGCTTGCTCTTGGCCACTGTTTCTTCATTAAAAAAATATTGATCAATACCTGCTACATACACAATGTTAAATAAGATTTTTTTAAAAAGGCCCCTGTTCCCCAGTTGCTGAAGCAAGTCTTCCTGCTAGAAAACCAGTGCTCAGGAGAGGTGCTGTCTTCCTGCTCACGTATCTGCAGACCTGGACAGTGTACTGGAGACGTTTGTTTATGACTGACTGAATTCCGAAGCCAATAAGTAGCATTGACCTAGATAAAGTCAGCTTGCTGGAGAACCTTAGGGTAGGTGTAGCCAGAGCTCTGAGGCAGGTGAGGCTGGATGCTGGATTTACCCTTGGTGTGTGCTGGGGGCCTGGACTTGAGCATGAGGGTGTGATGGGGTCCACAATTCTGGGTGATTCCTGTGGGTTGTGAGAGGATGAGGATGGGAGAAGGGGGGCCAGGGCCGTGGCCCAGGCACAAGTTAGCCATTCAGAGAGGATGGGCTGTGGATGAGTGTGAGGTGTGGTTGGAGGCAGGCTTGTGGGACATGAGGGCGGCCTAGGTGCAGGCCAGGTGTCTGTGCAGATGGGCTGTTTCCCAGGGAGGTGGGACCACCAGTGGGAGTGTGCAGAGATGCCACCAGGCCTAGGGTTGTCCAGCAGTGCTCACAATTATCTTTATAGCTAAGAGCTTGGGAGGGCCCTTCAGATCCTTTCCGAAACCTTGTAGATTTTTGCGTTTCCTCTGGTTGGTCAGCCTCCTCAGGTTTGAATTGTCCTTGGGACCTGAGCATGTGCTGGCCTTTGACCTGGGAGGAAGCCTGTGCCTCTGCAGGTGGTATCCTTGGCATGAGGTGGCCCCTGGCCTTGGGGACTGGCAGAGCTCTGGGCCTTCGGGCTCCAGCGTGTGCCCATCTCTGAACCTCAGCTTGGGTGTGAGGAGTGCGTCTGACCCACCGTGCGAAGCCCCCAGGCCTGCATGGTGGGACCCCAGCTGAGAAGTGGTGAGAGTTTAGATGCTCCGCTGGGCCGTCCTGGAGGGCGGTGATGGTTAGTTAGGCTCAGTGGCAGTGTGATTCTCCTAAGGACCGAGAGCGTGAGCTCAGACAGGTCGGCAGTGGGAGGGAGGGCTAGATTGGAGCTGTCCCAGCCCAGCTGTCCTCTGCAGAGACCGGGTGTGAGGCAGCCCTACCAGCCACTCGCCCTCCCAGGCTCCCTGAAAGACCAGGCTGTGGTGACCCAGGGCTTGGAGCTGGGGGTGGGGGGCGATTGAGCTGGTGTCAGGGTTCAGTTCAGAGATGTTTGTTTACTGCTTACTATTTACTTATGTGTGTTGATGTCCAGGAAAAGGATTGTTTCTAGGGAGGATAGATTGGAGGTGTATGTGGAGTGGTGATGATTTATTTTATAAAAGAGACATTGAAACAATGTGGCAGAATACTAAGTAGTAAAAAACTGGATGGCTGCTCATCACATTATTATTTACAATATTTTTATATATAAAATATTTTGTCGTAACGGCCGAAAGGGCTTTTTCACTCACCAAGTCGACCTGTGGTGGACGAGCAGTCTCTGAGGAGGCACAGAGGCCAAGGAGACAGCAGGCAGGGCTTGGTCCTGGCTCCTGGCCACGGGGTCTCAGATGGAGGCTGTGCGTGGAGTGTCCAGAGTTCCCCACTCCCACGCCCCGGCTCAGCATGCCCACGATTGCTTTCCTAGGGCACAGTGACCAGCACCGCAACCTGCGTCCAGCTCCACAAAAAGGCCGAGCGAGTGGCCGCTGCTCTGATGGAGAAGGCGAGGCTGAGTGCCGGGGCCCATGTGGCCCTGGTCTACCCTCCAGGTAAGACTGTGGGCCCCGCCCCGCTGCGCCCCGACCCTCACCCACCCTCTGTCCACGTCTGTACCCTGTGCGCGCCCACGGCGAACTGTGAGTCCACGCCTGCCCGTCTCGGTGCAGCCTGCCTTCCTCTTGCTCTTCTCACCAAGCTGTTCTTTCCTTCCCCACCTCCCACCCTGTTTTATTACCTAAAACAAAGCGACCAGGTCAAACGATGGGTCTTTGCCTTTCCTGACCCGACCACCTGCTCCGCTCTCCTGAAGTAGCCTCTGTCCTGACCTCCTTGGCCATCATTCCTCCCATTTCTTTATAGTTCGACCACCCCAATGAGCAGCTCCTATAACCTGCAGGCTGCCCTCTTTCCACCTCTCCCTGGGTCCTGAGCGTCCCTGCTGTCCGGAGCGGCTTGTGTATATTGGGTGGCTGCTCCTGGGCTTCCATGAGGAACCCCACGTCAGACTTACTCCCCTCGCAAGACCCTGAGTGTCCTCGGGTGCTCCCTCCTCTTGTAGAGTTAGCACATCAGCTCCTATCGATGACCTTGTCCCGCCTTCATTAACTCCTTAGGGGTCACTAAACGGTGGTGTTTTAACTCTGACCAGCCATGAAACTGAACAGACACTTGCCCTGATTAGGATCTGGTAGAATTTGCTGTGAAAGGCAGGATGCTGCATCTTTGCTGCTGTCAGTGAAATGAGCTCTGTGCCCTGTCGCACTCCTGTGGGAGCTGCTCCTGGGCCCTCGGGTGTGACCCCGTCCTGACCTTGCCTCCTGCGTCTGCTGGAACCAGGTGCCTGGCCAGTCCTCCATGGAGCCTGGTGTTGGCAGCACCAGTCTGGGCACTGGGAGCTCATCCTTCCTGGGCTGGCCACTGTCCCATTAACCCTTTCTGTGATCAGAGTCCAATTTGAAAATGACAGTCATAGTTTCTCTTAGAGGCAGTGCCTCCTGAGTTCATGCTGTCCCACTCGTTCAGACTCAGGATTGTAAGTTCTCACTGAACCTCGTCTCCATGATGTCTGTCTCCTTTTGTACCGAGGGTCAGGCTGGGAGTCTGCAGCACTCACATGTGCCTGGACCACTCACGAGCTCCATCCTGTGCCACATGCAGGACCCCCAAATAATGGCAGTCATATGTGACTGCCCCCCCACCCCATGTGAGTTTTCACACAGGCTTCCTCCACCCACTTTCCCTGTAGCTGTGCTGTCTCATGGGGGGGCGGAGCGTAAACTGCGAAGCTGGCCTCTCCTCCCCCACAGTCCACCAGGCCTGTGTTCAGAGCCCTCCAGCCATGCACACGTCCGTCTTTCTGTTCCAGTGGTACTGTTGCATTGTCCCTGACTAAGGTTCTCAGGAAGGTTCATGGGGACAGTGTCTCCTGAGCTCTGGCTTCTTGGTGACAGTCTGTACACTTTGTGGCGATAGTCGTTCCTGCTGGGGCCTCAAACGTGTCCATTTTCTCCCGGCCTCAGGCATCGGGTTGGACTACGATCTAGTTTTCTTCCTCTGTGACTCACTTGTGCTTTTGTTTTCAGTAGTAGAAGGACATTTTCCCTTCTTAAAGTCCTCCGTGTGGTTGTGACATTGTTACAGGTCAGCATTTCCACATGGAAGGCAAGCTATGCTCACCACTCTCCCTCCAGGCAGGGCCACACAATATGTAAGGTGCCTGTGAATACCAAGCTGCAAGCCTGCCTTCTAATCTCAGGGGAGTTTTCTGGAATCACAGTGTCTTCTCTCTGCCTTTGCTTGGATTTTCTTGGCGTTTATTCTCCTTGCTGCTCCCATCACCCCTGTGTTAGCTCTTCTCTGTCATTTTCCACGATCTCTGTGTCCTTTGTCTTGTTTGCTCTTGGGCTCCTTCTAGTTCCATCTCCGTTTCTGAATTGTTTTTTAAAATAACTTCTAGTTCTTTCCTCATTTGTTTCTCATTTTGGTCATTCTCTCATATCTTGTATCATTTTTTTACTGTATTGCATCTTAGCACATGTTGAAAGGGCTGCAGTTCTTACCTGCTGTCTTTTTCTGGACAGATGATGATGATCTCTGGTTCTTTTTCTTGTACTCTGTGTGGGACTTGGCCACCGTCAGGGAGCCTCCCTTCTCCTGTCACCTTCTCTGCCCCACCTTGGGTCATTCCAAGCTGGGCTGGCTTGCTGGTCCCAAGTCCTCAGCTGCTCTCTGATCAGACCCCCAGGGGTGGGGATGAGACAACCTCCTCTGGGACCTCCCTGACCAGGATGGCCGTGCCCTTGAGGCTCCAGGTCCTCCCGCACTCCCTCCAGCCCCACCTGGCCCGCACAGCCCGGTACCCCGTCCTTGCGGCAACTCTGCTCCGCCTGCTGGGTGCTGCTCTGGCTCTCCTGCTCCTCTGCCCTGCCCTCTCCCGCCTCGTCTCGGGGCTTCAGTCCTGGCAGTTTCTCTCCTGTGTCTGGCGCCCAGGTGAGGGGCCCTTGGAAGACCCTGCACTTTGAGTGGCAGCCTGTCCTTCCCTGGGTCAGGAATCCCAGGTTTCTGCAAGTGCTTCCACAGGGCTATGGGTGATGATCACCGCCCAGCCTCCCCTCCTCTCCCCTCCCCACTTTGTGTTTGTTGTTCTTTCACCTGGAAGCTTGTTGGTTCTAGCTCAGGAGTTTTACTAGGAAATGCCCGGGTCTGGGTCCTCTCTCACTTTCTTACCCACTTAATCCTCCTCTCAGGAAAATGTTCTTTCTCATTACTGCCTTTTCTTTATCTGTTTCCTGCTTCTGAAATGCCTGAAGTCCTGTTTCGGGGGCTGTTCTCTGAGACTCAGGTCTCCTGCGTGAAGGCTTCCTTCGCATGTCCACAGTGCCACTCCTGGGAACCCAGCCCTGCAGCGCCATCTCCCTTCAGCATGTCTGGTGGGACGTGGCTTGTGCTGGGCACTTTCTCTGTGCTGGTGCAGTCCTGGGGCTGCTGTGGAGTGCTCCCTGCACAGAGCCTGGCGGGTTTCTAGACACGGATGCTAGGTGATGTGGACGCTCCAGGACTCCCACTGGCATCACAGTCACTCCTGCTCGTTCCAGTTCCAGGAATGGGGCGTCATTTTTGTCCAGAACTGATCGCAGTTCCCATTCTTTTCTTATCCTTGGGACTCAGTGCAGGATGCGCACCACTGACTGAGAGGAGGCCTGGAGGCGCACTGGCAGGCTGGGGGAGGGCGCGGTGGGCATGCTGAAACAACGGGAGGGAAGGTGGGTGGGGGCCTGACGCTGCTCTCTGCTGTGGGGCATTTTGACACCATTCATAAAAAGTGATGGTGCATGGTGAAGGTCTGAATGTACATTTAAAAAACTTCGTAGCAGGAGGAGAGTATAATTGACAGCTGGAGGGCAGACCACACCCTGCTCGAGGCGGGAGGGGGCAGGTGTTTGTAGGTGCACATAGGACCTGGTGTGCATCTCCTGTGAGGGGTGTGTGACCCTACAGGCGCTGCATGGAGTGGGGTGCAGGCAGGGGATAGCGTGAACTGTATGAGCTCAGGGGTTCGAGCTGCTGGCGGTGCTTGCTGTGTGGCACATTGGGCATAGTGGCCGTACTGGTATGAGGATGCTCGCACGTGTCAGCCTGCCTGTCAGCTCATCTGTCCCCTGAGCTGCCCACAGGCACAGTGAGGATGGCTGGTCCCTGGTGGAGGAGCTTGGGCCGTGACACTGACCACACTGAGTGCTCCTGGCCCTGATGGAACATCGGGGACTTGTAGTGTGGTGAAACCCACAAGCTGGGTCAAACATTGCATATTTATTTTGACTCTGGAATCAAAACAGCCTGAGCCTGATGTCTTGTAGCCAAGTGATGCCAGGCAGGGCCTTGTCTCAGTTGAGTGCAGTGTCTTCAGGGCCTCTAGGGTGTGGGTGCAGATGGTCTTAAGTTTGAATGAAGTCAAAATGGGAAAGCTGGGTTTTAAGTGTGGTTCAGTTCCTCCTGGTTTTAATTATGGAGAATTTTCAATACATAGACGAGTTGAAGGAGCCGTGAGTGGTCCCATGTTGCGCTGAGAGATTGAGAGCAGGGCAGGGACCTCCTGGCCCCTCCCTGGGGGTGTAGGCCTCACCAGGGACAGACTGGCCCCCACGTTAGGGTAGAGATGCAAGGAGGAGGTATGGCGTTTCTGGGTGGGCAGCTTACCTTCAGAGTGTCCTGCCAGCCTTGCCCACCCACCTACAGACTGCCCTGGAGGGCAGAACATGCTGTTCCACGAGGTCTGGGCCTCCTGTCCGCCATAGGCTCCTCTGGGCCGTGGCTGCACCCTACCCACCTCCTTGTCTCCCTGGGTCTGGGCCAGGGGCGACCTGTCCCTCCCTACAGAGCTGTTTGGGGTGCACGCTGTGGTGCAAGAGGGCGGTTTAGTTCACACACGGTAGGTGGACCCACAGGCTGGACATTTGGGGCTGCCTTTGACCTGCTGACACCCTCTGATCGTGTCTCTCCAGGGGTGGACCTCATTGCTGCCTTCTATGGCTGCTTGTACTGTGGCTGCGTGCCCGTCACCGTGCGGCCGCCACACCCCCAGAACCTTGCCACCACACTTCCTACCGTCAAGATGATTGTGGAGGTAGGTGGGTGTCACAGCCTGAGCGTAGTGGGCCTGCGCATGGTTTGCTCCCGGTGCTGTCTCAGCTGTGCCCTCAACCCTGTGCCCTGTAGGTCAGCAAGTCTGCGTGCGTGCTCACCACGCAGGCCATCATGCGGCTGCTCAGGTCCAAAGAAGCGGCAGCCACCCTGGACGCCAGGACCTGGCCCACCATTCTGGACACAGGTATGTGTGTGCTGCGCCTAAGATCAGCCCTCTCCTTCTTGTGTTGTAGGGATTGCATTGTCACCACTCAAATACTGAAGCTGGGTGAAGGAGCTTGAGTAGGTGGTGAAAAGAGCCGGCCAATGGGCCCGGCCAGAGCAGCCCATCTGGCACCTCGAGCCTAAAGCGGGTGCCCAGAGCAGAGGGTGGCCAGTGGAGAGCGATGGTCCTTCCGAGGCCATGCACCTGCAGACAGACGCCTCCTGCTGCACTCAGCACCCACGCAGCAGTGGGCAGTTGTGGGGACCAGACAGCTCCCACAGCGCAGAGCCCTCCGGGTCCCCAGGAGAGTCACACGGGCCCTCTGCCTGAGCCTGTTGGGCCAGCCTGAGGGCTGAGAGGGTCCCAGCCCCTCCTCATCAGGACACCCCAGACCAGCCACTCTCTGCAGTCTCTGTGGGGAATTCAGGGTACACGGCCACACAGGTGCCCACTGGTGAACAGACAGGGTCCCTCCTTCCCCGTCGCACTTTACCCACCAGGGTACCACCCACAAGAGGAGCTTTAGGACCGTGAGTCTGTGACCACCTGCTTGATACCACTGCAGGCACTGGGAGCTGGCCCAGACAGCTTGTGCTGGGGGGGCCAGGGTGGGCTCGGGGCAAACGGGCTCGAAGGCATCCTGTTGCCTCGCTCGCTCTCTGCCCCGCCTCACCTTTGCCCACCTGTGTGCAGTCAGCACTGTGCCCTGTGGTCCTGAGGGGTGTGATGAAGTTGGGTGAGGGAGCTTGACCCAACTTCTCAGGGCTCGCTGTGTGCAGAAACGGCAACGAGCCTGGCTCATCACAGGCTCCAGGACCCAGCCTAGTCTCTGCTCCTCCAAGCTTCCTGGGGGCTCTCGTGGCCTGCCTTCTCCAGCCCGTGTCCACCGCGCCATCAGCCGCCACACGCTCAGTGCGGTGAGCGAGGGTCCTCTCCACATGCCTTCCCCCTGTGCACATGCAGCCTGACCTCCGCCCTGAGCTCCCTGCTCCCCAGGTGCAGTCCTGTCTCCCCTGTCCCCACCCACACCACCTGTGTCTCCTGGTCCACAGATGACATACCCAAGAAGAAGGTGGCCAGCATCTTCAGGCCCCCGTCCCCAGACGTGCTTGCGTACTTGGACTTCAGCGTGTCAACGACAGGGATCCTGGCGGGTGTGAAGGTGGGTCCTCTGGCTGGAGCCCCCGTCCGCCTCGTCCCTGACAGAGAGTGCTGATGCTGGTCTGTGCAGGCCCTGCTTCCTCCCAGAGCTGGAAGCAGCAGTTTTGCTCTTTACAGCTTGTGTTAAATATCAATACACCCCCAAATTAGGTTAGCCTGAAGAGTAATACATGTCTTGTTGTTTTATGATGATATCTAAACTTTCTGATTCATGACTCTGGCCTCGACAACCAGGTGGCTCGGATGAATCTGTCACCAAAAGCTCTGTTAAAATTCTTTATCGCCCTGAAGTCTCGCCTAGAAGGTTTTCAGTGTGGGTTCCTGGGGCTTTTGGTGTATGTGGGCTTTTACTCCTTCAGATGTCGCATGCGGCCACCAGCGCCCTGTGCCGCTCCATCAAGCTGCAGTGCGAGCTGTACCCCTCCAGGCAGATCGCCATCTGCCTCGACCCCTACTGCGGCCTCGGCTTCGCCCTGTGGTGTCTGTGCAGGTGAGTGGAGGGTGGGTGTCGGGTGAGTGGAGGGTGGGTGTCGGGTGACTGGAGGGTGGGTGTGCAGGGGTGTGGAGGG
>SJYA01005556.1:0-23009 GCA_006410615.1 Neotragus moschatus | reverse complement strand
GGTGGGCGGTGGGCGGTGGGCGGTGGGAAGGGGCTGCGGGCGGGGAGCGGGAGACGAAACGACCAGGATGACGGCCGGTGGAGGGGTCGGCGCTCTGAGGGCTCCCCAGCGCTCCCAGGAAAGACCATCATGGGCGTCAGCATCCAGGATGCTCAGCTTGATGACCGTATTTAAAGTAGCATCGATCAAACGTTCCCATTTCAAACCGACCTGCTGCTCATCTCCAAGGACTGGGGTGTTTGAGCGCAGAAGGCACAGGTCTGGGGGGCTTGGACCCCTGCCCTCTAGGCGCCATCCTCAGCCCAGGTTGGGACCCAGGTGCGCCTGGATCTCCCGTGTTTCGGTGAGAACGTCCCTGTTCCGGCAGCACAGGATCGAGAGTGCCGGCCTCGTCCTGAGCCGACTTCAGGTACCAGCCTGACTCCCTGCCCTGCCGGCCTTGTGACCCCAGACAGACAAGAGGCCACAGCCGAGGCTCAGTCCCCACGGGCCCAGCGTGGTGGTGGCGGGTCAGACGGGGCCACGTGTAACACGCGTGCCTCCAAGTGGCACTCAGACGCCTGCTCACAGCTCCTGCTAGTGATTAGAAATAAAGGACGTGGTTCGCAGGAGGAGCAGCAGTGGGACCCCTGGAGATGGGACGATGGGCAGGGCAGGTTGTGGTCCCCGGGTTTCCCGCCCGAAACCGCAGCTTCCCCAAGGTTCCTCTAGCTTCGGAACCAGCGGTGTAAACGGCTGAGAGGGACTTGGTTCCTACCTGCCAGATGCTCCTCTCCTTTTTGGATGGCTAGCCTACTTGATACTTATTTGAAGCCTGATTCCATTTTTTTCTCATNGAAACCGCAGCTTCCCCAAGGTTCCTCTAGCTTCGGAACCAGCGGTGTAAACGGCTGAGAGGGACTTGGTTCCTACCTGCCAGATGCTCCTCTCCTTTTTGGATGGCTAGCCTACTTGATACTTATTTGAAGCCTGATTCCATTTTTTTCTCATTGTTTTGAAAGCAGAAGCCATTTTTTTTTTTGTTTGCTTGTAATTGCATATCAGTGTTTGCACTGCTGTGAACTTTGATCTGAAAAGCAGCTTTACCCTTCAAAAGAATTTGACTTGTTTGCCTTTTCTGCCCTTTGGATAAATTGGTGTTACAAATGTCTATGACTACGTTTACTTTGGAAAATAGCCCTTTTTCCCCAGGATAAAATAATCATTAACCACGTCTGTCGTAATGCTAGCACTGACTGTTGCGCCAGGCAGCCCCAGGATAACCAGGTGTGTTGAGTACAGCATCCTTGGGAGACTCAGCCCCTGCTGAATTACAGAGCGCTTCTTTCTTCCCACTGAGCAGAATGCAGTGGTGTCCTTCAAGGAGCTGTGTGGCCTCTCCTCCGTGGCCAACCTCATGCAGTGCATGCTGGCAGTGTCGCCCCGCTTCCTGGGACCTGATAACACGCCCCTGGTGGTCCTGAACCTCAGCGAGCAGTACCCCACCATGGAGTTGCAGGGGATCGTGCCCGAGGTTCTGAAGAAGATCGTGACGACTTACGACATGGTGAGTGGCTCTTCCCACTTTCAGGGTGCCCCGGGGGAGAGAGGAATCTTGGGCCAGTACCCTGTGCTCAGGAGCTCTGGCCAAGGACTTTCCTTTAGCTGTGCTGGAAGCGTGACTCCCCCGATCTCGCTGCATTTGAAAGACTTTAGGGTTTCGTTGTTGCTGTTTTAGAAAGCAGGACTCAGACATGTGCCTCCATTGGATCAAATAGTAGTCAGCTTTTTAGGAATAAATCTGAATTGCTTTCTAAAGCATACACGATTTTCGACACACATAGAGTAAGGATTTTTTTCAATCTTTCCCTGCAGCCAGCCATTGGTTCACCCATATTTTGTTTTCATTTTTCAAACTGGCAGAGGTGAGAAAGTTAGTTTTTTTCCTAAAATGCCTTTTAAATACCCTCTGAGGAAGGTGTCTCCACCACGTGCCTGGACCGTGCAGTGCCCTCCCTCCTGACGGCAGCCACCCCGTGGTGCCCATGATCAGTAATCAGCTTAGCGTCAGTGAGGAATCCAGGACACCCGGAACGCTGCATTTTTGCACTTGAGGTCTGTCCTGCTCTCCTTTTCTTAATCTCATCCTCCTCTCCTTTTGGATTGATTGTAACTCTGAGGGAGGCGTCGGCGGGTGAGCACCGCCCTTTGGAGCTGCAGCTATCTGAACCCCTGCGGGCGCCAGCGGTCAGGGTTGAGGGTGGGGTTGAGATGGGCGAGGCTGCCACCTGTGCTCCGAGGCCACAGGCCTCACCCACCCCACCTCCACCCTCGAAGCAGGCGTTCAGACCACAAGACTCAGGCCGCTTCTGCCGTAGGCTGCTGTGGTCTGAGACAGATCAGGAGGGGCTTCGTGAAGTTTAACAGAGATGTTTGCTTGCTGTTCCATAAGTGGATCAGAAAGCGGCAACTCAGAGGACTTCATACCATTTAAAGAAAAGAAAAAAAGGCTTTTGGTCAGCATTTCCCACACTGTGTGCTGAGGAGCCTCGGTTTCTTAGGATGTTAGTGTGTCCCCAGGGAGAAAGGATTCCGTGTTGAAATGATTCAGGGAAATGCTGGTTTGAGTAAAGTCAATCGGATATCCTCTCTGCGGGACTGCGCAGGGCCTTTTGTTGGCCTCCAAAGGCTGAAGGGCATAGTGTGCCCTGTTGCTCGCATTGACTTGCCGTGGAGTACTATTTGCCAAAGCAAAAGTTTGGGAGGTATTTTTATTCTTGGGCTTCTTCACTTGGCCTTATTCATTGACGTCTTTGGGTGAATAAGGTTTGGAACTGCAAATCAGAACAATGCAGTATTTTTTTTTTCTTTCCCCGGTTTTGTTGAGAAATAATTGACTTTTATGTGTAAGTTTAACGTGTGCTGCCTGATGGTTTGATTCACACATACTGTGAGATGATTACAGTGGGCTCAGCGAACATCCGTCTCCTCAAATAGATATTATAAAGGAGAAGGGAAAAATTTTTTTCTTGTGATGAGAGCTCTTAGTTTTCTCTCTTGAGTTTCCTGAGAGTCAGTCATCTTGTCCGTTTCATTCCCAGGACGTCTGTGTCTTGTAACTGGGAATGTCTGCCCCTTGACTGTCCTTCGATTCTCGGCTCTCCACCTCTGGTGACCACAAGCCCCATCTCTTTTGCCATTAGTTTGGCTTTTTGCTTCTGCTTTACTCTCCACGTGTAAGAGAGGTCATACAGCGTTTGTCTTTCTCTGACTTATTTACACCTGTGCCTTCAAGGTTCATCTGTGCTGTAGCAAATGATAGGGTCGCTTCATTTTTTTATGACTAATGTTTATATATATAATTCATGTGTACGCATATATATGTATGTCTCACAGCTCCTTTGTCTACTGGTAGACACTTGGGTTGTATCCATGTCTTGGCTGTTGTGAATCATGCTGCTGAGAACGTGGGGTGCAGATATCTTTTTGAGTTAGTACTTTCATTTCCTTTGGAAATGTTCCAAGAAGTGAAATTGCTGGGTCCTATGCTAGTGCTTCAGATCAGCCCTGGGATTTCTTTGGAGGAAATGATGCTGAAGCTGAAGCTCCAGTACTTTGGGCACCTCATGCGAAGAGCTGACTCATTGGAAAAGACTCTGATGCTGGGAGGGATTGGGGGCAGGAGGAGAAGGGGACGACCGAGGATGAGATGGCTGGATGGCATCACGGACTCGATGGGCGTGAGTCTGAGTGAACTCTGGGAGTTGGTGATGGACAGGGAGGCCTGGCGTGCTGCGATTCATGGGGTCGCAAAGAGTCGGACACGACTGAGCGACTGAACTGACTGACTGACTGATGCTAGTTCTATTTTTCATTCTTTGAGGATCTTCCTTGCCGTTTTCTCTAGTAACTGTACCAATTTACATTCCCTCCAATAATAAGAATGCGGTGTTTCGAACTGTTCATCAGTTCATTAGCTTAAGAAAAAAAGTGGCGTTTGAGGCCGATGCTTGCTGTCTCCTGCTCTCTCCAGCTTAGAGCTCACGGGGATGTCAGATAAATAAGGACCGAACAGAGGACACTGCAGGCGGGCTGCGGGGAGTGGCAGTCACCCCTGACGGGAGGGCAGCAGGGCAGAGCTGTTTCTAGACCTCAGGGGGTCGGGGGGCACGGTCCATGTTGGGTGTTGGAGCGGCCGCAGGCATGAACACGGGGAGCTGTCCTGTCTGCTAGGATGGCAGCCAGAGGGAAAAACATAAGAAGCTCCTGCTGAGATTACTTTGAGGGGAAAAGGGAAAGATGGGAAAAATGGAGAAGTCTAAAGCACCTCTCCATGCCACGACTCAGGCTGCCTGGTCAGTTTCATGAGAAGCCAATAGAAGTAGCTGGTATCTGTAAATGCTTTTAAACCTTAAGCCACAAATAGAATCTTTAGCTGTTTTGCACATCTGTGGGAGAAGGCAATGGCAACCCACTCCAGTACTCTTGCCTGGAAAATCCCATGGATGGAGGAGCCTGGAAGGCTGCAGTCCATGGGGTCACTAAGAGTTGGACACGACTGAGCGACTTCCCTTTCACTTTTCACTTTCAGCATTGGAGAAGGAAATGGCAACCCACTCCAGGGTTCTTGCCTGGAGAATCCCAGGGACGGGGGAGCCTGGTGGGCTGCTGTCTCTGGGGTCGCACAGAGTTGGACACGACTGAAGCGACTTAGCAGCAGCAGCAGCAGCAGTTCTGTGTTGCTGACCAGCATCTGAGATGACTTACCTGCTTGGGTGTTTCACGGGCCTCACAGCACCGTTTCTTCCTGGTAACCTTTTTAACAGGACCTTCCTGAGAGTGGGCTGTGATGCCCCAGGGAGGTGAGAGCTGAGCAAGGGTTGGTACCAGGACCTGGTCCGGGCTGGAGGCAGAGCAAGAGGGATCCTGGTGAGCTTGACACAGCACCCACTGCAGTACTTGGCACAGGAGTCGCTCAGTACCCCTTGCTTCCCCACGCTACCCTCTCTCTGGGCTGGTGGATGATAACACTTACTATGTAATTCCAATTTGCTCTTGACTTTTTAATTGTGTTGTTGCAGAGATGATAAGACAATTAGCCTGCTTGAATTTTTAGACTTGTGAAATTAGTCTTACATAATGTTTAAATATCTGGGCTGTGTTATACCCCTAGTTTTAGTGATTTGTTCTATTTTTAATTCCCCCTGATAAACTAAGCCATAAAGTACTTAAAATTAAATTCAGATTTTTATAATTTGCATTAAAATTGTCACATTGTTACAGCAATGGTACAGCTCTTGTAATATTTTCTAGTCCATTTATTGGTGACTTAATTACTTCTCACCTTGTGACAATTTATTAAAGCTAGCTGAACAATAGATGAAATATTGATGGGAAATGTAGTAAGGTCTTGGGTACCCTCTATTTTTGTAATGTTATATTGAGCTTAACCCAAAATTAGCCTTGGAAATAAGATCTTATTTCATTTTGCTGGCTTCCCATTTATAGTCTGAAGACTCCAAATAAGACCGTATTTCCTTCTGCTGACTTCCCCTTTGTAGTTTGAAGACTCCAAGGGTAGGTGTAGTGTGGGCAGCGCTCCCTCCCCCGCCAAGCCCTGCATTACTGCGCTTCTTCACCCTGGCGGTGCCCCAGCGAGGAGGGGCTGGTGCTGTCGCCTAGGGCGGCTCCAATTTGTGCTTATGCTCTCAAGATGGTGGTCCCTTTCCTGTGTGTAAATGCTCATAAATGAACTAGAGTGGCTGAAACGTGCCCGTCTCTGTGAAAATGGAGAGGCAGGGGTGGGGCCGACCGTGCACTTATGGGCAGTGTGGAGGCGGGAAGGGGCACAGAGCCTGTCTGCACACCCCCGGCCCCAGCGAGACTGTGAACAGCCCTCCCTTTCACCCTTACAAGTGTCCCTGTTTAGATAATCAGCTGTGTGATAACCCTGCCCATGGGCCCCAGAGTGTTGATTCCCACCAACAGATCAGTTTTCAGAATGGTCCAGACTGTGTTTGTCTTACCCTATTTGTAGATCCTCCTTGGGTCCTGGAAGTGGCGAGGTTGGAGGCTGGGACCTCACTCGGGAAGGTGGGTGTCAAAGTCGTTCGGGAGCAGAGGAAGAAGTCAAGCTCAGATAGCTTCTTAAACCAGACAGATGGGCTAGAAATAAAGACGGGGCTGGTCCGGAGAGTGGGAGCCGCCATGTGCTCACAACAAGGGGGATTTTCTTCCCTGGAGGAAGTTACAGCTTAGTGGAAGAGAGGACGTGTATCCCTAGATAGTAAGAGGAGAGATGCTAGATATTTTAAAATAGGTAAATGATTTTGAAAAGGTTCTTTTGAAAAGACCCTGATGCTGGGAAAGATTGAAGGCGGGAGGAGAAGGGGACAGACGACCGAGGATGAGATGGTTGGATGGTTCAATGGACATGAGTTTGAGCCAGCTCCGGGAGTTGGTGATGGACAGGGAGGCCTGGTGTGCTGCAGTCCATGGGGTCACAGAGAGTTGGACATGACTGAGTGACTGAACTGAACTGAAATAAATTATTTGGATGTTTATGAGAGAGAAAGGTCAGTTTAAAGTTTAGGGCCTGGAAAGGCTTCAAGGAAACATTGGCCTTTGAGCTTGACCTTTATGAATGAGTCAGACTTGGGCAGGTGAAAGTAAGAAGGAAGGCTGCTGCAGGCGGGTTCACAGAGTGAAACGTGCTCAGGAATGGGAAGCACGTGTCCTGGGAAACTGCCGTGTGGGCCAGGGGAGTTCCTGCACATTTTTGAGCAATCGGGGGTCATGCTCAGAGTCAGGATTTTGGGGCTGTGAGAGGGCTGGGAGGGAGAGCTCAGAGGTCACCCGCCTTTATCGTGCAGGTGAGAAAATGGAAACACGGGGGCATCGCGGTAACGTCGGAACCAGCGTTAGGGCCCAGCTAGCCTCTTTGTCCAGTTTATCCCCCATAGTCCAGATCAGGAAAATGAACTGTGTGTGCAGTTTGTAGGTGAATGATGAGTCTGCCCAGAAAGCCCAAATAGGTCCAATAATCATGATCTGAAATGGTTTGGGGGGGTGCTCTTGGAGTCCCAGGTGACTTATTTCTGATTCTTGTTCCCCCATGAAGGCGGAGAACCATTCGTCTTGCGTACCTTGGTGTGCTTTTTAGCGTTTATCTTATTTTTGACTGTCAGATTGCGCCACTGGGCTTCTCTCTAGTTGTGGCTCACAGCACATGGACTTAGTTGCCACACAGCGTGTGGGATCTTAGTTCCCCAACCAGAAATTGAACCCAGGTCCCCTGCATGGGAAGGTAGATTTTTAACCACTGGACCCCCAGGGAAGTCCCTCGCTGCTGCTGCTGCTGGTGGTGCTAGGTTGCTTCAGTCGTGTCCGACTCTGTGCGACCCCACAGACGGCAGCCCACCAGGCTCCCCCGTCCCTGGGATTCTCCAGGTAAGAACACTGGAGTGCGTTGCCATTTCCTTCTCCAATGCATGAAAGTGAAAAGTGAAAGTGAAGTGGCTCAGTCGTGTCTGACCCTCAGCGACTCCATGGACTGCAGCCTTCCAGGGGCCTCTGTCCATGGGATTTTCCAGGCAAGAGTACTGGAGTGGGGTGCCATTGACTTCTCCAAGCTCATGTTAGGTGTCCTTATCACTCAAACATTTTTCAAAGCAAAAGGTGTTCTTCCTGACTTTGCTGCCATGTTTCTGCACTCTGCAGTGTGCTTCAGTCATTGTCATGAAACTGACGATGAATTCATGGGGAATGAGAGGAGAGAAGGGGAAAACAGAGAGGAGAGGACGCCCCGCTCTGTCACAGACAGCGAGGGTGTTGACGCTCGGCAGTGGACCAGCGGCCGCCATCTGCTGGGAGATGCCCATGAATTCATTCCTGTCAGTGCAGTGCATTCCTTTGTCTCCACTTTCTGTTTTAAGTTAATGTGTTTCCATCTTTTAAAGCTCTGCAAAAATCCTGATTTTAATTGCCTTCACACTTAATTACGAGAGCACTCTCTGGGGAATCCATTTATCCAGTAGAGAACAGTATTTTTTTAGTGCTTAAAAAAAGAACAAGTTGCTTTGTCTAAGAGCATGTTTGCTGACTGTGAATATTTTTCATGAGTTATAATAGTCCCTTCTACCTCATGGCTTTGCATATTTCTTAGATAAAGCAAGGCCCTTTAAATAAAAGACGTGCAGTGCAGGGGTTTGTCCTTACACAGATGAGCCAGCGTCGGCCGTGCTCCGCGGTGCTGTTGGTATGGCTTTCTGTATTTGGTCTGGCCACTGCCTGACGCAGGGAAGAGAGAAATCACACTTCACGGTCGATGGAGCCGGCCCATCTGGACCAAGCAGAGATGATGTGTAATAAGGTTACCACTGACCCCTCTCCTCTGTGGCTCCTTTTATCACACTTCTGCCACAGAACCTGACATTAAGAGCATCTTTTAATGGGCGGTGTCAACTCTCCCAATGTTTATAACTGTGGAAAAACAGAACATTATGCCTTGGGCTAAGACTGAGCGAAAAAGAGGGTAGGGGAAAAGATTAGGGGAAAGGTGGGTATACCCTGCTACAGGAGCAAGAGCAGAAACCCAGACGCTCTAGTTTAATTCAGGAGAGGAGGTCTAGCCACTGACGCTTCCAGAAGCAGTTTCTCTGGACTCATCAGAACCGTACAGCTGACCACTTGAGAGTGATGGCCAAGCCCGCGGGAAGGGAAGGAGACGTTTAAAGGCTGGTGTGCAGATGGCGTCCCCTGTCCCATCAGATCAGACGCAGAGGCTGCCCTCAGCCCCCGGGAGCAGAGACACAGAGACGCCTCGGGAAGAAGGCGCTTTACTGGGAGCGGGTGCTGGTGATCGCCCGACCGGGTCTCTGGTCCGCTCTTCTCGTTTCCAGCATCTCCACAGAAACCTTTGAAGGATGGCTATGTAGGCGTGTTCCTAGGCACACACATGCAGACCCCAGACTCTCAGTGAGAGCGACGGGGGCAGGAGGCTGGCAGGGGCCAGCCACTGCCCCAGAAGCGCCGCCGCAGCAACAGAGTTTCCCGGCCCTGTGATGCCCAGCCCGTCTATCTGGGAGGACGGGGACGCAGACCTTTACGCACTCCCCCAGCTCGTCCGCTGCTATCTCCAGACCGGAAGCGGTAAATGGGCCTGAGCGGCCCCAGTGTCCCCGGCTGCACTGGAGGCCTGGCCTCCCGTCCCCAAGTGACCCGGGCAGTGGCCCCGTGTCGGCAGGCGAGACGCAGGAGCCTGCGGCTGGGTTTCCTTGAACCAGCACCGGGGCGGCGGCTGCTGGATGGGGGCTGGGACCAGGCACTGGGGGGTCTGCTGTGGCTTCTCCATTAGCACCTTGCTGTTGCTTTTCAGAGAGACCAGACAAGCTTGCTTGTTTGTGTATCGCTGCTGCCTGAGGGTTTTCTCTCGTTGGGGCAAACAGGGGCTGTTCTCTAGGAGTGTGCAGGCTTCTCCCTGGGGTAGTCTCTCTTTCTGGGGCACGCAGGCTTCGGCAGTTGTGGCCCACGGGCTTTGCTGCCCCAGGGCATGTGGGATCTTCCCCGACCGGGGACCGAACCCGTGTCCCTGGCACTGGCAGGCAGATTCTTAACCACTGGACCGCCAGAGAAGTCCCAGACTGCTTATTTCTTGAACCCTTCATTTCACTGACTCTAGCAGGAAATGCATATAAAATATACCTGAGACCTGAAGCTCTGGAAAAGGGAACTTTATTTTCAAGGTTATTTTCTTCTGCATTACGCAGAAGAACACTATGAGATTTTTGATAAAAGTAAGATCGCTGAGGGGCAGGCGGCCGTCCTTAGAGCGAGGGGACTCGATCTTCCCGGCTCTCGGAGGGGCAGGCGGCCGTCCTTAGAGCGAGGGGACCCGATCTTCCCGGCTCTCGGAGGGGCAGGCGGCTGTCCCTCCGTTGAGCTCCCCTTGGTGAACCTGGTCCATCAGTTCACTGATCCGCTTTGGCTTGTCATTGCTCAGCTCCGCGGTTAAACTGCCGGGCCTCTCAGACACTGCGTCCCTCAGCTCCTCTGAGTGGCGCTGTTGGTTGGGGAGCGGGCGGCGGCCGAGTCTCCCTCCTGTGTCCTTTCTAAAGCCGGCCCTCCCGTGCCCACCACCCTGCCCTGCCTTTTGGGCTGGTCTGCGCCGGGGTCTCCTGGCTCCGTCCGCAGGTTCCCAGGGGCGGCTCCCCGCGTCCCCGTGTCCTCCCTTAGGGCTGCAGACCCCGGGCCCAGCCCTGGGCAGTGAGGGGCGTTTCCCATCCCCTAAGGCTGATGCTCTGGGATTGGCATGGGCTGAGTCTTGCGATGTGAGATAAATCTAGACAAGAGTTTCTTCTTGACAAATCCTGACTTTCAATTCTGTCGTTTTGGTGGGAACCCAAATGAAAATCTAATTTGGCCTTTAGAACCGAGAAGTGTCTGTTTTTATGAAATAGCTGTTTTTTTGTTTCTTTCTTTTCACCCAGCCTCTGAAACTCACTGTCTGAGTAGGTGGAAAGCCCCCAGGGCAAGTGATTTATAACCTATGGCAGTGCGTCTGGGAGAAAAACGCCCTTGCGCTCTCCTGTTACACTCCCCTGTGGTCCCCACGCAGCTAGGTCCCCATGGCTCGTCACCTCCTGGATTCCCAGAAAGACAGACCTCCCCAGATAGCACCTGGAGGGAGAGCTGGGTGTTGAGCAGAGTTCGCAGGGCCAGCTTTAAGAACTTAAGGTCACGTGGTGACCGTGAAGACGAAGGGAGTCGGAACTTTGAGTGCTGCTGTTAGGCCAGTAACATTCTTGTTAGAGCGTCTTGGACGCGTCACCTCGTCCGGTGTGTTGGGATTGATAAAGCACCTACGTTAAGCATAGAAATTGCCAAGAGGGAAAAAGGGGCAGGGGAGGTAATTTTCAGGGCGTGTATCTCATGCATATAGTCTGCTAGCACTTGAAGTTTTCCAGGATTAAAATTTGATTTGCTGTTGAAACATACATCAAGCCCCATGAATAATATACAACCCTCCCTTAAAAGAGAGTGCTTTTTAAAGCTTGCAGAATCTGCTTGACATTTGATTTGCTATTGAAACATACATCAAACACCATGAATAATATACAACCCTTCCTTGAAGGAGAGTGCTTTTTTTAGAGCGTCCAGAATCTGCTTGACGTCCTGAAGTGTGTGTCCACTGGGGTGGTGTCCACAGCCTGGTGCCATGTCTACAGCCAGCTTTGTAGATCCTTTTCAAACCAGGAAAGTGACGGTCCAGAAACAGATGACTGAATCGGCTTTCAGCGTGTGATGGCTTGTGTGTCTTCAGCAGCGTGTGAGTTCTGAACCCTTTCAGAGCCACATGAGTGAAGACTGGCCCACCTAGAACCCGTCCTTCAGGGCTCACGATGTGTTCAGCCCACCTCCCCACCTCCACCATGGTCCGGGAGCCTGCTGGCTTGCCATGGTCTTGGGCCCAGAAGGGAACCCCGTCTCTCCTTGACCCTCCAGCCTGTGCTGTGGAGGCCGAGGGGGCCGTGCCAGCCTGTTCTGACCACTTTGAGAGGTCAATATGTTCCTCTCCTTCGCCATAAGCTTGCAGGGCCCTGGGACAGAACCGTTGGAGGACCCAGGAACTGCACCTTCGCTGTTCATCTTGGCCTTCCTGGGATGGTGGTTTCTGACCAGGTGGGGAGCAGGGGACGTGAGCCCCTGGTGATTCTTCATCCCAGCTGGGACAGTGGCTCGCTTTGCCACCTGAGCCTGTGGTTGGCCCTGCCGTCTGGCTCCGTGCAGGATTCAGAACATTCTCCAGCCAGTTAAATGGGGACGTTGTGCCCAAGTGATTATTTTAACAGTGCTGACTACAACTAACTAGTAAGAGTGACACAGGTGAACTTCTTTGTTTTCAGAAGCATTTTTCTTCTGTCAGAGGTTCATCAACAAGATGATGGTTTAATATTGTGTTGTGTCTGATCACTGTGCTCAGGTTGGAGTTGAGAAAGAAGATAAGTTTCAGGGGTAACAGAATTTTGTGCAGCGTCTCAGTGTTCTGATATCATTCCCTGACTTTGCAAATGCAGGGCCTGGTCATCAGGTGGATGTGATTTATCAATATCCATTCTTGTGCAATTTAGAACAGCAAGTGCTTTTCCATTGAGAAGTTCGGCAGTGTTGCAAGTCTCGTTTGTAGTTGAGTTGGAAAGATTGAAATTACTTGGGTACAGGTAGAAAATGGTTAGTGGTTGCTCATAGATTAGTTTGTAGATGCAGTGATGAACTCTGTTTTCGTGGACACATATTCTCTGGATGTACAGTCACACTTTAGAAGACAGCTCTCTAAGAAATGGGATAATTTGGATGGAATCTGCTCTGTGAACATGAAGCTGTATGAAAACATGAAGCTATATGAAAGGCTTCCCTGGTGGCTCAGACGGTAAAGCGTCTGCCTACAGTGCGGGAGACCCGGGTTCGGTCCCTGGGTCGGGAAGATCCCTGGGGAAGGAAATGGCAAGTCACTCCAGTACTCTTGCCTGGAAGATCCCATGGATGGAGGAGCCTGGTGGGCTGCATTCCATGGGTTGCAAAGAGTCGGACACGACTGAGCGACTTCACATTCACGTTCATATGAAAGCTATAGGAGGATATGGAGCTATATGAAGCTGTATGAAAATCATGTTTCAGGTTGTTTCTTGAGTACTACATGTAATTGTTGACACTTACTTGGGTCACCTCAGACATCACTTCTTGGCAGTAAGATGCACTCATTTCTGAACGTTTCTCCTGTCTCTTATGCCCCTGGTTATGACCTGAGAATTCTTTGGAAGGTGTTTTCCACAGTCTTCTGAATAATTAGGCAGCAGTGTTTATCTCTGCAGCTGGATGTCCTCCTGTCAGTGACGTTTGGGGCTTGTGTATTTTAAGCCTGTATTTTGTGGACATGGGACATCTGGCCTCAGGTTTATGAGAGACATGGAAGACTACCCGTGGATCCGTGCCTCTTGTCTCTGTACGGAGGGGAAGGGTGGCAACTCCCCACCACACCCAGCAACCGCGCTGCCGCCCAGACTGCAGGAGCCGCCACCCGGGAGTCTGTTTCAGCAGCTCCTGGTTTTTGTTCTGGTCACTCATATTCCCCCAGATTGCAGGGAAATAATTAATGCCACTCACCCCACTAAAATAACCACCTTTGACACCAAAAATCTGATTTTATTTCCACACGAATTTATCAGGGATAAAAACAGCACTTCATAATGGTTTTAAAGTCTTTTCTAAAGTAATTAAGGCATTTAAAATTCTGAACCATAAGAAAATTACTCTCCCAGTCAACTCAGTGGGTGGACAGTGTGATGTGTTAGGAGTTAAGTTTAACTCCACAAGCTTAATTATCTATTAACTTAAAAATAACATGTTAAGTAGTTTAAAACACCTGTTTTCCTACTGCATTTAACATTAGTCAAATCTTTAGGACTGTTACAGATTTTTATGTGCAGATTTTTGTATTTTTTATAGATCCTTTGTCTACTTATGGAAATATTTATTTCCTTTGAAATTAGTGTTGATTATTCTAGTTTTCTTTATAATTATGGCACTCCTACCTTAGAGAGAGCAAATGGAGTGTGATGCCATCATTTACGTCACTGAAGGAAAGAAGGTGAAAGTGAAGTGGCTCAGTCGTGTCCGACTCTTTGCAACCCCAGGGAGCTTACCAGGCTCCTCCGCCCATGGGGTTTTCTAGGCAAGAATACTGGAGTGGGTTGCCATTTCCTTCTCCAGGGGATCTTCCCAAGCCAGGGATTGAACCCCTGCATTGTAGGGGTTCATTGTAGGCGGACACTTTACCATCTGAGTCACCAGGGAAGTCCAGGTGGCATAAAATTTCTGTCATTACATGACAGAAAAATAATTTTAGCTTTAAATAATCAGTTATCTGGTGTCTAAAGCAAAAGAAAAAAAATCTTTGTGAGTAGTCTTGACTATTTTGAGTATTTAGCTAAATGCAGCCAAGATGGTAGTAACTAAATTTTAGTTGATTTCCTAAAGCTAACCTGTGAAAAGTCAGCAACCTCAGATATGTGGATGATACCACTCTAATGGCCGGAAGCCAAGAGCAACTAAAGAGCCCTTTGATGAGGGGCAAGGAGGAGAGTGAAAGAGCCGGCTTAAGACTAAATACTAAAAAACAGTAAGATCATGGCATCCAGCCCCATTACTTCATGGCAAGTAGAAGGGGAAACAGTGGAAGTAGTGGCAGATTCCCTCTGCTTGGGCTCCGAAGTCACGGCGGATGGTGGCTGCAGCTGTGAAATCAGAAGGCTGCTTCTCGCCAGGAAAGCGATGTCGAACCTAGACAGCGTGCTGAGAAGCAGAGGCGTTACTCTGCCGAGAAAGGACCATGTAGTGAAGGCTGTGGTCCTCCCAGCGATCACACACGGTGTGAGAGCTGGACCATAAGGAAGGCAGAGTGCCAAAGAATTGATGCCTTCTAACTGTGGTGACAGACAGGGAGGCCTGGCTGCTGCGATTCACGGGGTCGCAGAGTCGGACCCGGCTGAGCGACTGCACTGAACTGAGCTGTGGTGCTGGAGAAGACTCCTGAGTGTCCCTTGGACAGCAGGGAGGTCAAACCAGTCAGTCTTAAGGGAGATCAACCCTGAACACTCCTTACAAGGACTGATGCGGAAGCTGAAGCGCCAGGATTTTGGTCACCTGATGCGAACAGCTGACTCATTGGAAGAGTCCCTGATCCTAGGAAAGACTGAAGGCAGGAGGAAAGGGGGCATCAGAGGATGAGCTGGCTGGATGGCATCAGCGATGCAGTCGGCATGAACTTGGGCAAACTTTGGGAGATGGTGAGGGACAGGAGGCCTGGCGTGCTGCTGTCCATGGGGTCGCAAAGAGTTGGACGCGACTGAGTGACTGAACAACAACAACAAATTCTCTGTAACCAAATCTGTCCTTTGTTTATAGAAAACGTATATGTTCATCCTTTAAAAATGCTAAGTGCCCTTGATTCTGCCCGTTCTTTTCTGAAATGTGCGTGTAGCCTGTTGAACTGCATTCTCTTCGATACTTTTAGTCCAGAATCACCACGTGAGGCTTCTTGCTTTTATTGCAGGATATTGCTTTACCCTGTTGGGTCGTGTTAGAGTCTGCTGTGCAGTGAGATCAGTTGGTGCCCAGGCACCGCTGGTCAGTGGGCTGGGCTGGCACCACCTGCTTATGTATGGGCTCCAGGCTTAAAATGGTGTTTCCATATTCAGTCCAGTTCAGTCACTCTGTTGTGTCCGACTCTTTGCGACCCCATGGACTGCAGCCCGCCAGGCCTCCCTGTCCATCACCAGCTCCCAGAGCTTACTCAAATTCGTGTCCATTGAGTCGGTGATGCCGTCCAACCATCTCATCCTCTGTCGTCCCCTTCTCCTCCTGCCCTCAGTCTTTCCCAGCATCAGGGTCTCTTCAAATGAGTCAGCTCCCCGCCTCAGATGGCCAAAGTATTGGAGTTTCAGCTTCAACATCAGTCCTTCCAATAAACACCCAGGACTGATCTCCTTTAGAATGGGCTGGTTGGATCTCCTTGCAGTCCAAGGGACTCTCGAGTCTTCTCCAACACCATAGTTCAAAAGCATCAATTTGTTGGCGCTCAGCTTTCTTTATAGTCCAACTCTCACATCTGTAGATGACCAGTGGAAAAACCATAGTCTTGACTAGACCGACCTTTGTTGGACCATTTAACTTATGTATTAAATGATTGAAAAATAAAAGTTCATGACATCATATGGAATTGAAGCCTCAGTGTCCATAAGGAAATTCTGATGGAGCGTGTCCATGACACATGTGTGTCTGCTTACACGCAGTGACGGCAGAGCCAAGCAGTCACCTGACGTGTTTACTGCTTCTTTACAGGGTAGGTTTGCCAGCCCCTCAAAATGAGAATCAGGGGAAAAGTCCTTCGGGTATTTTGATGCACTGGTTTCCAGTTTCACTTTGAGCAGCTTAAATCATGACTTTAAAGGTTTCCTTTCTTTGTCTTCTTCTTTTGTTTTGATCATGTACTCGGTGCATTTTGAATGTGGATGCGTACTCTTGCCTGGAAAATCCCGTGGTCGGAGGAGCCTGGTGGGCTGCAGGGGTCTATGGGGTCGCGAAGAGTCGGACACGACTGAGCAACTTCACTTTCACTTTTCACTTTCACGCATTGGAGAAGGAAATGGCAACCCACTCCAGTGTTCTTGCCTGGAAAATCCAGGGATGGGGGAGCCTGGTGGGCTGCTGGCTGTGGGGTCGCACAGAGTCGGACACAACTGAAGCGACTTAGCAGTAGCAGCAGCTGGCACCATTCTGCTTGTCACCCTGTAGAGGAGGGCACCTGAGTTCTATCCTGGACGAGGCAGTAGGCCCTTGAAGCAGTAAGACTTTCAGTGTTGGAATTAAAACATTAGAGGCAGGCCTTTGGGAGGAGAGCCTGTGAAAATCCATGTTTGCTCACAGTGCCCGCGAGGACAGCGTGCTTCTCCAGCAGAGTGGTGACCATCAGGCAGGATATTGTGTGATAAGGCAATAAAGCGTGTAGCTAACTCCTCTACACAGTAGGAGCCAGTTGTTAATCCTGATTCTGGTTGGTAATGAGACTCGGAAAAGGAGTTGAGGACTGCTGCTCCTGTCTCGGTCAAATCGATCCCCTCCTTCAGTGAGAGGGCAGCTGGCGGAGTGGGTGGGCGGGCTCTGCTTTCTTCTGGAAGCCCAGGCTTCCTCTCCCCTTCCCCTCGGGCAGGGGCTGAGGAGGACTTTCTCTCTGCTTATGAAATCTAGGCCTTGCCAACCACATGCCATTTAAACCCTGGTCCAGTATTCTCGCCTGGAGGATCCCGTGGGCAGAGGAGTCTGGGGGGCCACAGTCCACGGTGTCGCCAAGAATCAGAGATGGCTGAGCGACTGAGCCACAGCGACCCCCAGCTGGAACTGAAGCGCACAAGCAGGCCCTGTGCCCCTCCGGGAAGGGCCGGCCTCTAGGGTCACACGCCCTCCTAGCTTCTTTCCTAGACTCAGCACTCGCTCTAATCACACATCCATTGATCTGAGTCCTTTTTGTAAGGTACCTCTCTCTCCCTCCCCCCAGATCTGGGCCTGAGTCTGGCAGCGACCACGTGTGTCCTGCTCACTACCAAGGTCAGTGCCTGCTGCAGGCACTCAAAATTGTTTATAAGTGACTGAAGGAGTGAGTGAAGGAAAGCGCCCTGGGTCTGGAGGGCACAGTGCTCAGGGATCCTTTCTGCCCTCTGTCCACATCCCAGGGTGCCTGCGTTTCCCTGAGCTCGGCTGGTCTATGCGTTCACAGAACGCCCTTCCCAGGAAGGCTAGGCTTGGGGCTGGCAGGAACGCAGGGTGCAGGGCGCCCCCCCCCCCNAGGAGGGCACCTGAGTTCTATCCTGGACGAGGCAGTAGGCCCTTGAAGCAGTAAGACTTTCAGTGTTGGAATTAAAACATTAGAGGCAGGCCTTTGGGAGGAGAGCCTGTGAAAATCCATGTTTGCTCACAGTGCCCGCGAGGACAGCGTGCTTCTCCAGCAGAGTGGTGACCATCAGGCAGGATATTGTGTGATAAGGCAATAAAGCGTGTAGCTAACTCCTCTACACAGTAGGAGCCAGTTGTTAATCCTGATTCTGGTTGGTAATGAGACTCGGAAAAGGAGTTGAGGACTGCTGCTCCTGTCTCGGTCAAATCGATCCCCTCCTTCAGTGAGAGGGCAGCTGGCGGAGTGGGTGGGCGGGCTCTGCTTTCTTCTGGAAGCCCAGGCTTCCTCTCCCCTTCCCCTCGGGCAGGGGCTGAGGAGGACTTTCTCTCTGCTTATGAAATCTAGGCCTTGCCAACCACATGCCATTTAAACCCTGGTCCAGTATTCTCGCCTGGAGGATCCCGTGGGCAGAGGAGTCTGGGGGGCCACAGTCCACGGTGTCGCCAAGAATCAGAGATGGCTGAGCGACTGAGCCACAGCGACCCCCAGCTGGAACTGAAGCGCACAAGCAGGCCCTGTGCCCCTCCGGGAAGGGCCGGCCTCTAGGGTCACACGCCCTCCTAGCTTCTTTCCTAGACTCAGCACTCGCTCTAATCACACATCCATTGATCTGAGTCCTTTTTGTAAGGTACCTCTCTCTCCCTCCCCCCAGATCTGGGCCTGAGTCTGGCAGCGACCACGTGTGTCCTGCTCACTACCAAGGTCAGTGCCTGCTGCAGGCACTCAAAATTGTTTATAAGTGACTGAAGGAGTGAGTGAAGGAAAGCGCCCTGGGTCTGGAGGGCACAGTGCTCAGGGATCCTTTCTGCCCTCTGTCCACATCCCAGGGTGCCTGCGTTTCCCTGAGCTCGGCTGGTCTATGCGTTCACAGAACGCCCTTCCCAGGAAGGCTAGGCTTGGGGCTGGCAGGAACGCAGGGTGCAGGGCGCCCCCCCCCCCGAGTCAGTACTGGGGGGTCCGGCGGTGCCCACGCTGAGGTGGTGAGGGCACCTGGGTCTGGCCGGGAAGAGGACGCTGCCCGAGGTGGCGGGGGCATGGCAGGACCCGGGGCTGGAGGCCAGGAAGGGGACACCGGGGTCCCCTCACTGTGGGGCTGGGGAGTGGAGGGGTGAGGAGGTCGGCAGGGAGGGCAGCGGGACCCAGCGCAGGCCCCTGGACGGGAATGTGGCTTGTGTACAGAGTTTTGCATTCTCCCAACGTGTCCTCGGAGAATGAATGCCTCGTGAGCTCACGGGCCGCGGGCTCCCGGTGGGCCATGCTGAAGCCCCTGGCGCCGCACGCCCCGTCAGTCCGCTGTGTTGCCTCCCCCATCACCCCCAAAGCCCGCAGGCCCTGCAGGCGGCATCACAGACGGCGAGCCAAACCCCATCCTGCCGTTCTCTCCCCGGGTCATGGGCCGACTCCCCAGGCAGCTGGCCCCTGGCAGGCATGGGCTGCGGGGTTTGGCCCGGGACACACCTTGGTGAATTCAGTTTTGTGAGTTCTTGCAGCCCCGAGCAGGCGTGCCTGGTGTGAACACATGTGCGTGACACCATTGTTGCACAGAGACGCTGGGACTAGCCACTGGGGGACAGAGGGGGAGCGTGCTTGCACCCCAGGAAGTTGGTGAGTGGGGGGCTGGGGGCCTCCCCTGAGCTTGAGGGGTCCCTGCCCTGTGCTTGCTCAGTTGGCGCGTTGCGTCTCCATCTGTGGAGCAGGCGGGGTCTCCCTGCCTCAGGGGGGATGAGGTCGCAGGTCAGCTGCCCAGAGCACAGGAAGCTGTCAGTGCACCGCGGTCAGTACCCGGTCAGTGTGTTTCTTCAAAGGCTAGAAGCGTGTAGCTCTTGAGGCACTGAGACCTCGCCCTGTGTGGACATTTCCACAGCACTCAACCCTCAGAGCAGCAGCCTTGCCGTATATGGAGATGGGGTTATTCCATTTCATAAAGGCAGGTTTAGAATTTCAAAGTGAAAAGCAGAAGGTTGGGTTTCCCACCACCTTGCTCAGGGAGTTGCCTCTCTACTCAGAAAGCGGAAGACGCCGGAGCACGTGAGTTCTGTGGTCACCCCCGGGAAGGACGCCTGGGTTTGTACCGTGAACACTGCCGTGGCCGGTCAAATGAGTCTTGCCCTCCCCCTTCCTCTGCCGTTCCAGAGAACTGTGGACTCTTTAGGGTACTCCAAATATACTGCTCGTCCTTACGGAGAAGTCTGCTTGCTTTTCTCTGTTAACTAACGTCTATGCTTAGCTACCGCAGACCTGAGAGAAACTAGTGACAGCCTTACGGTAATGCTGTGCCTGAATGACGCCTGTTAATTAGGAGTTTCCAAGTCACCTTGATCCCCTTGGAGAAAAGCCTTGATACAAGGAGATGGTAATAAAAGTGGTACTATTTTAATTCAAATTGTATCTTTTGAAATTTAATTAATTTTGTAGTAATAGTTTTAAATGAGCGAGTCGGAGCTCCGAACGGTCCTTGGTGACTTGAAAGAGCTGTGCAGCATCCAGAAGTTCCTGATACAGCCTCCGGAAGCAGCTTGCTCACCGAGTTCCCCTTTTCTCCTGCAGGGGTGGCTTAAGCCAGGTTTTAAACCTCCTCTGTTCTTCGGAGATGCTCGCCCGCATCCAGAATGCAGCCTCTGAGCCCTCCAGCTTTAACACTTTGGGCCCTGGGGAAATCTCACTGGGGCTCCGCCCTTCTCTCCCTGTTCCCAGGCTTTCACTCAAGGCAGGAGCGAGTGGCCGGGCGTGGACCCCAGCCCCCCGCTGCCCACCCGGCCCAGTGGAGAGCTCCTTTCCCGGCTGCTGAGCCTCCACAGACTCATATACCTTCCTGCTCTAGTGACAGCAGGGAATATATGAGCCCACGATGCACTCAGGCTTCATGCTGCTGTGTGTGGAATCTGCAAAGATGGTACAGAGGAGCCTATGCAGGCGTAGGGAAGAGACATGCGGGCCCAGTGGGCGAAGGAGCGGGTGGGCTGGAGTGTCAGAGTGGCGCGGACGTGTGTGCACGACCACGTGGGAGGCGGAGCTGGTGGGAAGCTGCTTGTGGCAGAGGGAGCTCCGCTAGGTGCTCTGGACGGCCTGGGGCCGGGAGAACAGCGGCGAGGCGGGCTCGGGAGGGAGGGCGCGCGTGTCTGCCTGTGGCCGGCCGCCCTGCTGCGCAGCAGAAGCTCGCCCCACGCTGTGAAGCGATGGCTCTCCAGTAAACTTCATGCTGAGACGGTGCGAGGGTGTCACGTACGCACATCGCTGCCATAGTTGGGAAAGTCAGAGAAACCCTTTACAGCGTCGAGGGGCTGCTGTGACCAAGGGCCCCCGGGGGACGACGGGGGTGTGTGTGCACCCCTGAAGTCACCATGTTGTGAAATGATTCATCATGTGCTGTGAAGGAGAAGAAATGGAGACGGAGAAGGAAATGGCAGCCCACTCCAGTGTTCTTGCCTGGAGAATCCCGGGGCCGGAGAGCGAGGCGGGCTGCCATCTGTGGGGTCACACAGAGGCGGCCACGACTGAAGCGACTCAGCGGTGCTGTAAAGGAGCCTGTTGAGCATGAGAATGGGGATGCGGCTTCCCACGGAAATCGTGTGCAAGAATGACTTGGACCACCCTGAGCTCTTCCTTACGGAGACTTCTGACCATGTGAGGTTGGTCATAAAATGGAGAAACAAGAGGGCTGTTACCATCTGAGTGTGAGCGCATGTGCTGTATACACACTCTCTACACAGAAAAGCCCAGGACGGCATATTATTCGTGAACTGGTAGTAGTTACATACTTTTTCTGGATAGTTTTATAGTTGCATCAGGGTTCCTTTTTAGGGTTTGGGTTCTGTTTTATTGCTCAGTTTTCACCAATTTTTGTTTTCCCCAAATATCATAACATGCAGAAAGCAGTGCAAGATCAAAATTCTTTTCAACTTGTGCCATTCTATGTACTTCAGGAACTAAAACTGTGCAGAAAATTTAAAACTTTGCTAACAGCTGATGGTGGGATGAACATCTCAAATCTGTGCGTTGACTCTGTTACTAATCTCTCGATGCAGTGGAACGCCCGGCTTCGCGGAGCCCCCTTCTGTCTTCCCCGCTCCGTTCTGCCACTCCCAGCTTCAGCCCCGAGCTCACCGAAGCCTGTTTAAGAGCATGGAGGCTTCTAGGGATGCCAAGTCTCAACTAATCTGAAATATGAGTGAATTCCTTCCGCATCGAAGTTTGGTTCTGGCATTACTGTTTATTCACTTGCCTGCATAAATTAAAACTTTTTTATCTGACTTGATGGGTGGTTTTTGATAAGTCACCCTGTCGCCTTCACTGTCTCAGTTCCTCTGAACTCTGACTCTGTGATTTTATCTTTTTGTTTTTATTCCTCTAGATGCCCCCTCCCACCTCCTTCATTTCCTCTTTATGGTGTTTTCTCTCCTCTTTGCCCCTTCCTCCTCTTCTCCAGCCTACAAATGTGTATTACTAAGGACTTCTAGTGGCCAATGCTGGAAGTACCTCTCAGAAACACCCACAATGTAAACATGTGGTCCATCCCAGTGCACCAGGAGGCAAAGCAACTAGGAGAAAGGACGAGCCTAGGGCAATAAACGGGTTGTTTTGACTACATGATACTATTTATTTCCATGTTTTATACTAAATCCAAATGGTTATCTTGGCAAGTATCAGCCAAACCTGTATTTTCTGTTAAGTCGCTAAGTCATGTCCAACTTTGTGTCCCCATGGACTGTAGCCCGCCAGGCTCCTCTGTCCTTGGCATTCTCCAGGCAAGAATACTGGAGTGGGTTGCCATGCCCTCCTCCAGGGGATCTTCCCAACCNCAAACCTGTATTTTCTGTTAAGTCGCTAAGTCATGTCCAACTTTGTGTCCCCATGGACTGTAGCCCGCCAGGCTCCTCTGTCCTTGGCATTCTCCAGGCAAGAATACTGGAGTGGGTTGCCATGCCCTCCTCCAGGGGATCTTCCCAACCTAAGGGTCAAACCCAGGTTTCCTGCATTGCAGGCAGATTCTTTACCGACTGAGCCCCCAGGGAAGCCCAGAACCTCTATTGCTGTGTGTAATAAGCCTAATGTCTCTTTGCCTTTATGTTGACCTGGTAACTCACTGCAGGAACTGCAGTTTAATTAAAACTTGACGTTTAATCTGTGAGATGAAGCCGTAAGTGTGTGGATATCGTAGTATACTGCTTTGGTGTGAGGAGGTGTAGATGGAGTCACTGATGGTGGTAATGGGGAGGCTTTTCATCATGTGGAAATTCAGCTGACTGCCTGCGGATGGGTCGGGATGCTACTTACGGGGTTTGGTCTGAAATGTAGTACCTGAGAGATCCAGGCTGTAGCTCAGGCAAGAGCTTTGTGAGAGGCACAGCCTCACCCTGAGGTGCGTGTGAGCCTGGCTCTGCAGTGAACTTCATGACAGATCAGAGCATCCTGAAAAGCCAGAGAATCCTTGGCTTCCTGAATATGGACCCTGGGTCACTCCTGACTCATAATTTGCTGCAGATTATTACAGCACTTGGCACCTCTTCTCTGGCAAGAAACGATT
>SJYA01005555.1:15485-32552 GCA_006410615.1 Neotragus moschatus | reverse complement strand
TGCTGCTATGAACATTGGGGTACATGTGTCTCTTTCAATTCTGGTTTCCTCGGTGTGTATGCCCAGCTGACAGTGAACTTTAAAATAAGTCTTTGTCCCTCAGTCTCCATCTCCTTTTCTCCCCACCCCATCTTCTTTTAAAAGCCTTGTTTATAAGGACATGCAGCCTTGCAACAGTGAGGTCACAACCTCCAAAATGCAGATAACTAAATGTTTTAAAATGTCTTTACTTACATGTTCCCTGATCCCAACAGAAGATCTCTAACCCTCCAGCATTTAATGAGGTCATTTCAGGCTGATGTGTGTTCCTTGAACCTTGTTTTATGCTTCTGAGTAAAGTAATTGAGAAAATGCCCCATAATATGAGAGATTTTCTAAGAAAATAAGTGGATGGTGCTTTCCCTTTTTTGAGAGATTCTCTAAGAAAAGTCTTGCTTTATATTCAGTATGAATACTGTAAGAAACGGGGATACAGCGGTGAAAGATACATAGTCCCTGTTCTCATAGAATGTAAATTCTAGAAGGGAAAAGCAACTGGAATAAAATATACCAAGTACTATAATGTAAGAGGGCTACCCTGGTGGCTCAGAGGTTAAAGCGTCTGCCTGCAATGCGAGAGACCTGGGTTCGATCCCTGGGTCAGGAAGTTCCCCTGGAGAAGGAAATGGCAACCCACTCCAGGATTCTTGCCTGGAGAATCCCAAGGATTGGAGGAGCCTGGTGGGCTACAGTCCATGGTGTCACAAAGAGTTGGACACGACTGAGCGACTTCACTTTCTTTTCAAATAATGTAAGAAGTACAGCAGACTAAAAAAGAAGTGATGACTAAATGTAATATGGTCTCCTAGATTGGACCCTGGAACAGAAAAAGAATATTAGTGAAAAAAATGAGTCTATAGGTTTAATTAATTGTATCTTATCTGTTTTCATGTTTTAGTTTTGCCAGACATACCACTATATGCAAGATGTTATTATTAAAAGAAGCTGGGTGAAGAGTATATGGGAACTCTATAATAGCTTTGCAAGCTCTTCTATAAATTTAAAATTATTCCAATATAAGAAGTTTAGAAGAAAGGACTTCCCTGGTAGTTCAGTGATTAAGATTCCACACTTCCACGGCAGAGGGCATGGGTTCAATCTCTGGTTGGGGAACTAAGATCCTGAAAGCTGAGCTGTCTGGCCAAAATTAAAAGAAAGAAAGAAGTGCAGGTTTGGTCTCTAGTTGGGGTACTCAATCTGATTAGAGATTCGAAGAAGGTTTTCAAGGGAAATATGTTTAAGTTGAGAGCTGAAGACAAATAGAAGCTAGCCAGAAAGAGAACTACAGAAAAGATGTCCAGAAATCGTATGTAGAATGTTCGGAGGGGCAGAAGGAAGAGAAAGCATGACAACTTCTCAGAAATGAATAAAATTCAGTGTAGTTGGAGCTGAGAGTATACCGGGGGCATGAGAAGGAAGAGAGAGGTGGAAGATAAAGCGGAAGTAGGAGGACATGAAGACCTTAAAAAAACCATTGAGAAATTTGCATTCTGGGGCAATTCCAAAAAAATAAATAAAAATGACTAATATATACTGTTTAAAACTTCCTTTTCTAGTAGTCAAAGAAATAGAAATTAAGGTAACTGGATAATATTTTAGCTTATTCAATTACCAAATATTTATTAATAATATTTTTTGCTGCTAAGGGTATGAAGGAGAGTTTCTTATACGTGGCTAGTAATAGCAGTCTTTCTACTTGGAGAGCTACTTGGCAATTTAAATACAAAGTTCCAAAATATTTAAATCTTCAGTTTTACTTCTGGGATGTTATTTTATGGAAATAATTAGAAATATATTTTAAAATAATGTGAAAAGACGTTCCTCATCGTTATTTATAACAGTACAAAATTTTATACAATCTCAGTACCAAAAATAGGAACATAGTTAAATAAGAAATTATGTTTCCATATTATGAAATATTATGAAATATTTTAAACTGTTTATAAAGACTTTTAATGACATATTAATAAATATATTGTATATTTATATTGTATATGTTATGTACTTAGTTGCTCAGTCATGTCCGACCCTTTGTGACCTCGTGGACTGTAGCTCACCAAGTTTCTCTGTCCATGGGATTCTCCAGGCAAGAATACTGGAGTGGGTTGCCATTCCCTTCTCTTGGGGATCTTTCCAACTGAGGGATCAAACCTGAGTCTCCTGCATTCTTTACTTTCTGAGCCACCAGGGAAGCCCAATATGCATGTGATATATGTGTGTATAATCAGTATGTGTGTGTGTGTGCTCGAACATCTATAGACTAGACAGGCGACATCATTTGCAGGGCCCAGTACAAAATGAAAAAGCAGAAACCCTTGTTCAAAAATCATTAATAATTCCAAGATACCAGCAAGTCTTAAGCCAAAGGTAGGGTTCTTCTGAACACGAGTACTGTGTGACTGCACAGGTCTCATGCCCTTGACATGGATCTTATCTGTAGAAAGAAGACTGAAAGAAAATATCCCAAAATGTCAATAGTCATTACTTTTGGGGTTTGGGATAACTGATGATCATCTATTTTATAGATAGATAGATATTTATTCACAATAGATACATATTTCTTTCATAATCAGTGAAAAAAACAGTATGTGTCTTTAAAAAAAAAGATGCAAATTATACTGAAAGCAGCAGTACAGTGAATCGCATTCTATTTTCCATTTAGGCTCTTTTAAATATCCATTTTGTGCCACTGAGAATAACAGATACTCTTGAAAATTTCTATATTTCTAAGTCATTGTACAGAAGAGAGCAGGATATAAAAATGAAATCGGTTCTGTGCTTTCAAAAAAGCAAGCCACGCTGAACCACAAATAACCCATTTCCATCTATTTTTGTCCTATGTAGAATTAGATCTTTGGTTGGACATTAAATATTTGCCTGAATGGTGCAAGGCTGAAAATCTCTTCTCCAGTGTCCTTAGACCTACATTTGTGTAACTGGAAACCTTCACTGGAAAAAGGAAGGAAGACACGCAGGAGGCCTATTGCATCTCAGACACTTACTAGATCTAAAAAAGGATTTAGCAACAGTTTTTTTGTTTTTTGTTTTTTGTTTTGAAATAAAGTTGCATCTCAGTTCAGTTTAGTCGCTCAGTCGTGTCCGACTCTTTGTGACCCCATGCAGCACACCAGGCCTCCCCGTCCATCACCAACTCCCGGAGTTCACCCAAACTCATGTCCATTGAGTTGGTGATACCATCCAATCATCTCATCCTCTGTTGTCCCCTTCTCCTCCTGTCCTCAATGTTTCCCAGCATCAGGGTCTTTTCCAATGAGTCAGTTCTTCGCATCAGGTGGCTATAAAGTATTGGAGTTTCAGCTTCAGCATCAGTCCTTCCAATAAACATTCAGGACTGATCTCCTTTAGGATGGACTGGTTGGATCTCCTTGAAGTCCAAGGGACTCTTGAGTCTTCTCCAACACCACAGTTCAAAAGCATCACTTCTTCGGTGCTCAGCTTTCTTTATAGTCCAACTCTCACGTCCATACATGACTACTGGAAAAACCATAGCCTTGACTAGATGGACCTTTGTTGACAAAGTAACGTCTCTGCTTTTTAATATGCTGTCTAGGTTGGTCATAACTTTCCTTCCAAGGAGTAAGCGTCTTTTAATTTCATGGCTGCAATCTAGAAAAGAATAAAAGACATCTTAAATGAGAGAGCATTAAGTAAGTTAAAAATCATACAAAGGTCATTTGCAATGCATTCTTTTAGAAGTTATGTTACTGAGAGTGGGCCCTTGTGTAGCACTCAGAAATGTTTGTCCTAGGAAACACACATACTGAGAATGCAAAAGACTTTATTGGGAAGGGGTGCTCAAGTGGAGAGCAGCAGGGGAAGGGAACCCAGAGAAGTGCTCTGCCTGCTCACAGTCTCAGGGTTCCTGGTGGTGAGGTTAGTCCTTCCAGTTACCTTTGGCCAATCATCTTGCCTGGGCCCGTATATGGTCCAATTCCAGGGCCTTCCTGGTAGTATGGACCTCTCTCAGTCAAGACAGTTTCCAGCGTGAGGGTTTCTGGAAGGTTGGCAGGACATATTATAACCTGGCATCTCCTCTCTCCTTTTTACAAATTCTCCCGAATTCTTCTGGCTGGCAGCAGCTTGTGTCAGTTCCTTGCTCCTCATCAGGACCTCCTGTTGTGAGATAGCTCATACAAGCAATTATTATCATGCCTGGCCAGGGAAGAAGGTTTTGGCTGATGGTTTCCTAACAGTTACACAGAGAAGATTCACCTGTTGAGGTGTCAGTGACTTACAACTAGCCACTTTGGCACTAATGAAGTACAAAAGCCAAGACAAATCACTTAATCCTTTTGGTGCCCAACTGATGATCTGTTTGGGTACAAAGATTGTCCCTGCAGGCCTCTGAGGAGCAGGCTTTATACTTTAGTGTTTTCTCTACGGCACTGCACACTCAATTTCTCATCTTATGCAATTTCAAACAGAGGAATATCAAAAAGAAAAATGTCTAGTCATTTGCCATTCCCTCCTTTCTCCCATCTTCTGTTAATGATGAAAAGCCTTTCTTTAGAGTACCTACTAAGGAGGTAGGGATGCAAACTGCAGATGCCAAAAGAGGGCCACCTCTTCCCCTTTAGAAATAGGAAGAGGTGGGCAATTAAGAAGAAATACAATAGGATAAGGATAAGGCGTGTGAGGCAAGTGTTGTAAACTGAGGGAAACTTAGCAAGTCCTGTCAGGATTCTTCTTCAGATCCACTTGTCTCAAGAGGTAAGAATGCTCCTCTCCTCCAGGCACAAGGGGGGCACCTCTCACCTGAGGCTTTTATAATCCGCTTCAGGGGAGAAGGGCAAGAGGAAGGTCACCATGACCTTCCTGCTTCTGCTGTTTTTCTCAAACTCCTTCAATTTAAAATACTCAACATGTCAAGGGCTGCCCAGTTGGCGCCAGTGGTAAAGAACTCACCTGCCAATGCAGGAGACCTAAGACACCCGGGTTTGATCCCTGGGTTGGGAGGAAGATCCCCTGGAGGAGGGTATGGCAGCCCACTCCAGTATTCTTGCCTGGAGAATCCCATGGATGGAGGAGCCTGGTGGGCTACAGTCCATGGGGTCACGAAGAGTCGGACACGACTGAGCGACTAAACAACAACAAGGGGCCACATTTTGGGGTAACTTGTCTTGAAAAGAGGAGAGTCACACTAAGTTTCATTTAAATGTATCCAGTCTGTAAATGGGCACACATTAAAATTTTACTCACTCACTTATGACTGATATTTAACAAATATCCTGGCAGCTCCTACTATTTGCCTGGTAGTATGCTAATTGTTCCTGGAGATAAGTAATATACATCTGGTCCCTGACCTATTGGAGCTTAATTGAATACCTTATGGTCTCAGTTCAGTTCAGTTGCTCAGTTGTGTATAACTCTTTGCGACCCCATGAATCGCAGCACGCCAGGCCTCCCTGTCCATCACCAACTCCTGGAGTTCACTCAGACTCATGCCCATTGAGTCTGTGATGCCATCCAGCCATCTCATCCTCTGTCGTCCCCTTCTCCTCCTGCCCCCAATCCCTCGCAGCATCAGAGTATTTTCCAATGAGTCAACTCTTCGCATGAGGTGGCCAAAGTCCTGGAGCTTCAGCTTCAGCATCATTCCTTCCAGAGAAATCCCAGGGCTGATCTCCTTCAAAATGGACTGGTTGGATCTAGTTCGAGGTAAAGACTAGACATAAGTTATGAACAAATATAGCAAGTAAAGATACTATAAGATGTTATTTGTTTCACAGGAAAATCAGTTAATTAATTTTGTATATGTGCTAAATTGTCTCCTGCATTGGCAGGTGGGTTTCTTTTAACCACTAGTGCCACCTGGGAAGCCCATGTGAAGTGTGAAAGTTGCTCTGCTGCTGCTGCTGCTGCTAAGTCGCTTCAGTCGTGTCCGACTCTGTGCGACCCCGTAGACGGCAGCCCACTAGGCTCCCTTGTCCCTGGGATTCTCCAGGCAAGAACCCTGGAGTGGGTTGCCACTGCCTTCTCCGGAAAGTCGCTCAGGCGTGTCCGAATCTTTGTGACCCGGTGGACTATACGGTCCATGGAATTCTCTAGGCCAGAATACTGGAGTAGGTAGCCTTTGCCTTCTCCAGGGTATCTTCCCAACTCAGGGATCGAACCCAGGTCTCCCACATTGCAGGCGGATTCTTTACCAGCTGAGCCACAGAGGAAGCCCAGGAAGCCCATAGATTGAGTATAAAAGAATGTTCATTTAGGTTAAAGGGACAGATGATTGGTTTTTCCAGAATAAGTCCTAACCAGTTACATTTCAGAAAACTCCTTGAGCATTTTATCAGGAATGCAACATCTTCCCAATCCAGGTTTGGGATCATTTTCCCCCCTTAAAGAAAAATTATTTCTCTAAAATTGAAGGCTAATTGCTTTACAATATCATGTTGGTTTCTACCATATCAACATGAATCAGCCATAGGTATACATATGTGCCCTTCCTCTTGAACCTCCCTCCCCAATTTTTCTCTCATAGAGTATTTTTAAAAGATATTTGAAAGTACATCTTTATCTCATTTTTTAATCTCATATTCTATTTTCTTGTATCAGCCTATACATAAACACAGTGACCATTTTGCTGTTAGAATAAGGAGCTAAGATGGAGATCACAGTGGGAGTCCTAGCTTCTTTTTTTGCAGCTTGTGGGATCTTAGTTCCTTGACCAAGGAACCCGAGCTCCTGGCAAGGGGAGTGCAGGGTCCCGGCCACTGGACAGCCAGGGAATTCCCAAGGGAGAACTAGTTTCAGCAGAACTGTCAGGGAAAACCTCTTTGAAGGGCTCATCTTTAAGATGAGGAAGTCATATTTGACGTGTTGAGAAAAAAAATGAATCAATAGTCAATCTAAGAAAAGAATGGAAATTTTTATTCTAGCCAATCTGGGAGACAGACAATCTTTCAGAAAGCTCTGAGGACTGTTTTACCCACGAGAGGTCAAAACCCAGTTATACATTTGTGAGACAAAAAGTTAAACATCAAAAGACATAGTGAAAGTGAACATGCAGTCACTCAGTCGTGTCCGACTCTTTGCGACCTCATGGACCCTAATCTACCAGGCTCTTGTGTCTATGGGATTTTTCAGGCAAGAGTACTGAAGTGGGTTGCCATTTCCTTCTCCAGGGGAATCTTCCCGACCCAGTGATCAAACCCAGGTCTCCCGCATTGCAGGCAGACGCTTTACCGTCTGAGCCACCAGGGAAGCCCTCAAAAGACATATTGACAGTTTACACAATCTGGGTCTGCAGGCACAAAGCAAGTCATGCGCCATCACGACCCTTTACAAGATGAAGAAGGAATGTTTATCCCCGCAGGAGATCTGGTAAATGCAGACGCACAACACACGCTAAAGGGGAGGGAGAAGGCCCAGACGGTCAGAGAAAAGTCTTATGTTTAAATTTTTCTTTTCTTGCCGTAAAACATGACTTTTGTTTCATCAGAGGCCTAAAAAAAAAAAAAAAGGGGGGGGCTATTTAAATGAAATGACAGTGAAAGCATTCCATTTGAAGGGAGAGCTGGTATGAAGACTCGCAGAAAGGAGAGTGACCTGAAGGCGGTGTTATCTGAGTAAGGGGGCATAGAAGGTTCCATTCAGTTCAGAAAGTGTTACCTGAGGTTCCATTCATTCAGTTTAGAAAGGCCAGAGACCAACTCTGATTGTTCCATCCTGAGCTTTATGCCAACCCCTGAGGGTAAAGTACTGTGAATGAGGTACTTCCCTGGTGGTCCCGTGGTTAAGAATCCATCTTCCAACGCAGTAGACACAGGTTCGATCTGTGGTTGAGGAACTAAGATCTCACATGCCGAGAGGCCACTAAGCCCTCACACTGCAACTACTGAGCCTGGAGCCTTGGGGCCCACAAGCCGCAACTAAGACCCAATGCTACCAAATAAATAAATATACTGTTTTAAACAGAGGTACTTTGAATGATATGGGCTTCCCAGTTAGCACTAGTGGTAAAGAATCTGCCTGTCAATACAGGAGATGCAAGAGACGAAGGTTCAGTCCCTGGGTCAGGAAGATCCCCTGGAGTAGGAAATGGCAACACACTCCAGTATTCCTTTTTTTGTTTTTTAATTTATTTTTTGAATTGAAGGATCATTGCTTTATATAATTTTGTGATTTTCTGTCATACTCCGGTATTCTTACCTGGAAAATTCCACGGACAGAGTAGACTGGTGGGCTACAATCCACGGGGCTGCAGAAAGTCAGACATGACTGAATGATTTAGCTATAGCACTGTGATGTGGGAGGAACTAGGGTGAGGCGCTAAGGAAGGGACAGAAGGACCCCGGAAGGGGAATGACTCTCTTTCACATTCCAGAGGAAGAAAGATTTCTGTAGAGGTTGGTTTCCTGAGGGCGCCATCCTTTTCTGCACCAAGAGTGACTGATGTAATTAGTGACATCAAGACAAGCCACTGGAGACAGGAGCACGGCACTGCAAAGGGAGTTCAGAGGCTTCACCATCAGCTGTGTTTGCCATGCTCTCTGTTCTACATAGCTCAGCTGNATGTGTGGAAATATTTCAATAATAGTTTATCTTTGCTGTTTAAAATGTTTGTGCTGAAGAAGTCTGGGGAATTGGTGCAAAGGGCATTCGGGTTCATTGTCAGCGGGTGACAAGTTCACTGCCACGTGTGGGAAGCCTGCTGGCTTCTGTCCCCAGGTGTGAGGAGGACACAGCAGGAGGTGCCCGGGAGCCTGGTGTTTGGTGGCCTAACCTTAGTTGGCTTCCTGGAAAAGAGCCCCTGTAACAGCCAGGTTTCAGCCTAGCTTTTAGTGGGAGTGTGGGGAGTCCCCCATAGAGCTGTTTTCCCACTCAATGAATTAAGGGAGGGAAGAGCAACAAAGGGCTTCCCCTGAGCAAGAGCCATGAGTCCTGGCAGGAGAATGCTGGAGTTAGCAGGGACCAGCACTTAGGTGCTGCCTGAACATATCATGCAGTTTGGATTATGCAGACGCAGAGATAGGGCCACTCCTATTCCACCTCCGAGAACCCTGAAAACACCACCAACTGCAATGCGGCAGCTTTGGTCTTATTCCTATGCCCTTGGCCGTGCTGGATCTGAGTGATGAACCTCACTCTGAGACCAGCCCAGAGAAAGAAGAGGGGGGATTGCCAAGAGGGATGAAGATAAGCTAAGCAAACAGCTCAAGAGGAATGTGCTATTGATCACCCCACACAATGTGATGTGGTTTGAGAGGAGCCTTGGTCAAGACCTGTGCTCCTGGGTACTCCAGATTTTCAATCTTATAAACATGATGGATGAGCCACCCTAGACACATGGGAAGTCACCAAAAGGGCAAGAGAGCAGACTGAATAGATGTGTCTTGGGTTCAAATTTCCTAGCGTTCTTTTACTTCCTGTTAAGAACAACATGGCATCCACATTCCCAAACACAGCTTTTAGGTGTGTTTATTTAAAATCTGAGAAATTTAAAGAAAATTGGATTGGTTTTGTTAGACAAGAAAGCATTTATAAGTGCCTTCTTTCTCCCTTTGATGTTTCATTTCCCACATTCTTGAGATAACAGTGATCTTCTCTTCCTATCTTTAATACCAAATATGAAGTCATATAATTTAAGTGAATGCATCTTGTTACTGGGGGAGAAACTGATAATTCATGAATCTGAGAGTATAGCTTCACTGCTGCTGCGGCTGCTGCTAATTTGCTTCAGTCGTGTCCGACTCTGTGTGACCCCATAGACAGCAACCCACCAGGTTCCTTTGTCCCTGGGATTCTCCAGGCAAGAATACTGGAGTGGGTTGCCATTTCCTTCTCCAATACATGCACGCATGCTAAATCATTTCCGTCGTGCCTGACTCTGTGTGACCCTATGGACAGCAGCTCACCAGGCTCCTCCGTCCACAGGATTCTCCAGGCAAGAGTACTGGAGTGGGCTGCCATTTCCTTCTCCCATAGCTTCACTAGGAAACATGATTCAGTCATTATCTGAATTATTTATAATAATTCAGCAACCCTCGGTGGGGTGAAGGTGGAGGAGGAAAGTTTCCCAAGCCAATTAATATCCACAAAGACACTAACAGAAACCTATAAAACAGCATAGTATTCCCTTTAGAGAAGATTGGGGATAAATTTTTTGGATAGAATATACTTTGATGATCAAATAGAATATCATATCATTTCTACCCTCCTCCCTCGAATGACCCTGGTTCCTTTTTCTCTGCTTTTTTCCCTTTCACTTAAATCATCGCATACAATGGCGATTCATTCTTTCTGCATTTTACTTTCTGTAGGTCAACACATGACTTAATATAAAGAGTTGTAAAAGCTCTTAATTTGGGAAGCATGAGGTTAACTATTTTATACATAAAATAGTTCATTCCCATGTGCATGAAAAGAGAGAGCTAAACATAAATTTATTTTTCACATAATAGACTTAAATTTTCTTTCATGAATAAAAGTAATGGCCTATGAAGTAGTTTAAAAAGCCATTCACAAGGCTATTTTGATGAGGCGCCTGTATTTGACTAAGATACATTATTTTCTTAATAAGTTTCATTGCCTTTGGTGACTCCTCTCTCAAAGGGAAGAAAAAACCGGTAAATTAAAGGTATATGCTGGCACGTTAAAAAAAGTTCCAATGGCAGGACACAAATTATTTTATTACCACACCAACTGAGCCACTGATACTTCCCAATTCATGAACAAATTTTCCATTACTATAGAGTCACGCTTTTATTGACTGTTATAAAATCACCATTTGTATCTTTTTTATCCTGCTGTGTTTCTATTTTATTGGAAAACTCCTATAACAGGTATAACATCAGCTCAGATTACCAAGAAATCTATAAAATAGCTTCCTGCTACTACCTTTGGTGCAGATTGAAAGAATACATTATGATCCCACTGAGTCTCTGATAAAAACTGTGATTCACACGCCCACATGATTTATCCTTATCTGTTAGACATCCAGGCTTTATCTGCTCTGTTAAATTATGGGAGCATTTCGCTGGTATTGATTAGCTATGCTCGGCGTAATTAAAACATCTGGGTCATGAGATTTAGGTACAAACTCTGGGCACAGTAATAAAAACAAAGGAAGCCCAGGCTGTTGCTGTGGGAAGGAATATTTCAACAACAGATTATCTTTGCCTGTGCTGTGGGTGGTACTGATCACTTTGGTCTCTCATACTCAGATATAGTACCCACCTGAGATTCAAAGGAAGACAGGGACACAAGCATGGCAATAAACTGAAAGTAACACAGCTGCTGCTGCTACTGAGTTGCTCCAGTCGTGTCCGACTCTGTGCGACCCCAGAGACGGCAGCCCACCAGGCTCCCCCGTCCCTGGGATTCTCCAGGCAAGAACACTGGAGTGGGTTGCCATTTCCTTCTCCAATGCATGAAAGTGAAAAGTGAAAGGCAAGTCTCTCAGTTGTGTACGACTCTTAGCGACCCCATGGACTGCAGCCCACCAGGCTCCTCCGTCCACGGGATTTTCCAGGCAAGAGTACTGGAGTGGGGTGCCATCGCCTTCTCCGAGGAAAGTAACACTAACTGACTCAAACAACAACAACAAGGAATTGGTTTTTCAATGATCAGTCTCAAATTTTTTACAAAGCGTAAGTGTGGATACTATGATAGAACTTCATGAATTATTTGAGCATTTGAATAGTAATAGAGCATTATTGATTAGAATTGCTCTCGACTGTTATTGGGGATAGGATTTCTATCTGTGATTATATCTGTGGATCAGCTAGCAATATCAGCTGGTACATTCTTATTTCCTTCCACATGGTTTCTGTTGATGTTCAAGCAGAAATTTGCTAACTAATGGAGAATGAAGTTTGTGTTTTAAAGTACAGAGCATATTACATCTGAACTATATCAACTCTAGCTGATTTCAAAAGAACAGGTCACGGAGAAGAGGAAGTGTCCTTTTGTCACAGATGGGGACCTGCCAGAAGATTCACCGTGTCACTTTCAGGGACCACGTGGGGGTACTTTCTAATCACCTGTGGCTGATAAAAGCAAATGACATCAGTGTTAACTATCCCTGTTTCTCTTGGCTGTGTGGACAGCTATTCATGCTTCTCAGAGTTTTCAGGTAGCTCAGCCCATCTTATCCTTATAGAAATCCCTTAAGACAAGCAGATGGGTGAGTTATTTCACTGCTAAAGAAAATGATGGTTCTGTGCTGTGCTATGCTTCGTCGCTCAGTCATATCTGACTCTTTGTGACGCCATGGACCATAGCCTGCCAGGCTGCTCTGTCCAAGGGTTTCTCCAGGCAAGAATGCTGGAGTGGGTTGCCATGCCCTCCTCCTGGGGAACTTCCCAGCCTAGGGATTGAGCCCCGGCCTCCCGCACTGCAGGCAGATTCTTTATCATCTGAAACACAATCCTGGGTTGTAATTTTTCTACGAGAGTTTTTGGCTCATGTGTCAGCTATGTTTGGTTTCAGAGAACAGCACAATGGTGATTTAGACTCACTATTTGAACCCACAATGTTACATAACATAGATTAACAAGAGAAATGATGATTTAAGCCTTTTTGCTGTAAGTGTAGTAAGCAGTAAATATTGAAAAAGCAGCTTTCATAAAAAAATAGAAAATCACTTTTATCCAAGAATATAATTTAGCGATTTGAAAGTAAAAGGAGGTTACTAAACAGTGACCAGAGTTTTAATATATAAAAACTTATTTTATAAGTTGGAGGCTGGAGGGTTAAAAATTCCATGAGTATGGTTGAACAAGGTTATTTTGTTCCAGTTACTTAAAAAGCAAAGGGTCTATTTTATTCTTTCATGGCTTTTGGTTAACTACCAATGTCTTGCTTTTCTTTAAAGAGATCCATGAAATTCTTAAAATGTTGACTTACATTNCCAAGAATATAATTTAACGATTTGAAAGTAAAAGGAGGTTACTAAACAGTGACCAGAGTTTTAATATATAAAAACTTATTTTATAAGTTGGAGGCTGGAGGGTTAAAAATTCCATGAGTATGGTTGAACAAGGTTATTTTGTTCCAGTTACTTAAAAAGCAAAGGGTCTATTTTATTCTTTCATGGCTTTTGGTTAACTACCAATGTCTTGCTTTTCTTTAAAGAGATCCATGAAATTCTTAAAATGTTGACTTACATTCCTATCGACACATTTAATGATTTTAGAGATGCTTAGAAAAAAATTTTTTTGTAGCTATTCAACTGTTTATGGCTTTCTGGAACGTGAACTTCAAATTTCTTTCTTTTTGTCATCTAGGTCCAATAATAATATCTAAGCAAACACTCGAAAAACACAGGAGAGCTCTTTATAAAGTCATCCAGTGATGAATCTTTTATATGGTGGAAATAAAACCCCTTTGTAGTATAAACTACATTTTCAATAAGCTAGATGTTTATTATGTTTTACATGGCTTTTATATATTTATGTTTGTATGGGGTAGGAATGAGTACAGGATGAGCTCACTGTAGGTCTAAGCCAACATAATTATTTGTCAATTAAAATATACATATGAGGGTGCAAAAAAAGTATTTTAACATTCCCACTTTTATATTTTGGAGAAATAATTTTCCCTTTGATTAAAGGATATCACTTTGTATGGAATTCATCAAAAATTTCCTGTCCTTCTAGAGGTGAAATGATTGTAATTCTGTCAACATGTCATAGGGGTGTATGTAACCTTCTTTTATTGTGTCAGCCTACAGGCATCCTTGATCTCAATTGGTGTGAATTTCATTTAATTGCTGAGCTCTGGAAAGATGCAAGGTAGATTCGGATATTTTTTTCCCTTGTAGTTCACACTTTATTTTTTCTCTTGAAGCTGAATATGTCTAACTAGCAGGGCTCCCTAATTCTGATGGCTTGTCTCTAATTAGTTATCGTTCAGCTACCATCTTGCTTTATATTTCAGGTCAATATTGGTCATTGTACTGCATATTTGCTTTGTTTTTCAGATAGAAATTTATTTTACCAATGATAATTCTGTTGATGTAGGAAAGAACAAAGTAATTATAGAGAAAATAATAGTGGTGTAAATGAAAAAAAAAAAAAGAAAAAATGAACTTTGGAGAGTTGCTTCAATTTAAAGGCTACTCTTGAAAGAAGTTTCATATTTCCTAGTGGCCAAAAGATGTTTAATATTTTGGGAGGGGTTATGGTTTTAATTATCATCTAACATTGTCTGAAAGAAGAATCCTGCATTGATCCCATTGTTCTAAAAGCATCTATACCTGTATTTCCTTTTGGTGCTAGTTCAATTCACACACAATGGCATTCTGTTCTTAAGTTGCCTAAGAATTCTGGCACCCCAAATTCCCAATCCATGTATACACTGCTATATTTAAAATAGATAACCAGGGCTTCCCTGATGGTCTAGTGGTTGAGAATCCACCTGCCAATCCAGGGGTAACGGGTTCAACCTTTGATCCAGGAAGATCCCACATGGAGCAATTAAGCCCATTCACCACAACTACTGAGCCCATGCGCCTAGAATGTGTGCTCCAGAACAAGAGAAGCCACCACGGTGAGAAGCCCTCAGAGAGCAACCAAGACCCAGCACAACCGAGAATGAATAAATAATAAAATAAAACAGATAACCAACAAGGACCTATTTAAAAAAAAAAGAAGAATTTGGGCATAACTGGGTCTAAGAGGTAATACCAGACATACCAGAATTTGAAGCAAACTACCCAGAAATAGGAGTTCACCTGATTAGTTCATACGTAGACTTTTTAAAACTCACTGAAGGGCTATTTGGGATTCTCTGCAGATCTCAAGATGGATAAAAAGACTCTGTTGGTCAGCAAGCACATGATAGAGTCAAGTAGTTGGCTTATTAGAATGTCTTGAAATAGTGTCACATACACAAAGGGAAACAGGCAAAAAGCTTTTCCATCAAAACAAAGGGCTTCCCAGGTGGTGCAGTGGTAAAGAATCTGTCTGCCAATACAGGGGATGGAAGAGACTCAGGTTCAGTCGCTGGGTCGGGAAGACAGCCTGAAGAAGGCAATGGCAACCCACTCCAGTACTCTTGCCAGGAAAATCCCACGGACAGAAGAGCCAGCAGGCTACAGTCCATGGGGTTGCAAAGAGTCAGACATAACTTAGTGCCTGAGCATGTTCAAACACATACACACACACACCAAAACAAATCAGATATGTTAGGGACTGAAGTAAGGTCAGTGTGACAATTGTGTTGTGAGTGAGGGAGGGGTGGTGGGAAGTGACAGCCAGGATGAGAGGTCTTGTTGATTTTAATAAGGGTTGAATTGTACCCTAAGCATAATGGGAAGCACAGAATTGAAAGCTTTAGAATTACTTTGTTGACAGAGTGGTAATTCAAGGATGATTGCTTTGATCCAGGTGAGAGATGCAGGTGGTTTGCACTAGGGTGAGAGTGGAGAATGTGAACAGTGGTTGGAAAACTAGGCTTTCAAACTACGTTGGAAAACTAGGTTTCCAAATTATTTTGAAAAACTAGGTATGTGTATGAAGCAAAGAAAGGATGCCTCCTAGATTTAGGGGAGGACTGGGTGTTTGAGGGAGAGAAGAGAGAAGTCAGTTGTTGGCCCTTGGCCACGTTAAGTTTGAGGTGATCATTTGTATTGAGATGAAGACGCTAAGTACAAATTGGATGGAGGAGACAAAACTCAGTGCAGTGATTGTAGGCTGTGGAAATGCACCATTGACAGATGAATTTATTTGAAACTGGGATTGAATGAGATCACACAGGAGGAAGCAGAAGGAGGAGAGCAGAGCTGAGGACAGGGCCCTGTGAACCCTGTTCCATTGGTAGGTTTTTATAGAAGGGAGAGGGGCTTCCCTGGTGGCTCAGGTGGTAAAGAATCTGCCTGCAATGCAGGAGACCTGGGTTTGACTCCTGGGTTAGGAAGATCCCCTGGAGAAGGGAATGGAAACCCACTCCAGTAATCTTGCTTGGAGAATTCCACGGACAGAGGAAGCTGGTGGGCTGCAGTCTGTTTGGTCACAAAGAGTCAGACCTGACTGAGCAGCTAACATACACACACATACATAGAAGGGAGGACCCAGGAAAGGAGCTTACCTGGGATATGTTAGGAAAATGAGACAAACATAGTTTATGGAAATCAAGACAGTAAACAGAGGAAAACAATGTAGCCCTTCTGGCAAATCCTACTGAAACTTTAGGCAAGAACCATCCGCTCTGAAAAGTCCTGGGTCTTGTGAGGGTACAAATCTTTCCTGACCTACAAGGCAAGCTTGGGCTGACACGCCATTAAAAGGTGACTGATGCCCTTTTCTCATTCTGATAAACTCCAGTTCTTCATGTTTAAATCCTATCAATCTCCAAGAAGCCCCGTAAAACTACAGAAACATCCTCAAATCTTCAAAGAAAGGTCCAAGGGAAAAAGATACTCAACTTTCGATAAACAGGGAAATAAAGGTCTAGAAAAGCTGAGGATTGTTTTGGGCTCAGTGCTCCCTTTGTGGCCTCTTCCTTGCAAATCCAGAGATAAACAGTTTGCCATCCTCCCAGGAGGTAAGCAGATGGTAGAATAAACACATTCATCTTTCCCTCTCTTATGCACATGGTCTGTCATTATAACTAACCCCCATGCACATAAGTTGGAGCAAAAGTACCAGGTGGTCTCTGCTCAGGGAAGTTAAGGCATGAACTTGAGATACAGAGGTTACTTGGTGACTCAGAAAGGCAACCCTGGGACCAGGACATCACAACACTGTGCATTTTTCTTCTTAAGAAAAGAAACTTATGAGTCACACAATAAAAATATGAATTCTAGTGGGGCGGGACAGAAAAAGGGTAAGGGATTAAGAGATATAAGCTACTTTGTATAAAATAAATAAGCTCCAAGGATATATTTTACAGCACAAGGAATATACGTTAGTGGCTCAGTTGTGTCCAGCTCTTTGTCCATGGGATTCTCCAGGCAAGAGTACTGGGATAGGAAGCCATTCCCTTCTCTGTAAAGAATCTGCCTGCAATGCAAGAGACCTGGGTTTGATTCCTGGGTCAGGAAGATCCCTGGAGAAGATCACTGGT
>SJYA01005555.1:3990-15114 GCA_006410615.1 Neotragus moschatus | reverse complement strand
CCCCCCGTCAGCCGGTCAGCACTCCAGGATACCGCTTACAGTCACCTGACCATTCTGGTTGGTGAGGCCCAGGGTGATGGCTGTGGAGCCTGCGAACAGGATGCTGCCCAGGAGAAAGACCACGGGTGCTGGAATTAGGTCAGGAGATGGGTAAGAGTTAGATGGGGAAATCAGGGAAGGACAGCGTTTCAGAGTAGATAGGAATCAACCTTCTGCTTTTATACCGTGAGCAAAGGGAGGCATGCCACCAGATAGTGGTAGAAGAAGGAAGCAATCTTAATATTCTCTCGTTTAAACCCTCTGCTGTGGGCTCCCTAACCCCCAAGTTTAGTAGCCTTAGCGGGCCTAGGTTCACAAGAGGGACTTAGAAACCTGGGCCCAAGGCAGTGGTGCTACTTTGGATATCACTGTACATAGAAGTTGGTTAGAAGCCTGAGTCACTGAGAATGCAAAAGGAGGGTGACAAAGATGTGGCAGGATGTTAAAGGACCCCCGTTTGGAGCAACAGGGAATCTGTGCAGGGAAGAGTTAACATTGCAGGCCTGCCATCCTTAGATAGGCCCACTTGCAAGAGTGGCTCTTGGCTTGGTGTCTGGATTTCCAGGGTGTTCTGCACTTCCCTAACAGATAAAGGGGGCTCAGTCTGGCCTCTTTGTACAAACTGTGTGTTCATGGTGAACAGTGCTGGGCAGATAGGGCTTACATGGCAGGCCCCCAGTAAAGAGCTTGGGCTCTGAAGCTCTCTGGGGCTTCCCTGGGCAGAAACATACATGAATTGCTGCATTTTGTTTCAGGGAAAGAACATGTTCTGTTGACCCCCTCTTGGGAGGGCGAGCCTAAGAAAGTGCACAGGTGGATTCCTCTAGGCTCCTCCTGTGTCCNCAGTAAAGAGCTTGGGCTCTGAAGCTCTCTGGGGCTTCCCTGGGCAGAAACATACATGAATTGCTGCATTTTGTTTCAGGGAAAGAACATGTTCTGTTGACCCCCTCTTGGGAGGGCGAGCCTAAGAAAGTGCACAGGTGGATTCCTCTAGGCTCCTCCTGTGTCCTTTCCCCTTAAGATCCAGCTGTGTTTCCTTGCTACATTGCTGTAATAAACTAGTTCTGAGTCCAACTCTGCCAAATTCTCAGAGTCCTTCTCATCAATCTCCAAATCTAGGGGTGATCCTAGGGACCCCCAGCACAGAACCCAAGGGAAGAAAGTTTCTTAGTTCTAAGTGGCCGTTATATCCAGCAGCCATGACTAGGCTGCAAGATAAAGACCCTTGGTTTTTTATGCAGGTATTATTGATGGGTGCTCAGCTGTGGGAAAGAGAGAGGGACACTTGAGATGGAAGCAGGTTAAGGGAAAAACTGTCTCGGGTATGGAACCCAGAGGATGTCTGTAGTAAGGGGGAAAGAGGCAATTCAGTGCAGCTGGTTTTAACTGCCTTGTGCTGAGGTTTGCCCTGGGTGGTTCTGGTTTATGCCTGTTGTCCCGGGATAATTATTAATAGCATCGCCTTTCAGTCCCAGAAGTGTTAACTGTTTGTATAATGCTCATTAGAGCATTAGACGTTTGAATCATATCTGGATTTGAGTCCCTTTGAGCAAACAGCTAAAGTCTCAATTTTTTTTTTAATCTGTGATACTTGTTATCAGTCAGGGTTCCACCAGAAACAGAACCAGTTAAAAAATTATATATATATATATGTATGTGTGTGTGTATATTGTATGTATATATATACAGGCTGTACCACGTGGCGTGTACGATCTTAGTTCCCCAACCAGGGAGCAAATCCATGCCCCCTGCAGTGGAAGCTTGGCTCCTTAACCACTGGACCACCAGGGAAGTCCCTATATATATATATATATATAAAATTTTTTTTTTTTAATTTCAAGAATTGGTTTATGTGATCGTGCAGGCTGGCTAGGTAAGTCTGAATTGAGTAGGTCAGGCTGTCAGAAAGGGCTGGCGAGAAACCTCTGGGCAGGAACAGATTCTGCAGTCCACTGGTGGTATATTTCTTCCTCCTCAGGGAAACCTCAAAGGCTCTTAAGGCCTTTCAACTGATAGTATCCAGGCTCATCTAGATTATCCAGGATAATCTTCTGTACACAAAGCTGTACAATTGTAGGTATTGATCGCGTCTCCATTAATACCTTTGTGCAATACCTAGATAAGTGCTGAATAAGGAGACCGTCGCCGACCCAAACTGACACATAAAACCGGCCATCGTATTGGCTATAATAAGAGTTCCTACTCTGTGTGGGGGTTTTGTGAGAATTAAATAAGATGGTGGTGTGCAAAGTGCTTAGCTGAGGCCTGGAGTAGTCTTAGCACAGTAAACCTTAGGCAGTCTTAGCTGGTATTAATATTATTTTTATTAGTTTATTATTAAAGATACAAACAAGAGGCAGTATAACAGACCTGTAATCCTCTTACGCAGTTCAGAAATCTAAGAAAAGAAGCTTTGAAAAGCGAAGGTTTTTTTTTAATGTCATTTGACAGCAAAACCCTGCCTGATCTGAACGCTTTTCGTAATGGAACCTTGTTGGAGCTACCCAAGTCTATTTATAGACTTTATTTAATCTACTTAGTGTGACTATTCACCTTTATGCTTTACTGTGAAATCCTTGATGATGGGTGCTTCCTCAGACCCCCATAGGTGTTCTGGTATGTGCCTCACGGACACCTTTCTAAATCTGACAAATTCTGAATTGCAAAACACATCTGACCCTCAAGAGTGTTCTGCTGTGGGACTTGTAAACAAGTCACTCTGAAACATCTAGTGATGAGGTCTCATTTATATGATAATCACTTTGGATGAGAGCCAGGGCAGACCCTCCTGTCCCAGACTCTGCAGTGCACTTTTTGCTGAGAGCTCGGACTCCTGGCAGGGAGCTGCACGGGATCTTTGGTGGATGCTTCAGACTGGAGATCTCAAGAGACGGGGTCCCAGCTGCTGGGGTCTTTCACAGAACCTGCTGTGTTCTGGGGGCTTCCCAAGTGGCGCTAGTGGTAAAGAACTGGCCTGCCAACGCAGGAAACACAAAAGATGAGGGTTCGATCCCTGGGTCAGGAGGATCCCCTGGAGGAGGGCATACAACCCACTCCAGTATTCTTGCCTGCAGAATCCTCATGGACAGGAGCCTGGCGGGCTACAGTCCAAAGGGACGCAGAGTTGGACACGACTGAAGAGACTTAGCATGTTCCGTTTTTCTAGATTCCACGTATATGTGTTAATATACAATATCTGTTTTTAACTTAAAATTCCTCCAGGGTCCTTACCTGCCACTTAGGAACTACATTTTATTTTCTGTCCTTTCTTTTGAATACCCACAAATCTAGCAAAATGTAAAACCCATGGTTACAGCTACAAGGAAACGGCATTGCTTGTATATTTCTAACACCATAGATGACTTTTTGAAGGACAGACTGGTAAAATATAAAAAGTGATTATGTTGTTCATCTACTTGAGCCCCAGAATTCGATATATTGTAATAGGCCTCAAGGAAATAGCTCAGCACATTAGAAAGTAACTTGAAAGGTATTCGTAATGCTGCCATTATGGTTCTAAGGAACTGGAAACATCCAGATAAGCCAAAATAGAATAATAGTAAACAAACAGGAACAGCATAACTGAAATACAATAGAGCTGTTTAAGTGACAGCTGTTTTGGTTATTTCAGCACATAACAATGTTTGTATGAACTAATATTACCTATAAGAAGCAGAACACATCATAGATCATTTGCACTGATTACATCCACGTGTGGTGAAAGTGAAAGGAAATTTAAACCGATTTAAGTAACTTCAATATTCTTCTGAATTTTTATCTGAATAGAGCTGCTTCAGCTCCTGATTTTTCTTTAAAAGAAAGGTATTGCCATAGACTTGTCACGAAGCTTCGTAACTTTTCCCAGGTTTTGTGAGTGGGCATGCTTGAATGGCACCCCACTCCAGTACTCTTGCCTGGAAAATCCCATGGATGGAGGAGCCTGGTGGGCTGCAGTCCATGGGATCACTAGGAGTCGGACACGACTGGGCAACTTCACTTTCATTTTTCACTTTCATGCATTGGAGAAGGAAATGGCAACCCACTCCAGTGTTCTTGCCTGGAGAATCCCAGGGATGGAGGAGCCTGCTGGGCTGCCGTCTATGGGGTCGCATAGAGTCGGACACGACGGAAGCGTCTTAGCAGCAGCAGCATGCTTCTGCAGGTAGGGTCATATGCTGGCTGAGGACTGACTGACAGCGGCTGCTTTGTAACTTCACCCACTGCCCCCTGCACTGCCCATGATGGGAAGAGATTTTACTAACTTGAGCCAAAAGAGCAGGGCTCTCTGCTTGCTCCTCACACCTTCCCTCTTGCTTTCTAGGAAGATCAGCCCATCTACATGGCAGTCAAGGGGGTGGTGTTCGATGTCACTTCTGGAAAGGGTAAGTGGCTTGCTTTCATGAACCCTTACCTCTGGGGGGCGTGGTGGCCAAAGTGGGCGCTCTAGGGTTGAGGGAGCAGAGGAATATGGGCAAGTCCTTTCCCTCCAGAGTGAGTTCATAATTTTGTTTTTTTCTTTTTGGCTGTGCTGTGTGGCCTGCAAAATCTCAATTCCCCGACCAGGGATCAAACCCTCGCTAGACTGCCCGGGAAGTCCCTGAGCTCAATGTCTTTGTCAGTGCTGCGCTTCAGCGGCGGTTTTCTAATAATATCATGCTCCTGCTCAAAAGTCTTGTATGGCTCCCTGTTGCCTATAGAGTCAGAGTCAAACTGCATGATTTGCCTTAGTAAAAAACCCTTTACTTAGCAAAGGGTTGAGATCATAGAACATTGTACAGCTTTTGAATGCCCTTTTGTGTTTTCTGTAATGGAAACTATAGCTGATATCGTGGAAGCTGTCTTGTAATGATTCATTGTTTATTTGATACCAAACCAAAGACGTATGGAAATAGACTTGGCTTCCATGAGCATTTAGGCAGACAGAACATTCCTCTTGTTTACATTTTAGATATTTTTAAGAGATTGTTTTCATCTTATATTTTTTAAAAAGTCACCTGTTGGCCCAGCATGTGTGCCTTATTCCATATTCTGAACTGTGGGACTCAAGCAGATGGCTGGGGTGGCTTGTTGGACTTCCCCTCCTCACTGCCGACCCTCCCCTCAGGCCGGAGTCTCTCTAGGATTGGGGGGTGGTATCGGAAGCCCCCCGACACCCCCTCCTAGCTGCTCTGTGCACACCCACTCATATCCTCTTCCGTCCTCCCCACTGCAGAGTTTTACGGACGAGGAGCCCCCTACAACGCCTTGACCGGGAAGGACTCCACCAGAGGGGTGGCCAAGATGTCCCTGGACCCTGCAGACCTCACCCATGACACCGTGAGCCAGATTTTGAGCCTCTGTTAGAGTGCCCCACCTCCTTGGCCATGGCCTTCCCCCTGACACACACACACCCCTGGGCAATAGCAAATCTTCCTAACTAGTCTGTTTACATTCCAGTCCATTCCCTCTGATAGCCGGTTGTTTTCTTAAAGTAGAGATCTCACTGTTAAGGCTCCTGCTCAAAAATCCTCCATGGCTCCCTACTGCCTGCAGAGTCAAGGCCAGACTCTTGGGCACTTGTGATCAAGCTCAGTGATCCTCACAGTCTGGCTCCCACCTGCCTTGGCGGTGCCATCCCCCTTACAGTCTGCCCCCACCACCCCCAGCCCCTGGGTGCTTTGCTCTTCGTCTCTGAGACCCGCTTCCCAAGCCACTCCTGGTCGCTCAGGGGATGAAGCAGAGGCTCCCCCAGGCTCATATTTCTGTGAAGGAGACAACAGCCTTAACAAAGACCATTTCAGAGTCATCTCAATCATCCTAATAGAAAGGCTGGCATTCACTCCAGTGTCGCTCAGATGAGTCAGACTCTCGAGTGACAGCATTACAGAAACAAATTAAGAAATTGTGGAGCAGAGAGGGTGTGCAGATCTGTAATGGGGGGAGGGTAGAGAACGATGAGGGTCATTCCGGGGAGGAGGTGGCTGCAGACTGCACAGGGCGCCCCCCGCACCGCCTGGGAGCTCTCTGGACCTTTTCATTCCCACATCAATCAAACCCCGAAACCTGATGTGGCCCTTGCTTCCCCCATGTCCTCCCCCCCAACACTCATGAGCACATAGGGTGGGTGGCCTCTTAAAAAGTCAGCTGTCCACGATTTGATTTTCAAGAGATTTTGTTTTTCTTGCCTGAAGGATATGGGGAGAATAAAGCAGGGAGGAGGTGTGAGAGGCCGGGCCAAGTCCAGTTCATTCATTCCCAACCCTGAGTTTCTCGGGCTTTTCTCCCCAAGACGGGCCTCACGGCCGAGGAGCTGGAATCCCTGGACGACGTCTTCACCAGAGTGTACAAAGCCAAATACCCAATCGTTGGCTACACAGCCCGAAGAATCCTCAATGAGGACGGCAGCCCCAACCTGGACTTCAAGCCTGAAGACCAGCCCCACTTTGACATAAAGGATGAGTTCTGATCGGCGGGAGCTTGGCCCTGGGAAGATGAGGCGGGAGGAGCCTCTGGTCACCCCCGGCTCTGAATAGAGCACGCTGGATGGGCTCTCATCACCCTCGGTCAAGTGTTCTCTTCGCCCAGGTGTCCTGCCTGCACGCCAGCGGGGAGGTCATGGTGGCCGAGGGGGGACGCCTCCTAGGTGTCAGCGGGGGCTTCGTGGGCAGTGGGATTACAAGTGGCCTTTATATCTTCTTTATTTTGTTCTATACTTGTCAGATTTTCTACTGTGGCTGTGTGTACTTTAAGCACCAAAATAAACTTCCTGTTTTCGCGAAAGGAGAGTTCTTCCCCACAGGGCATTTCTTGGAGCCTCATTACCACCACTTGTCTCTGCTGGCCTGCTTTCTGTCTCCCTGGCAAGCGAGGGGGCCAGGCGGCAGAGGCATCCATGAGATGTGGCAGAAAGGAGGTGCATTAGGAGGAAGGGTGGAGAAGGGGAAGCTGAAACTGTTAGTCGCTCAGTGGTGTCCAACTTTTTGTGACCCCATGGACTTATCCCACCAAGTTCCTCTGTCCATGGGATATTCCAGGCAAGAACACTGGAGTGGATTGCCACGCCCTTCTCCAGGGGATCTTCCCAACCCAGGGATCAAACCCAGGTCCCCCACATTGGAGGTGTATACTTTATCATCTGAGCCACCAGGGGACAAGCCACAAGGGAGAAGGGGAAAGGGAGCTATTAAAGGGCTTGGCTCTTCACCACATCCAGGAGAACGACGATGTGAACTGGCTTCAGCTCCACCTGCGGCTGGAAAAGTGGTGAGGAGGGCGGGGGTTCCATGTGCGCAGGGCCTGGCCTGGAGGTCATTCCAACGACAGTGAAGAACACGCAACACACTGAACTCAGCTCAGATTTCATAAGGAAAGACTCTTGAGGGTAGGGTTTTTCCCTTAAGGGACTTTTGGCAGTGTCTGGAGCTGTTTTGAAATGTTTAGTTGTTACAACTGTAGGATGCTATTGGTATCTAGTGTGTGGGGATGTTTTTAAACATCCTACAATGCACAGGACAGTGCCCAGAACAAAGCATTGCCTGGTCCAAAATGCCAGTTGTACCAAGGTTGAGAAATTCTGCGTTAGATTCATCCTGGAAATTTTATAGCAGAGATGAATTTCTTTGACACAAAACTTTGTCTTTTATTAAAACAAATAGCACGTACCCCTCAAAAGAGAATTTTATACTGAGCAGAAGAGTCTCCTAGGGTGACTGTTGAAGATGCTGATTCCTGTATCCCACCCCCAAGGCTTAGCGTGTAGTATTTCTGGGATGCCGCCTGGGAACTGCATTTGCAATGAGCTCCCTTAGAGACTGTGATACACTTGGGCCCAGATGGACTTTCAGGAGCTCTACCACACCAGTGACCTCTGGGAGGACTCATCCCCATCCTTACTAAGGTCCAGGTTTGACCTTTGCTTTACTCTTTGGTGTGTCCAGACTAGTGGCGGACTCCTGGGTCCCAGCCAAGAAGCTGGGAGCTTCCTGGGCATCCAAGAGGAGTGGGTCTAGGACTTACCAGGCAGGACTCTGGCCTGGAATTCAAGAAGCTGTTCATGTTGCCAAGGCGGTCTGTACTGGGACATTTTGCCCTGAAACAGATGATGTGTGAATGAATAATAATGGTTACAAGTCCTTGGGGACCCCCGAGAGATGACTTTCCTTTAATTACGTGCCAACATCACCAAGCAATGGAAGGGTTAGGATTCCATTCCTTAGAACCCTATCTCTTCAGGGTGAGCGAGGTCTCCAAGCCCAGCCCCTGGGGACTTTTCAGGACTCCCGTTTCCCCCACTTCTCTCTTCTCCCCTTGCCTCCATCACAGCAGTTTCCCATTAGGTTCTTAGGATCCCCACGGCTGGGGCAGTTCTGCCTCTTGCCCTGGTCTGCACTTCAAAGACTGCCTCCCACACCCCAGCAAGGGTCTTCGCCGAATAAGATTGTCTCATCACTAGATTCCAAGTAAGCCTCTGTCAGGGCTGAGCACACGGAAGTCTGGGCACCCCAGACGGGTCCTAGTGGTTGGGGGTGGGGAGAGGGGCAGCTGGGGGAGGGGATACAGCCTGGCCTGAGGATTTGCATCACTGGCGTCTACAGGACACACACATCCCTGGAGCCCAAAGCCTGCTGCCCCGTTTATCCCTTCTCCCACATTTGCTTGTCATGCCTTCTTCACTTTAACGGCTCATATCCTCTTACAAGACTCAGCCAGGATGCACCTCTGCCAAGAAGCCTTCCCTTCTGGGGTCCCATAGAGCTTAGCGCACACCTTGTAACTGCCGGGTTTTTAAAAGCATTTTTATGTACCAATTTGGCTGCACTAAGTCTTAGTTGGGGCATGCAGGATCTTTGATCTCTGTTGCGGCACTAAGGATCCTTCACTTGTGGTATGTGGCATCTAGTTGCCCGACCAAGGATTGAACCTATAACCCTCTCCCCACCTCCCGCTGTGCATTGGGAACTCAGTCTTAGTCTTCCACTGAACCACCAGGGAAGCCCGTGTAATTACCTTTTGATGAGATTGTCTTCTCCAAACATGAAAGTATCTAGGGTGGCCAAACTTGCCAGACTTTCTGGTTTTTATACTGAAACTCTTGCATCCCAGGAAAGCCCTCAGTCCTAAGCAGGCCTGGAGGACAGAGCTGCACCAGCCTCCAAGGCGAGGACCCCTCCAAGCAGAGGACCCCGGGTCTAGTGGGGAGGTCACACATCAGCCTGGAATGAAGCAGGAGGAAAGGAGCCATGACGTATATACCCAGGAGTGTGAAAGTGAAAAATGTTAGTCCCTCAGTCGCTACTTCACTTTGACTTTTCACTTTCATGCATTGGAGAAGGAAATGGCAACCCACTCCAGTGTTCTTGCCTGGAGAATCCCAGGGACGAGGGAGCCTGGTGGGCTGCCGTCTGTGGGGTCACACAGAGTCGGACACGACTGAAGTGACTTAGCAGCAGCAGCAGCAGTCCCCCAGTCATGTCTGACTCTTTGTGGCCCCATGGACTGTAGCCCACCAGGCTCCTCTGTCCATGGGATTCTTCAGGCAATGATACTGGAGTGGGTGGCCATTCCCTTCTCCAGGGGATCTTCCCAACCCAGGAGCTAAAACGGGGTCTCCCATATTGCTGGGGGAATTTTTACTGTCTGAGCCACCAGGGAAGCAAGGCTTAGGAGAAGTGAAGGTAAAGGAAAGGTGATGGGAGAGTGGATGGGGCTGGGTTCTTAAGCACACAGGTTCAAGTTCAACCTCTCAGAGGGGACACTCAGTTCCTGGCCTATGCTAGGTGGTGATGGTGTAATTCGTGAAGTCATTCCCCAAATCTAAGTTCCTCCAGCGAGCGGCAGCCCCTCCACACTCCCCCAGGGGGAGCACAGTCAGATCCTCCTCCTGTGTGCTCCTGGCTGTCCAGGCCTCCCCTGCAGGTTGTGTGGAGCCGCCTCCCGGCCCATAACTGGGATGAAGAGGCTTAACACTGGACAAGCTGGAAGCAAGGCCCTGGAGCAGGGAACCTCATTCTCCATTTGGAAGACCATTCAGTATTGAATGTCCCATAACGGAGATCAGTGGAGCTGACCGGCCCACAGAGAAGCTGGCGGAGGGGTGTGACCAGCAAGCCAGCTCCCAGAGGTGGGATCGTGCAGAGGGCACCCTGGCCCGGTCCCAGCCTGGACAGATGACCCCCAGAATCACACACCCCGTGTCCTCCAGGCGTCTGCCCACCACCTCATAAGCTTCCTGGAGAAAAACTAAGGGTCTGAATAAAGCAGCCTCACCCTCTGACTTCCTTCAAAAGGCCGCTCCTCAAAGCCCCAGGCTCTGGCTAGCACCGCCTGCTGGGGCTCTGTCAGCAGAGAGAGGCTTCTGGGGGACAGCAGCTTCCAGGCCTCACGCGGGCCTGCAGCTGCACAGGCGAGCAGGCTGTCCCGTGGCTGGTGGGGAAGCCGTCCAGGCAGGGGTGGGTCCTGCTGGCCTCCGTCCGGGGCAGCAGAGGCAGTCGCTGCCTTGAGGCTGTAGCGTGCTGTTCACGTCTTATGCTTCGCTTCACAGTCTGTCAGCCCAGCACATGTGGTGTCAGCTCTCAGCGCGGACTCAACTCTCTCCCCTCGGCTCTCGGCCAGGCAAGCTGCTCCGAGTCATTCCCAACAGCAAGAGCAAGGACTTAACATCCGGGTGGCAGCCCTCCACCAACAGGGTGAAACCAGCAGACCAGTCCCATCCGCTGAGGCCCAGTCTTCAAGGGTCCTAGGAGATGCTGAGCCCCAGCTGTGCACAGTGGGAATCCACTCCATAATACATTATTTTTCTGCCGCACTGTTATTCGCTCTGGACCTTAGTTCCCTGACTAGGGATCAAACCCATGCTTCCACTGCCGGAAGTCCAGTCTTAACCACTGGACCACTATGGAAGTCCCCCATAACACATCCTTGAACTGTCTGAACCCATGGATCATTTCCAAAATGTGAGTCCCTGCACACAAGCCCCTGCTCCATTTTTGCTTTTGGGGGAGAACCCTGGTTAAGACAAAATTTACTTCCTAAGACGTTAACACAATCCCCTTATGCCAAACTTCGGTTTACTAACTACATCTGACCGTTGTATAGCACTTTACAGTT
>SJYA01005553.1:0-24647 GCA_006410615.1 Neotragus moschatus | reverse complement strand
AATCTGGACGCCCCCTTCCCCCTCCCTCCCCACACCATCCCTCCGGATCATCCCCGCCCATCAGTCCCAAGCATAAATTACTTAGTTTTAAATATGTATTGGGGTGAAAATGTACATTTAGTAAGATACATCCATTAAGAATATAACTCAAGATTTTTTAGTGAATTCATTAAATTGTGGTAATCATTATCACCATCAGACTTTAGGATATGCCCATTATGCCAAAAGCTTCCTTATGCTCTTTGGAGTCTGCTACTTGCTTTCTGTCTCAATGTTTTTCTTTTTTCTTTACACTTCATATAAATGTAATCATTCACTGTGTGATTTTTCTTGGCCTGGTTTCTTTGATTTAACATAATGATTTGAGACCTATCCATGTTATATCATGTATCCGTGGTTTGTTCCTTTTCACTGATGAATAGTAGTCTTTTGTGCAGATTTACTATATTTTAAAACTAAATTATTTCAATACACAGGTATTTTAATTGTTCCAAGTTTTTGGAAATTATAAATATGATGATCTATGTATGAACCTATATGGACATTATATTTTCATTTTTCTTATGTATCTTCACATAATTCATTTTTAAAACTAGCTATCAAACATTCAAAAATTTTATTTTCATAATTGAAATGATATTAAAATATTTTATTCAGCAATGAGTTTATTTAAATATGATTTTCATGTTGCATTAAATATATAGCATATAAATCATGTTTCAAATCAGTAGTCTTCTAATTCAAATTTCATGTTTCTCACTTTCTTAAGCCACAGAATTTTAATGTTTTTATTAAGTACATTACTGAATCAAGACTTCCCAAATCCCATTGCAGTTAAATGCGGCCATATGATTAAATACCAGCCAGAGTTGTAACTAGATAGGCTGTTAGGAATTTGGGGGAAGCTACTCTGGTCATGTTTATGTAAGCTTGGAGGGAGAACTAACTGCAAATATGACTTTTATGTTCCTTTCAGTCTTCAGTGATAATAGAATTTCATCAGCATCCTGGGCTATAAGGTAATCTAGAAGACAGAAGCCTTGTGTTTGAATAGAATGAAAATGGGAGGTGGGTCCCTGCCAAGTTGAAGGGAGCAGTACATAAGAACACTCTCACTTCCAACACCGGTTTCAAATGCAGAGGTCTCCAAGACCACTCTTTGGTTAAATAATTTGCAGAGTGACTCACAAACCTCACTGAAAGCTCATGTTTATGATATATTATAGTTAAAGTAAGCAGATTAAAACCAACCAAGGAAATAGTCACATAGAAAGAGCCCAGGCACATTCAAATGCTTGGGCTTCCAGCTGCCAGTATTCTGTCCTCTTCTGATGGAGGTGTAGACTACCACCTGTGATGTATGACAAGGTGAATGGGGTAGTCCAGCTAGAAAGTTTACTAGAGACTTTATGTCAGGATATTAACAGGAAGTGGATGATGGAAACCTTGTTAAACATCCATGTGGCTGACTTCAGACCCCAATTCCTTTGGAAATCCATTGACAGCATATGACCCAAAGCTTCTAAATCATTGTGTTCATACCTGGCCTGACTCAAGGTCCCTAAATAAAATCACCTTTCGTTTGTGTATTACAAAGCTGTCAGTCTAAATCACATTCTCACATACAACTAGTCCAAGGCCCTGAAAGAAACAAAGTCATTTTTATTAGACAAAGTACTCTGACCACTTAGAAATTACCTCTCAGGAACCAAAGAAGTAACTCATACCTTTCCCTGCTGCTGCTGCTGCTGCTGCTAAGTCACTTCAGTCATGTCCGACTCTGTGCAACCCCTTAGACGGCAGCCCCCGTCCCTGGGATTCTCCAGGCAAGAACACTGGAGTGGGTTGCCATTGCCTTTCCCTAGGTAGGCCAAATTCTTTACTTACAGATACTATCTCCTACGGAGACTTTACTCTGATGTTAGCATAAAACCACCAAATATATTTGGACTCCTCGTCTCCAGGCTCTCTCAGCATGAGAGATTTTCATCTTATTTATGCCATTTGTGTGGAACAGATTTTTTTTTTTTTAATTTATAGAGAGTTGGGATGGGGAGAGAGATGTGAGGGAGGTTCAAAAGGAAAAGGATATATGTACACCTATGGCTGATTCATGTTGAGGCTTGACAGAAAACAACAAAATTCTTTAAAGCAATTAACCTTCAATTAAGAAATAAATTTTAAAAAATGTCTACCAATACCATCATAGAAGGGGGACAAAATGAAGTTACATATACCAGTAAATAAACACTGTTAAAATGCAGGTAATAATTTTGAAATTTTTCTTCATGTTAAATGAATTTATTCAACCAAGAGAAAGTTTTGAAATGGCCCTGGTGGTTTGTATGTGTTGAAGAATTGTCAGTATGTTTCTCAAGTTACCAACTGCAATGAAAGATGCTACAGAACTTTTCCCCACCTTTTGGATGATCAAGAGATTCAATAACTGAATGAGCTATAATTTCAGGCTAAGAATGAGAATATTGATCTATAGTAAATTTCTGGTACAAAAGATGGCATAAAGGATGAGGGAATTTGCATGCAACAGAAATTTGAGGATAGCATTTGGCAAAATACTGGTTTATATGTATCAGTTATAAGAAATCTTCAAGCAGGCTGCCCAGTGTTAATTAAATTGCTCTGGTATATAAGCAGAAATTCTGATTTATTTAAGCTTCTTGTTCCACTTTCCCAGACATATGCACTTTGTCTCAATGATTCAAGCTGACTGATGAACCTTCAGAACATGTCTCAATATCTGAGCCATAGAAAAGTGAAAAGGGCAGAGAACAAAAGACACATGCTAGTTAATGATTTCTTTATTAGAGAAATTGTTCCCAGAATTTTGTTATCAGTAGATACCTGTTTGCAACTTGTTGCACATAGCAAAATCCCAGATGCACCACTAATTTCAAGGCAGTCTAGAGTTGCAATCATTTTCACTAGTCATATTGCCCTAAACAAAGCCTGCAGAAAAAAAGATATTAATTAGGAAACAAGGAAGGTCTGTCATAAGAAAAGGCAGAAGGTAGACATATAATCCTGTTTTAGTGAGTCTACAAGATTGCCAAATAGAAAAAAATTTTCATGATGTCATTTATTTATATAATATTTCTATACATTTTGATGACATTATGAGTCAAATATGAAATGAACTCAACCAGCTCAGTATTACTTCACCAAAATGTGTTATTTTTCTTACTATCTTATGAAGATATAAAATAAAATGAAAATGATCCAGAAATATTTTTAGCTCTCTCATGGAACATATTTTGCCAATGCAAGTTGAGATATCAATGATATAAATGCAGAGTCTAATATTATATTAAATTTATGCTTTTTAATCTTTATTTCAAATAAGCTGTTTCTGATATCAAATTAGATCTTTACTCCCAATATTTAATAACTAAAACTTAGAACTAATATGTTAAAAAAGGATTTGTTTATATATCACTTTTATTATTAATACTATAACAGAATTTATATGATCATTAATAAAATTTCCATTTTGAACTTACTTACAGAATAAACTGAGATGAAATAAAAGCAGAAAAGCCATAATATATGATATTCCACTCCTCAATTTTAACATTTAAAGTTTTTCCTCTAAAATCAGCTAATGTCAGATTTGTCTTTTACCTTTTTTTGGGGGGAGGAGGGGGCGGGACACGTGTACCCCCATGGCAGATTCATGTTGATGTGTGGCAGAACCAATACAATACTGTAAAGGGAAAAAAAAAAAAAAAAGAATAATAATTTGTCTTTTACTTGAAGGTTTTTCCCTTTGTAAGCATAATGTAACTTTCATGGTTATTAAATAGTAGAATATTTTTATTAAATAAAAATATTTTAACCACTGAATTTTTTCAAAAACCTTATGTCAAAAATGCTTCTTAAAATTGTGACTTAATACAGTTATATAAGTAAATATTTTCTTTTTAAGCCAAATTTTTATTTGGTGATAATTTAGACTTACATAAAAGTAGCAAGAAACTAGTTACTATATATAGCTATGTCCACTGACTCCCATTTTAACATCTTACTTTTCTGTGATCCTTTTGTTAGAGCTAAGATACCATATTTGCATTCTAAGTTACTTCAGTCATGTCTGTAATTTTGTGATACTAAGTACTGACACCCACAAGGCTCCTCTGTCCATAACTTTCTCCAGGCAAGAATACTGAAGAGGGTTGTCATGCCCTTCTTCAGGGGATCTTTTCAACTCAGGGATCAAACTGGGTCCCTTAATGTCTTCTTCATTGACAGTCAGTGTTTTACCACTAACACCACCCGGGAAGCCCAAGAAACCATATTGGTACATTACTATTAAATACACCCTTTTACCAATTATTTTATTAATGTTCTTTTCCTTTCCAAGATTAAATTCAAATTACTGCAGTGCATTTAATTGTTATATCTCTGGTGTGTCACTTTTTCTCTCTTGATGTGGTTTTCAAGTTCACAGCAGTTTGAGGAGTCCTGTCCAGGTGTCCTGTGGAATGTCCCCCAATGTGGGTTTGTCTGATGTTTCTACACTTTGCCTGGGGTTATAGTCTTTTGGAAAAGAACAGCACAGATATGAGGCTCTTTTCTTTATCACATCACCTTGATGGTACGTGCATCCTCACTGCAACCCTCGTGGGGCCGGGTTTAATAACTGGGTCCAGGTAGGATTTTCCCTTTCCATTCTGAATTGTTTGAAAGTGAATCAGTAAGTCCATCACATCCTCCTTGAGGGGAGTATATTTACACATGGTTTCGAATTATTATTCACATTTAATGTAAAAAAAAAAAGATCCAAAGAAGATTGTTCAAGGTCACAAGCTGATAAGTATAATAAGTGGTGGAATCAGAAGAAATGATAGGCAGTCCAGAAATGACTAGACTTCAGAAGGAACAGACTATAAAAATGAGACTACTGTTGTGAGGGGTGGAATTTTAGTCAAATAGAAACTGCAGTGGGAAGCTGGGCCTGTATGTTCACATCACTTTTTCCCATCTCTGTTCACCAAGGCCTCTGATTCTCTCTGAACATGGCAAGTGACTTCTACAATCCTAAACTGAGGAAGGTAAATGAAATGTCACTGGTACAATATCTGAGTATTTGAGATATTTTAAAAATGGATCAAATGTATACTCTGCAGGCAAGATTTTAATGATAAGATACTATATAAAGCACTTAATTGTTAACATTTAAATGATTTAAGGTTGATACTATATAAAATGTTTCACTGTGCACATAAAATAAAAATTGGATTAGAAACTGAATTAATTGAAGGTTCACTAAGCAATAAAGTGAATTAAGTATGATCCTGAATAGTTTAAGAATGAGAAACTAGTTCATATCTGAATTTGATATAAGGCATGCCCTACATAAAAGCAGTCTTTTTTAATTAAAGAAATAATATAATATGAGTAGAAGTAATTCATAGTTTAGTAAGTGCAAGAGAGGCATCAATTGGTTGACATAGGGAGCTAGTTCACTACCATGAAGAAATGGTAGCATAGTAAAAGTTGCAATACAAGACTGATGAAATTCAAAACACAAGGAGATCAGAAGTTAAGGGAAATTTATGAAATTAATGAGCTTTTTAATTTTTTTTTAATTTTAATATGATTTCTTCTTGCTTAAGATAGTGACAATGATCAGTTCAGTTCAGTTCAGTTGTATCTGACTCTTTGTGACCCTGTGGGCTGCAGCACACCAGGCTTCCCTGTCCATCACCAACTTCCAGAGCTTGCTCAAACTAATGTCCATCGAGTCAGTGATGCCATCCAACCATCTTATCCACTGTCATCCCCTTCTCCTTCAGCCTTCAATCTTTTGCAGCATCAGGGTCTTTTCCAATGAATCAGTTCTTCACATCATGTGAACAAAGTATTGGAGTTTCAGGTTAAGCATCAGTCCTTTAAATGAATATTCAGGACAGATTTCCTTTAGGATGGACTGGTTGGAGATCCTTGCAGTCCAAGGGACTCTCAGTCTATTCCAACACATTTCAAAAGTATAAGTTAAGTTCTCAGTTTTCTTTATGGTCCAATGCTCACATCCATACATGACTACTGGAAAAACCATAGCTTTGACTATACAAAATTTTGTGGAAAAGTAATTGCACTGCTTTTTAATATGCTGTCTAGGTTGGTCATAGCTTTTCCTCCAAGGAGCAAGCATCTTTTAATTTCATGGCTACAATCACATCTGCAGTGATTTTGGTGTCCAAGAAGATAAAGTCTGTCATGGTTTCCATTTTTTCCCCATCTATTTGCCATGAAGTGATGGGACAAGATGCTATGGTCTTCGTCTTTTGAATATTGAGTTTTAAGCCAATTTCCTCACTCTCCTCTTTCAACCTCATCAAGAGGCACTTTAGTTCCTTTTCACTTTCTGCTGTAAGGGTGGTTTCATCTGCATAGCTAAGGTTATTGATATATTTCCAGTCAATCTTGATTCCAGCTTGTGTTTCATCCATCTCAGCATTTTACATGATTTATTCTGTGTATAAGCTAAATAAGCAGGGTTACAATATACAGCCTTGACGTACTCCTTCCCCAATTTGGAACAAGTCTGTTGTTACATATCTGGCTCTAACTGTTGCTTCTTGACCTGCATACAGATTTCTCAGGAGGCAGGTAAAGTGTTCTGGTATTGCCATCTCTTTAAGAATTTTCCACAGTTTGGTGTGAAAAAACAAAGTTTTGGCACTGTCAATAAATCAGATGTAGATTTTTTTTTCTGGAATTCTCAGGGTTTTTTTTTGTTTGTTTGTTTGTTTTGATGATCCAACAGATGTTGACATTATCTCTGGTTCTGCTGCCTTTTCTAATCCAGTTTAAACATCTGGAAGTTCTTGGTGCATGTTCTTGAAGTCTCTTGGAGTCTCTCTGGAAGTTCTTGAAGCCTCACTTGGAGAATTTTGAGAATTATTTTTCTAGCATGTGAGATGAATGCAACTGTGTGGTAGTTTGAACGTTCTTTGGCATTGCCTTTCTTAGGGATTGGAATGAAAACTGAGCTTTTCCAGTCCTGTGGCCACTGCTTAGTGTTCCAAATTTGCTGACATATCGAGTACAGCCCTTTCACAGAATCATCTTCTAGGACTTGGAATAGCTCAGCTGGAATTCCATCACTTCCACTAGCTTTGTTCATAGTGATGCTTCCTAAGGCCCACTTGACTTCACATTCCAGGATGTCTGGCTCTAGGTGACTGATTACACCATCATGATTATCTGCATCATAAAGAACATTTTTGCATACCTCTTATGTGTATTCTTGCCACCTCTTCTTAATATCTTCTGCTTCTGTTAGGGCCATACCATTTTTGTCCTTTATTGTGCCCATCTTTGCAGGAAATATTCCTTTGGTATCTGATTTTCTTGATGAGATTGATAGTCTTTCCCATTCTATTGTTTTCCTCCATTTTTCTTTGCATTGATCCCTGAGGAAGGCTTTCTTATCTCTCCTTGCTATTCTTTGGAACTCTGCATTCAAATGGCTTATATTTTCTTTTCTCCTTTGCCTTTATCTTCTCTTTCTTTTCTCTGCTAATGTAAGGCATCTTCAGATATCCATTTTGCCTTTTTGAATTTGTTTTTCTTGGGAATGGTCTTGGTCACTGCCTCCTGTACAATGTAATGAACTTCTGTCCATAATTCTTCAGGCACTCTGTCTATCAGATCTAATCCCTTGAATCTATTTCTCACTTCCATTGTGTAATTGTAATGGATGACAATGATAGGCAGAAAATAAATTGTCTTGAAACACACACAAAAATGTTTGAGTAATTGGAAAATATAAAGACTGAAAATGGTGGGTGATACAACTTAAATTAAAACAAGAGAATCTATCCTATTATTTTCAAAGAATTGGATGGAATGAGGAGGGCACAATGGAGCTGGAAAGCCAGGACATGTTCCGGAGATTGTGAGAAAAGTGAACTCATGGTGTCAGTGTTAACACAGTACATGTTATGTTGGCGAGGAAGCAATAAATATGCAACAGAGTAAAAGTAAAATTTACAGAATCAGCAGCCACCTGGAATGGGGACGTAACAGGCAGGAGAGCTGAAGGAGATCACAACTACCATCTTTGCATGACGTGTTCCCTTGGTATCTCTAATTGTCTTGAAGAGATATCTACTCTTTCCCATTCTGTTGTTTTCCTCTATTTCTTTGCACTTATCACTGGGGAAGGCTTTCTTATCTCTCCTTGCTGTTCTTTGGAAGTCTACACTACCACACGGCTGAAGTGAGAGGAGGCAGCCAAGAAGAGCTTCCCCACGTCCAAGAAGCAGCACCTGTGCAGGCGCAAGAGGGCTGAGAGGAGCTACTCCATGTTCAGGGTCAGGAGAGGTGGTCATGTTGAGATACTCCTTGTCCAAGGTAAGAGAAACCCAAGTAAGCCTGTAGGTGTTGCGAGGGGGCATCAAAGAGCAGACACACTGAAACCATAATCACAGAAAACTAGCCAATGTGATCACACACACCATGGCCTTGTCTAACTCAATGAAACTAAGCCATACCATGTGGGGCCACCCTAGACAGGAGGGCCATGGTGGAGAGATCTGACAGAATGTGGTCCACTGGAGAAGGGAATGGTAAACTGCTTTAGTATTCTTGCCTTGAGAACCCCATGAATAGTTTGAAAAGGCAAAATGATAGGATACTGAAAGGGGAACTCCTCTGATATAGGCACCCAATATGCTGCTGGAGATCAGTGGAGAAATAACTCCAGAAAGAATGAAGGGATGGAGCCAAAGCAAAAACAATACCCAATTGTGGATGTGACTGGTGATAGAAGCAAGGTCTGATGCTGCAAAGAGCAATGTTGTATAGGAATCTGTAATGTCAGGTCCAGGAATCAAGGCAAATTGGAAATGGTCAAACAGGAGATGGCAAGAGTGAATGTGGACATTCTAGGAATCAGCGAACTAATATGGACTGGAATGGGTGAATTTAACTCAGATGACAATCATATCTACTACTGAGGGCAGGAATCCTTAGAAGAAATGTAGTAGCCATCATGGGCAACAAAAGAGTCAGAAATGCAGTACTTGGATGCAATCTCAAAAATGACAAATGATCTCTGTTCGTTTCCAAGGCCAACCATTCAATATCACGGTTATCCAAGCTGATTGCCCAACCAGTAATGTTTAAGGAGCTGAAGTTGAACTGTTCTATGAAGATTTACAAGACCTTTTAGAACTAACACACTAAAAGATGTTCTTTTCATTATAGGGGACTGGAATGCAAAAGTAGGAAGTCAAGAAACACCTGGAGTAACAGCCAAATTTGGCCTTGGAGTACAGAATGAAGCAAGGCAAAGGCTAATAGAGTTTTGCCAAGAGAACTCACTGGTCATAGCAAACACCCTCTTCCAACAACACAAGAGAAGACTCTTCACATGGACATTACCAGATGGTCAACACCGAAATTAGATTGATTATATTCTTTGCAATCAAAGACAGAGAAGCTCTATATAGTCACCAAAAACAAGACCAGGAGCTGACTATGGCTCAGATCATGAACTCCTTATTGCCAAATTCAGGCTTAAATTGAAGAAAGTAGGGAAAACCACTAGACCATTCAGGTATGGCTTAAATCCCTTATGATTATACAGTGGAAGTGGCAAATAGATGTAAGGAACTAGATCTGATAGAGTGAGTGATGAACTATGGATGTGGAAAAGAAATGTAAAAAAAAGCAAAATGACTGTTTGAGGAGGCCTTACAAATAGCTGTGAAAAGAAGAGAAGCAAAAATCAAAGGAAAAAAGGCAAGATATAAGCATCTGAATGCAGAGTTCTAAAGAATAGCAAGGAGAGATAAGAAAATATTGTTTAGTAGTATATATAAGTTTAATGTTTATATTTGTTAAAATAAACTGTAAAATCAATACAATGAAGAAAACTTTGAATGCACACTTCCCCAAAAAAGGTACAACAAGTGGCCAATAAACATATTAAAATGTTCAACTTCACTTGTTACCAGGAAATGATAGCTTACATAAAATACTACTATCCTTTCATTAAAATGGCTAAGATTAAAAAGGATGACAATATCATGAGTTGATAAGGATTTGGAACACTTAGAACAGCAAGGAGAGGTAATAAAGCCTTCCTCAGTGATCAATGCACAGAAATAAAGGAAAACAATAGAATGGGAAAGACTAGAGATCCTTCAAGAAAATTAGAGACACAAAGGGAACATTTCATTCAAAGATGGGCTCAATAAAGGACAGAAATATTATGGACCTAACAGAAGCAGAAGATATTTAAAAAGAGGTGGCAAGAATAAACAGAAGAACTATATAAAAGAGATCTTCACAACCCAGATAATCACTATGATGTGATCACTCACACTCACCTAGAGCCAGATATTCTGGAATATGAAGTCAAGTGGGCCTTAGAAAGCATCACTATTAACAAAGATAGTGGAGGTGATGGAATTCCAGTTGAGGTATTCCAAATCCTAAAAGGTGAAGCTGTAAAAGTGTTATATTCAATATGTCAGCAAATTTGGAAAACTCAGCAGTGGCCACAGGGCTGGAAAAGATCAATTTTCATTCCAATCCCACAGAAAGGCAATGCCAAAGAATGCTCAAACTACCACACAATTGCACTCATCTCACATGCTAGTAAAGTAATGTTCAAAATTCTCCAAGCTACCCTTCAACAATGGGTGAACCGTGAACTTCCAGATGTTCAAGCTGGTTCTAGAAAAGGCAGAGGAACCAGAGATCAAATTGCCAACATCTGCTCGACCAACGAAAAACCAAGAGAGTTCCAGAAAACATTTATTTCTGATTTGTTGACTATGGCAAAGCCTTTGACTGTATGGACCACAATAAATTGTGGAAAATTCTGAAAGGGATGGGAGTACCAGACCATCTGACCTGTCTCTTGAGAAACCTATGTGCAGGTCAAGAAGCAACAGTTAGAACTAAACATGGAACAACAGGCTGGTTCCAAATAGGAGGAGTATGTCAAGGCTGTATTTTTTCACCCTGCTTATTTAACTTCTATGCATAGTACCTCATGAGAAACGCTGGGCTGGATGAAGCATAAGCTGGAATCAAGATTTCCAGGAGAAATATCAATAGCTTCATATATGCAAATGCCCGCACCCTTATGGCAGAAAGTGAAGAAGAACTAAAGAGCCTCTTGATGAAGGCGAAAGAGGAGAGTGAAAAAGTTGGCTTAAAGGTCAACATTCAGAAAACTAAGATCATGGCATCTGGTCCCATCATTTCATGGCAAATAGATGGGGAAACAGTGAAAACAGTGTCAGACTATATTTTTCTGGGCTCCAAAATCACTGCAGTTGGTGACTTCAGCAATGAAATTAAAAGACTCTTACTCCAAGAGTACCTTGACAGTATATTATATACCTAGACATTATATTAAAAAGGAGTGACATTACTTTGTCAAGAAAGGTTTGTCTAGTCAAGGCTATGGTTTTTCCAGTGGTCATGTATGATGTGAGAGTAGGACTATAAAGAAAGCTGGGTGACGATGAATTGATGCTTTCAAACTGTGGTGTTGGAGAAGACTCTTGACAGTCCCTTGGACAGCAAGGAGCTCAAACCAGTCCATCCTAAAGGAGATCAGTTCTGGATGTTCATTGGAAGGACTGATGTTGAAGCTGAAACTCCAATTCTTTGACCACCTGATGCGAAGAGCTGACTCATTTGAAAAGACCTTGATGTTGGGAAAGATTTAGGGCAGGAAGAGAAGGGGATGATGGAGGATGAGATGGTTGGATTCCATCACCAACTCAATTGACATGGGTTTGGGTGGACTCGGGGAGTTGATGATAGACAGGTAGCCTGGCATGCTGCAGTTCATGGGGTCAGAAAGAGTCAGACACAACTGAGCAACTGAACTGAACTGAAGAATACATAACTGACAGGAAGGTTAAATTGTACAAACCATTTTATTAAATGCTCTGTCAATCTCTTACAAAATAAACACTATTTTATTATAAATTCTTACAGGAATATATCCTATAGAAATGAAAACATGTCAACATAAGGGTCTGTTTATGGATCTCATATCAGCTTTATTCATAATTACAAAACACTGGAAATAACCTGAGCATCTTACAAGTGAGTGGGTAACCAAACTGTGGTGTAAAGAAGTAAAAGCCAAGAAAATAGTAAGAATACTGATGGCTTGAACAAATTTGACATAATACCTGTAGGACACAGAGACCAATAGTAAGAATTCACAAACATTGTAAGAATACATAAAGTCTTACCAAAAAACCATAAGCTAAATAGTAAGTTACCCAAAATGAATTTCACAAGATTGGGTTAATTCACTGTGTGTTCATTTTTATTTTCTTTTTATTTCTCCAGCTTTATTGAGTTATAAATATTATGTAATTTTGTGGAAGATGTGATGATTTGATAAATGTATATTTTGCCCATGATTAACACAATATCATTAGTGAATACATCTCTTGCCTCACATAATTATTTGTTCTGTGTTATAATAAAAACATTTCCATTTAGTCTCAGCAATTTTAAATTGTAAATTTACCATACAGTATTAACTATAGTCATAATTTTTCCTACCCTTTCCTAAACCTCACCACCATTCTAGTCTCCTTTTCTATGAATTTGGGTTTTATTCGATTCTACATGTAAATGTAATTTTACACCATTTATCTTTCTCTGACTGACTTATTTCAGCTGGCATAGTAACCTCAAGGTCCATCCATGTTGCCCAAATGGCAGGATTTCCTTCCTAAAAAGGATAAATAATATTCCATTATGTATATTTTAATATATAATTTGAATGTTTTTTATATTTAAGAAGAGATTCTTTCCACATCTTGGCATGTGTGAATAATGCTGAAATGAAGATGGAGGTGCAGATATCTTTTCAATATTCTATTTTTATTCCTTTTGATTTATACCAAAAAGTGGAATTACTGGGTGTTGGGGTCCAGCCCCGGTAGATCCAGGGTGATTTGAAGGGGAGACAGATAGGCGAGGAAAAACTTATTTATTTAGAAATTTAAAAAAAGAGATTAGGAAGAAATAGTACAGTAGGAAAAATTAGTGGAGAAAAGAGGCTGAATAACTTGGTTTATGGGGAAAGCCAATAAAATCTCAGAACAAGAGATTTTCACCATCTATGTTGGGCCACCAGCACCCGTTTGAATATCAGAGAGTGCCCCGCCTTGGGCTCTCTCCCTCACAGAACGTAAAAACTGGGACAAATAAGTACACTTGGTGAGCCTCTTCATTCTAGATGAGAATTTAGCCAGAAAAAGGAGAGGGAGGGAGAGTGAGAAAGAGACATGAGGGGAGCCAGATTTCCAAGAAACTAGGTCAAGAAACTAGTCTGAGAAACTGGTTCGTCCTTTATTGTTCAGAAGTCTTTTTATACTTTTGATTGTACATAGAGATCAATGGGTAACACAAAGTTATTCAGTGTTAGCAGCCCAGACTCTTATCAAAACCAGGCTTTTCTCTCTGCATACCTAGTTGTATACACAAGTCTTACGTGATTTACATCATCTTTCGGCCAGAGGGCCAATTAACATTTTACGGCCCTTTTCTGATAAGGGTTTGTCAACCAGAAGACTTATTTTTATTGTTTTTTCCAAAGTCTGGTGCCACTCTCAGAAAACACTAAATAAAGTTACATTCTTAGATAGCAAAGATATAGCAATTTATAACAAGTAAAATGAGTACAGTGATTTAAAACAAAAGAAAAGTAATTAACTCAAAAGTCTAGTGTTGCTAACATCAAAACTACTATATACCTTTTTCCATATCCTGATTACATTGATTAATATCCTCCCAGGTGCCTAAAAGATAAAGAATATGGAGGCCTGGGAGCAATCATTGAGTCAACAGTGAAATCTGCCACCAATATGATTTTTTAGCTCTTTAGAAAAGGCTCTGTATCTTTAAGATGCTTTAAGCTTTGTGCCTTTCGTGGTTGGGGGGGCTGTAAACAATTCATAAGCTGTAAAAAGTTCAGAGGGCCCTGTTAGGCAAGTTAGAGAGTTATCAGAGGGGTCTTGAACTAAAACATTCGTTTCAAATGCAGAAGACTGAAGCCCTGAGTTAACTTTTTCCAGAGAGTGTAAGAAGAGTGGAAAAGCACAGTACAATAAGGCAGGCAGATTTTTTTTTTTTTTTTTGGNGCAAGTTAGAGAGTTATCAGAGGGGTCTTGAACTAAAACATTCGTTTCAAATGCAGAAGACTGAAGCCCTGAGTTAACTTTTTCCAGAGAGTGTAAGAAGAGTGGAAAAGCACAGTACAATAAGGCAGGCAGTTTTTTTTTTTTTTTTTTTGGGGGGGGGTGGTAGATGCAGCAGCAACAGCTCAGGCAGAAGACCCCTTGAGACCTGACTCGCCTTGTCCATCAGGTCTCTCCACATGATCTTGTCATGGGTGGGATCTCCCCTGCTGGCTCCCGGCAACTGGGTCATATGATAGCTCTATTTTTAATGTTTTAATGAACCTCCATTCTGTTTCCCATAGTGGATGCACCAAGTTGCATTCCCATCAACAGTGCACAAGAGTTTCCTTTATTCTCGTACTCACCAACACTGATTGAAACATTGTTGTGGGTTAAATTCATTACACTTGCCTTCACTAATCAAAGTTTTAAGACTTGCATGTCCTCCAAGTTGCATGGAGCCTAAACAACAAGGTCTTTTCTAAGTTATTTTCCAGGAACTTGAAGGCAACTTGAGGTGTCTAGCTTGAGGTAAGCCAGTTAAAACTCGATGAGACCACTCACCTTCCAACTGGGCATGCACTCCAGGACCTTTGGACGACAGTGGCCTATTGCTCTGTTATATCTGGGCAGAATGACGATCACCACACCTCTTTCCAATCCCTGTTCCCCAGACTTCCCACACTTCCCTCTCACACCACCCTACTCCTTATTTATCATCCCATAATGCACTGAGTCCCTTGGCTTCAGGTGACCCCTCTGAGATCTGTCCTCCAATCTCCTAGTTGACTGCCTTGCAGAGGAGTGCTCTCTTTGTTGCAGACCTTGGTGTCTCAGCATTTTGGTTTGTGGAGAGTTAGGCAACAAACCTGACTCACAAGCATTTGTTGTTTTTTAGTAGTAGTCATTCTGACAGAGGGCTTCCCTGGTAGCGCAGATGGTAAAGTATCCACCTGCAGTGCAGAAGACCTGGGTTCAATCCCTGGGTTAGAAAGATCCCCTGGAGAAGGAAATGGCTCTGCACTCTACTAATCTTGTCTGGAAAATGCCATACACAGAGGAGGCTGGTAGGTTACAGTCCATGGAGTCACAAAGAGTCGGACATGACTAAATGACTAACACACACACACATACATTCTGACAGATGTAAGATAATGTCTCACTGTGGTTTTGGTTGGCACTATCCCGATGATGAATGATGTTGAGCATCTCTTCATATACCTGTTGGCCACATGCATGAACCTGTATCTTCTTTGAAGAAAATGTCTATTTAAAGCCTCTTTCCACTTTTTAAACAGATTTTTTTTTTCTTTTTTGAAAATTAATTGCATGAGTTCAATATATATTTGGGGCCCTGCATCTTGGATAAGCTGGGGTGGAACTGGACCCTGCTTTTCATGGCCAGGACTGCAGTCAGCAGACCTGCTTCTGGAGGTGTGAATGGATGTGTCTGTCAGGCCCTTGGGTGGGTTGGAAGGTTCCTTGACCATGACTGGAGCAGCTGGACCATAGTGTAGTGCTTGTCAGGGTCTCCTGAGGGGCATGTTTGAGAGTCTTCCACTGAGTCCCTGTGTTGGCAGGACTTCCCATGGACTTGACTTGAGGGAACAGTAGCCTGTTATAGGGTCCTTTCAGGATCCCCATGATGCAGATAAGAGCATCTCCTGCCAAGTACCCAAGCCAGGAGGACTGTTCACAGACTGTGGCAGAGACTGGCTAGAACCCAGTTACAGGAACTTTCCAGAAATATGTACATACATTCACCGAAAGACAAGCAAAAAAATGGTAATAGAGCAATTTTTAATAGCCTCAAAATGAATTCCCCAAATATCCATCAAGAAGGGAACTTGGTATATTTAAATAATACAATGTTATACAGAAATAATAATGATTAATCAATTGCTACACAAAATATGAAGAACATTTAAATATATACTATTAGAAGCATAATATGCTAAATATAAAGTAAACATAAGAAACAAGATATAACATTTATCTGACTTAATTTTACAAGTTTTTAAAACTTTCAAACTGCTCTATAATGTTAGAAAAAAGGTATGATGCTTAGCTTTGAAAATTTAGTCGAGACGGGAAGATAAATTTAAAAAGATTTGTCTGAGATTCCACTATAATGATGATGTTTACCCTAGATGTTGGTTTCACGTGTGTATTCAGTTTGTAAAAATGTATTTCTTCATACATTAAGATTTGTAAATATTTTTCTATGTAGATTATACCTCAGTAAAATTTAAAATGTAAAACAATCATTAACAACTGTGAAAGTATTTGTATCTCCTAACACGGCTGGCATTTTCTTTAATATAAGAAACATTATCTATGAATACATAAAACACTGTCAAAATCTTTTTACCATCACCAGTTGACATGAATGTAGTTCACAGAGAAGGAAAATGAAAATGCTGTATAAATGCTGAATCTCTTTCATGATAAAATCATTTATTTCATAATACAATAAACACAAATTCAAATAATACTGATATAATGATTCATCTATAATTAAATTAGCAAAGATCCAATAGCTTGACAACACATTGTCTTCATGAAAGTTTGAAGAAACAGGAACTTGATACATTACTGATATCAGTAATACCATAAAACAGTAATAGCAGGATGGATCATTATTGAAATGGCTCAGATCTGGACACTGAGAACACCAAGTGCTTTCAAGTATGTTGCTGTTTTTCAGTCTCTAAGTCATGTTTGATTCTTTGCAACCCCATGGGCTGCAATATGCCAGGCTTCCCTGTCTCTCACTATCTCCCAGAGATTGCTCAAATTCATGTCCATTGAGTTGGTGATGCTGTCTAACCATCTCATCCCATCACCACCTTCCCTTTCAGAAAACCTCCTTTATTGCTGATCGAAACACAAAATGGTACAACTCTTGGAAGATAGTTTGGTTGTTTCTTACAAAACTAAATGCACTCTTATTAAGCAATCGTATTTCTTGACATTTACCCATGGAATTGAAAACTTAAGTCCACACGAAAAACTACACACTGTTTATTATGTTGGTTTTATTCATAATTGACAAAATTTATAAGCAACCAAGATATCCTTCTGGTTGAATGGATAAACCATAATAAAACCAGGCAATAAAATATTATTCAGCACTACAGGGAATGAATTATCAAGTTCTTATATAAGAGACATGGAGGAAACTTAAATGCATATTATTAGGTGAAAGAATCCAGTCTGAAAAGGCTACCTACTACATGATTCCAACTATATGCCATCTTGGAAAGGGCAAAGCAATGGAGACAACAGGATGATCAGTTGTTGCCAGGAGTTGGGTGGAGGGATGATTAGGCCAAGCACAGAGGATTTTTAAGACAGTGCAAATACTCTATGATACTATAATGACGGCTTCATGTTATTACACATTTGCCCAAATCCATAAAGTGTACAATACAAATGGTGAACCATAATGTAAACTGTGAAATTTGGGTGATTATGATGTGTCAATGTAGGTTCATCAATTGTGGCAAAGGTAGCACTCTGATGGATATGCCACCTTTGTAGCATAATGAGGGAGGTCATGCATGTGTTAGGACAAGAGGTGTAAGGGAAACCTCTGTTCCTTCCTCTCAATTTTGCTGTGAACCTAAAACACTTCTAAAAAGTAAAATATTTTTAAGAGAAAAGAAATGGAGGCTATTTTGGAAATATCTCTCAATATTTTAAGTATTTTCTGCTGATAGGAAATTACCTTAGAGATGTGTTCATATATGTGAAAATGACTTCCCTTACTCTGTTATATTAATAAGATTTGAAAATACCTTGAATGTGCATCAGAATGTGTGTGGTGACCACCAGTAATGTTTTTCTCTTGGTTACACTACTTTTTTATTGTCCCTATTATTAAATGAGGCACATGACTGAACTGTGTGGGTTAACAGAGTGTGGGAAGAGGTGATATATTGGATTCCTAAACCCTCCGCCCCTCTGTCTATGCAGAGGTATTTAAAATACATTGCCTGGGGCTTCTGGTTTAAGATGGCAGAGTAGAAGGATATATGCGCATCTCCTCCTGTAAAAGCATTAAAATCACAACTAGCTGTTGAACCATCGACAGGACACTGGAAACTATCAAAAAAAGATACCCCATGTCCAAAGACAAAGAATAAGCCACAGTGAGATGGAAGGAGGGGCACAATCACGATAAAATCAAATCCCATACCTTCTGGGTGGGTGACACACAGACTGGATAACAATAATACCAAATAATTTCTCCCACTGTTGTGAAGGTTCTGAAGCTCACGTCAGAGTATACAGCCTGGGGATCTGACAAAAGGGCTGGGAAGCCCAAGGGAATCCGACCTTGAAGGCCAGCAGGATTTTATTGCAAGACTTCGATAGGACTAGGGAAGGAGAGATTCCTGTTTTGGAGGACACAAACAAAATTTTGCACCCACCAAGACTCAGAGGAAAAGAGCAGTGACTCCACAGGTGACTGAACCAAAACTACCTCCTAGGGATGGAGGATCTCCTCTGGAGGCATGAGTAGGTCAGCAAGGGCTCACCACAGGGACAGGGGCACTGGCAGTACCACTCTGGGAAGGACCCCCTTGGAGTAAACCCTTTTGGAGTTTGCAATTAACCTGACTATCGAGCCCATAGACCTGAAGGCTGGGTCACCTGAGGCCAAAAAACTACCAGGGCAGGAACACAATCCCACTCATCAGCAGATAATTGGATTAAAGCTTTACTGAGCAAGACCCTGCCCACCAAAGCAAGACCCAGTTTTTCCCACCACCAGTTCCTCCCATCAAGCTTATACAAACCTCTTAGCCTCCTACATCAGAGGGCAAACAGAAGAAGCAAGAAGAACCACAGTCCCACAGTGACTAACACAAAAACAACATTACAGAAAATTAATCACCATGCAAAAGTAGGAAGTTATGTCCCAGATGAAAGGACAAGATAAAGCCCCCCAAAAACAACAAAATGAAATGAGATAAGCAACCTTCCAGTAAAAGAATTCAGAATAATGATATAGAAGATGATTCAGGATCTTGGAAAAAGAAATGGAGGAGAAAATTGAGAAGATGCAAGAAATATTTAACAAAGACCTGGAAAAACTAAAGAATAAACAAGAAGAAATGAATAATACACTAGAAGGAATCCAAAGCAGAATAACTGAGGCAGAAGAAAAGATAAATGACCTGGAGGACAGAATGGTGGAACTCACTGCTACAGAACAGAATACTGAACAAAGAATGAAGAGAAATGAAAGTCTAAGATACCTCTGGAACATTAAATGCATGAACATTCACATTATTGGGGTCCCATAAGGAGAAGAGAGAAAAGACCTGGGAAAATATTTAAAGAGATAACAGCTGAAAACTTCCTTAATCAACCAAGCCCAGAAATCCCAGAGAGGCCCAGGCAGGATAAATCCAAGGAAGAATATGCTGAGACACATAGTACTTAAACTGACAAAAATTAAAGACAGAGATAAACTATTGAAAGCAACAAGGGTCCAAAGAGGGATAGTATGCAGAGGAAGGTGGAAGGGGGGTTCAGGATGGGGAACATGTGTACCCCTATGGTGGATTCATGTTGATGTATGGCAAAACCAATACAATATTGTAAAGTAATTAGTCTCCAATTAAAATAAAATAAATTTGTATTAAAAAAATAAAAGCAACAAAAATGACAAATAGCATACAAGGGAACTCCCATCAAGCTACCAGCTGATTTCTCAACAGAAACTCTACAAGCCAGAAGGGGATGGCATGCTATATTGAGAGTGATGAAGGGGAAGAAACTGTAACCAAGAATACTCTAGCCAGCAAGACTCTCAATCAGATTTAGTGGAGAAATCAAAAGCTTTATGGACAAGCAAAAAATAAGATAATTCTCTAAGGAACCGAATTCTCTAAAATTCTCTGAAAGAACCTCCATACTATTTTCCAAAATGGATGTATCAGTTTACATTTCCACCAACAGTGCAAGAGGTTTCCTTTATACCCACATCTTCTCCAGCATTTTTTATTTGTAGATTTTTTTTTGATAATGGCCATCGTGATTTGTATGAGGTGATACCTCATTGCAGTTTTGATTTCCATTTCTCTAATAATGAGCAATGTTTAGCATGTTTTCATGTGTTTATTGGCCATCTGTCTTTGGAGAAATGTCTATATGTGTCCTCTGCCCATTTTTTAATTCGGCTTTTGTTTTTCTGATATTGAGTTGCATGAGCTGCTTATATATTTTGGTGATTAATCTTTTGTCAGTTGCTTCATTTGAAATTGTTTTCTTCCATTCTGAAGGTTGTATTTTCATCTTATTTTTAATTTCCTTTTCTGTGAAAAAGCTTCTATGTTTAATTAGGTTGCAATTGTTTATTTATTTATTTATTTTTATTTCCATCAATCTTGGGGGTGAGTCTGAGAGAATCTTGCTGTAGTTTATGTCAAAGGATGTACTGCCTATGCTTTCCTTTAAGGGGTTTATAGTTTCTGGACTTACATTTAAGACTTTAATCCATTATGAGTTTATTTTTGGGTATAGTGTTAGGAATTATTCTAATTTCATTCTTTTACATGTAAATATCCAGTTTTCCTGGTACCACTTATTCAAAAGAATGTCTTTTCCCCATTGTATAACTTTGCCTCCTTTGTCAAAAAATAAGGTGCCTTTATGTGCATGGGTTTATCTCTGGGCTTTCTCTCTTGCTCCATTTGTCTATATTTCTCTTTCTGTGTTAGTACTATACTGTCTTGATTACTATAGTTTTGAAGTCTGAATGCAGGAAGGTTAATATCTCCAGTTCCATATTTCTTTCTCAAGATTCCCTTGGCTATTTGGAGTCATTTCTGTTTTCATATAAATTGTGAAATTTTTTGTTCTAGTTCTGTAAAAAATGCCTTTGATAATTTGAAAGAGATGTCATTTATTCTGTAAATTGCTTTGGATAGTGTAGTCATTTTGACAATATTGATTCTTAAGAACATGGAATATCTCTCCATCTGTGTTATCTTTGATTTCTTTAATCAGTGTCTTACAATTTTCTGCAGACAGTCCTTTTGTCTCTATAGATATATTTATTCCTAGGTATTTTATGCTTTTTCTTGCAATGGTGAATGGGACTGTTTCCTTAATTTCTCTTTCTGATCTGTCATTGTTATTGTACAGGAATGCAAGGGATTTCTGTGTGACTTTACTAAATTTATTGATTAGCTCTAGTAGTTTTTTGTGGCATTTCTATCATCTTCTATATGTAGTATCATGCCATCTGCAAACAGTGAGTTTTACTTCTTTTCCAATCTGTATTCTTTTGTTTCTTTTTCTTCCTTTATTGCTGTGGTTAGGACTTCCAAAATTATATTGAATAATAGTTGTGGGAGTAGGTATCCTTGTCTTGTTCCTAATCTTATAGTAAATGCTTTCAGTATTTCTCCTTTGAGAGTATGTTTGCTGTAGGTTTGTCATATATGGCTTTTATCATGTTGAGGTAGGTTCCCTCTATGACAATTTTCTGAACAGTTTTCTTTTTTTAATCATAAATGGGTACTGAATTTTGTTAAAAGCTTTCTCTGCATCTGTTGAGATGATTATATGATTTTATCGTTCTGGTTGTCCATATGATATATCACCTTGATTTGCATATATTGAAGAATACTTGCATCCCTGGAATAAAATCCACTTGATCATAATGTATAATTATTTTAATGTGTTGTTGAATTTTATTTGTTAGAACTTTGTTGAGGATTTTTGCATTTATATTCACAAAAATATTGGCCTGTAATTTTCTCTTTTTGTAATATCTTTGTTTTGCTTTGGTATAAGGATGATGGTGGGCTCATAGAATGAGTTTGGGAGTTTGCCTCCCTCTACAGTTTTTTGGAATAAACTGTGGAAAATTCTGAAAGAGATGGGAATACCAGACTACCTGACCTGCCTCTTGAGAAATCTGTATGCAGGTCAGGAAGCAACAGTTAGAACTGGACATGGAACAACAGACTGGTTCCAAATAGGAAAAGGAGTACGTTAAGGCTGTATATTGTCATCCTGCTTACTTAACTTACATGCAGACTACATCATGAGAAGCACTGGACTGGATGAAGCACAAGCTAGAATCAAGATTGCCGGGAGAAATATCAATAACCTCAGATATGCATATGACACCACCCTTATAGCAGAAAGCTACGAGGAACTAAAAAGCCTCTTGATGGAAGTGAAAGTGGAGAGTGAAAAAGTTGGCTTAAAGCTCAACATTTAGAAAACGAAGACCATGGTGACTTAGCAGCAGCAGCAGCAGCCATTGCTTCCTTCAATTCTTTTGCATTTCTCCCTTCTTTGTTTTTTTCTATCCTTCTACTAACTTCAGGGTTTTTTTTTGTTGTTGTTGTTGTTATTGTTTTACTAGCTGCTTTAAGTGTAAAATTCGGTCCCATCACTTCATGGGAAATAGATGGGGAAACAGTGGAAACAGTGTCAGACTTTAGTTTGGGGGGCTCCAAAATCACTGCAGATGGTGAATGCAGCCATGAAATTAAAAGACGCTTACTCTTTGGAAGAAAAGTTATGACCAACCTAGACAGCATATTCAAAAGCAGAGACATTACTTTGCCGACTAAGGTCCGTCTAGTCAAGGCTATGGTTTTACCCGTGGTCATATATGAATGTGAGTGTTGGACTGTGAAGAAGGCTGAGTGCTGAAGAATTGATGCTTTTGAACTGTGGTGTTGGAGAAGACTCTTGAGAGTCCCTTGAACTGCAAGGAGATCCAACCAGTCCATTCTGAAGGAGATCAGCCCTGGGAATTTTTGGGAAGGAATGATGCTAAAGCTGAAACTCCAGTACTTTGGCCACCTCATACGAAGAGTTGACTCGTTGGAAAAGACTGATGCTGTGTGGGATTGGGGGCAGGAGGAGAAGGGGACAACAGAGGCTGACTGGCATCACTGACTCGATGGACATGAGTTTGAGTGAACTCCCAGGAGTTGGAGATGGATAGGGAGGCCTGCGTGCTGCAATTCATGGGGTCTCAAAGAATCGGACACGACTGAGTGACTGAACTAAACAGTTTTTGGAACAGTTTGAGAAAGATAGGTGTTAGTTCTTCTCTAAATATTTGATAGAATTCACCTGTGAAGCCATCTGGCCATGGGCTTTTGTTTATTGGAAGATTTTTTAATCACATTTTTAATTTCAGTGCTTGTGATTGGTCTGTTCGTATTTCCTAATTCTTCCTGGTTCAGTCTTAGAAAGTTGTACTTTTCTAATAATTTGTCCGTTTCTTCCAGGTTGTACATTTTATTGGCATATAGCTGCTTTTCATAGTCTCTTATTTTCCTTTGTATCCCTTTGTTGTCTGTTGTAACTTCTCCTTTTCTATTTAGAATTTTATTGATTTGAGTCTTGTCTTTTTTTATTCATATGTCTGGGTAGTGGCTTGTCAATTCTATTTGTTTTCTCAGAGAATCAGCATTGGCAACCCACTTCAGTACTCTTGCCTGGAAAATCCCATGGATGGAGGAGTTTGGTAGGCTGCAGTCCATGCGGTCGCTAAGAGTAGGGCACGGCTGAGTGACTTCACTTTCCCTTTTCACTTTCATGCATTGGAGAAGGAAATGGCAACCCACTCCAGTATTCTTGCCTGGAGTATCCCCAGGGAAAGAGGAGCCTAGTGGGCTGCTGTCTATGGGGCTGCACAGAGTCAGACATGAGTGAAGCGACTTAGCAGCAACAACAGCAGGACCAGCCATTGCTTCCTTCATTTCTTTTTCATTTCTCCCTTCTTTATTTTTTGTGACTTCTATCCTCCTACTAACTTTAGGGTTTTTTTTTGTTGTTCTTTTACTAGCTGCTTTAGGTGTAAAATTAGGTTGTTTGATCTTTATCTAGTTTTTTCAGGGAGGCTTGTATTGCTATAAACTTCCCTCCTAACACTGCTTTTACTGCTTCCCACAGGTTTTCAGTTGTCTTTTCAGTGTCATTTCTTTATAGATTTTTAAAATTTCCTATTTGATTTCTTCTGTGATCTCTTGGCTATTTATAAGTATTGTTTATTCTCCATGTGTTTGTAATTTTTACGGGTTTTTTTCCTCCTCAAATTGATATCTAATCTCATAGCCTTGCAGTCAGAAAAAATGCTTGATACAATTTCAATTTTCTGAAATTTACCAAAGTTTGATTTGTGACCCAAGATTTGATCTATCCTGGAGAATGTTGTCTGAGCTCTTGATAAGAAAAAGTATATTCTTCTGTTTTTGAATGAAATGTCTTGTAGATATTCAGTTCAGTTTAGGTCAGTTCAGTCGCTCAGTTGTATCCTACTCTTTGCGACCCCATGAACCGCAGCACACCAGGCCTCCCTGCCCATCACCAACTCCCGTAGTTCAATCAGACTCACGTCCGTCGAGTCAGTGATGCCATTCAGCCTCTGTCGTCCCCTTCTCCTCCTGCCCCCAGCCTCTC
>SJYA01005552.1:0-30830 GCA_006410615.1 Neotragus moschatus | reverse complement strand
CCAGAGCGAGGTCCCTTCCTTCACTCGTAGTGGAGGTTGGGTGGGCTCATGCCTGTCAGTCACGTGTCACGGTGCCCACAGGGTTTCTAAGCCACGCCCACACCTGGCCACTTGCCTTCTGCCACGGCCAGGCTTCCAAGGACCTCTTTCTGCCAGGTCCTCGCAAGGGCAAGTGTCCTCGTGGGTGGAGGGAGGAGGGATGGAAGATTCAGGGTGCCCCCTGCCCCTTCCATTCGGTCTGTTCTCACAGCAGCCCTGGCCGGTGAAGCCCCGTGGTTGCCTCTGCACAAAACGCTGGAGATGACGCTGGGCCGGCCTTGCTGCTGCTCCTCCTCGCCCATCTCTCCAAGGCGTGCCATTTTCCCGCCTCCTCTTGGAATATGTCAGACACGTTTGATCAGAATCGCCTCCAGTAGCGAGGTCCTCAAAGCCAGCACCAAGGCACAAAGACATCCTGCCACCCCACCTCCTGCCAAAGCTACCCACAGGGTCTCTTTGCAGAAAAGGCTCCAAGTTCCCTTCAAGATCAGACGTGCTCCTGGGACCCCGCCTGCCCCAGCAGGACAGATTGCCTTGGCGAATTGATCAGATTCTAATTAGCGCTAATTAGTGCCCAGCATCTGTGAGAGGAGGCGCTGGTAGCCAAGCTGGCCTCTGGTTCCAAACATCACAGGGGACTGAACGTCAGCCGGTGCCCGCTGAAATGCCCGGGCACTTCCTGCCCCTTCTGTCTGGGCACCGCTGGACCAGGCATCTCCAGGATGGGCTGAGGGTGGCTGGGTCCTGGCCTCCTGCTCTTTCTGAGGGCACTCAGCTGCCCTCAGGCCAGACCTGAGGTTTACCCAGTCCCTTCCATGTGCCAGTTCTGCACTGGGGCAGGGGCCCATGAGTGGTACAAGACAGGGGCTGCCACCCTCAGGGAGGGTTCACAGGCTGGGGTTGGTCAGAATGCCTGGGGTCTGGGGCAGAAGGGGTCCCTTCCGGAGGAAGAGAGAGCAGAGGAGCTGGGCTGAGGGCTGGGGACCTGGGCAGCAGGCATTCAGACCAGCACTCTGCCTCCAGGTGCGGAGGGCGCGGGGCAGCCTCCTCACAGATGTGGCACGACCATGGCCCCATCTTCCCCCAGGGCTCTGGGTGCCAGGCCTAGTGTGCCCACTTCCCAGGGCGGGTGATAGCAGCCAGGGTGTGCCGGGTTGCAGTGAGCCTGGCAGGGGTGGAGGGCATGACCAGAGGCCTGACATAGCCTTGAGCCCCTTGCTCTTCCCAGGATTTCGGGTCTGGATGGACTTTGCCTCTTCTTAGGGTCAGAGGGGGCTCTTGAGAGAAAAGAAAAAAAAAGGCTTGTTTGATTTCTCTTCTGGTGTCATGCTGGTATTCTGAAAATAGTTGGCTCTCACAGCAGAGGAAGTCTCCGGAGACACGGAGCATCTGGAGATGAGTCAGGACACTTCAACAAGCCCTCGATCCACTTCCAGAGAAGGGCCACAGGCGGGCTGGGAGCAGGGCTTGTCCACCAGGGCGGCTCTGGGAAGGCTGGCGCGGCTTCCTGGGCTGCAGGAGGGCAGCTCCTCATGAGGCGTGGGGACCATGAAGCCACCTCCCGACTCTCCTTTGGGAGCGGTGGCTCCCTGAGGCCCTAGGAGCACCCTGGCAGGGACCTGGGGACAGAGGCCGTCATGGGAGGCAGGCCCCATGGATCCAGCCACCTGCCGAGACTTCTCGAATCTAGGCTCCAGGTTGCCCCTGACTGCTTGTGGCAGCTCTGGGGGGCGGCTAAGTCCCAGAGGAGGAGCGGGGGCAGGCGGCCGGGCTGTGGGGAGACACTCCCACTCCAGCGACACCCGTGACCTGCCCCAGGGGCTGGCACCGGGATGCACGGAGCTGGCCTGCTTTGCTGGCCACCCGCCTGCTCAGGACAGTCTTGCTTTCACGCCACGGTTGGTGGGGCGGGAACAGGGGTGATCCCCCACCACCCGGCCTCCCCTAAGTGTGAGAGAGCACTCCCTGGCTGCATCCTACACAGCTGGGAAGAAAAACCGCCCAGGAACCCTTGATCTCACTGATTTGCTCAGGATCTGGGAAGATGTCTCTTCCCCGAAGGATTACTTTTGAAGCGCTGTTTGGCGGGGCTTGGGTTTCTTCTCTCCTAACTGAATTCCGCTTGTGCAGAAGAGAACAGAAAAAAGACTGTTCGCTTCTGCCCCGCCCCCCTCCCCCTGCCCAGTTCAGATGTGGCCGAGGAGGCGGGCAGTGGCCTGGAAGGGGCTCCTTTCAGCCCCTGTGAATGAGTCAGAGCTGTCGTGAGGCGGCGCCTGAGCAGGACAGGACAGGTGGCTGAGGGGTGGGGNACTGTTCGCTTCTGCCCCGCCCCCCTCCCCCTGCCCAGTTCAGATGTGGCCGAGGAGGCGGGCAGTGGCCTGGAAGGGGCTCCTTTCAGCCCCTGTGAATGAGTCAGAGCTGTCGTGAGGCGGCGCCTGAGCAGGACAGGACAGGTGGCTGAGGGGTGGGGGGGGATAATACCCACAGGTGGCTGGGCATCCCTCAGGGGTGATGGTGGGCGCTGGGGACCACCCAGGGGGGAGAGTGCAGGAGGCAGCCAGGGTCCCGGGGGGCGGTGCCCAAGGAAGGAAGCCCCCCGGGCAGGGGGCGGCTGGGGCAGGGGGGAACCTCTGCTGAATGCAGACCCCCTGAGACCCTATTCAGAATGTGTCCCTCCTCTGGGGCCGCCACAGATGTCCCAGAGGGTGGAAGGCTATCCAGACACAAAGGCCCTGGTGGGGGCTGGGGCTGTGTCTTGTCTGGGTTTGGGTTTCTTGGGCCGAAGCCAGTGAAGCGAGGGAGGCCTCTGCTTAAACTTGACCTCCGGAGCCCACCACCGTCGTCCCAGGATGGGCTCAGACAGAGCCAGGCCGCTGGGGTGTCCCCAGCCTGCGTTCCCGCCGGCTGCACTCCCTGGGGACGCGGCAAAGGGCGAGAGGCAAGAACCAGGGGGCGATGGCGGCGGCTCTCCTGGGGCCTCTCCTCACGGCATCGCTGTAGCTGTTCAGTTGCTGAGTTCTGTCCGAATCTCTGCGACCCCGTGGATGGCAGCGCATCAGGTTCCCTGCCCATCACCAGCTCCGGGGTTGCTCATGTCCATCAGGTCAGGCATGCCATCCACCCCCTGTCTCATGCTGTCTCACATCTGTGAAAGACAGGAAGCTGAGGCCTGGGCAGGTGGAGCCACTCACCTGCACAGCTCCACGACATCCAGGCCGGGAACACGGGCCTCCCTGCTGCCCTGGCTTTGTGCCTGTCTCTTGCGTGTCCCTGTGCCCAGCCCCACGCTGGCACGTCCCTCCGGGTGGGAGGCCTGGCCCGCCCAGCTGCTGAGGCTCAGGCCAGCCCCATCTTCTCAGGGCCTGTGGCCACAGAAACCGCCTGCCTCCAGGGCCAGACCTCCCTGGTGTCTGTCACTCCTTGTGGGGATAGACCTCCACCGCAGACTGTGACCGAAAGCACTCCAGACAGGTGAACGAACTCAGTGGACAGTCGCCCCACACTGACTCACTGCTGTGATGAGCCCAGGGTCCCGCGACTCCCTGCTCCCCGTGGCTGGCCTCTGGCTTCTCCCCAGGCCCGTGCGTCACTGCCTGCTGGTCCGGCTGCTCCCGGGGGTTGCACAGGCGTGAGGCAACAGCACAGACGGGGAGCCGGCAGACAGCCACACTCCTGACCCTGGGAGGGGGTGGCCCAGCCTGCTCCAGGGCTGAGGGTGCAGTGGGAGAAGGCGCCCACACACCAGTCCAGGATGACCCCTCACCCACGTCCCCGAGCTGGGCCAGCTCGCACTCCAGCAGCCAACCGCTGGCCAGCACACACCATGTGTTAAAAAAGCTGGCCCAAGTGGGCAAGGAGGCCCCAGGGAGCCTGGAAGGTGGGGTCGGGGCCCCAGCTCGGCTTGGGGTGCAGGCACCATCGCCAGGGCCAGTCTAAGTCGGGTTCACTGGCTCTAGTCTGGGCCCCACCCACCGCGCCCTGGGGGCCAGCGCTACTGCTGTTAACAGAGAAGAGGGCAAACGCCTCTTGCTATTGGACGGACATGCTGCAGTCATCATGGAAGCTGGCTAAGTGACCTGCTGCTTCTTCAGATAGTACCCCTCCAGTATATAGAACGTGTACACATTCATTTACCACCATTTACCCATCACTCTACTTAGAAAACACATTATTTTCTAATGAAATTTCAACTATTTTCCACTTGCTGTGTGTGCATTTGTGTCAGAAGATTGTGTGTTTGCTATAGGAATAACATGACATTTTTTATTCTCTTGAACAATTGTTGCTGGGATTTATGAAGAAAGATGGGTGAGCATCAGAGGCTTGTGAAAGCTTCCTGATGGGAGGGATGGAGGGTCGGAGGGTCATCGACCCAGTGGACAGAAGTCTGAGCTCCGGGAGACAGTGGAGGACAGGGGAGCCCGGCCCGCTGCAGCCTGTGGGGCACAGACAGTCACGCACGACTGAGCGACTGAGCATAGCACAGTCAGAGCTGTGGCTTTTCCAGTGGTCGTGTGTGGGTGTGAGAGCTGGACCATAAAGAAGGCTGACCACCAAAGAATGTGGTGTTGGAGAAGACTCTTGAGAGTCCCTTGGACAGCAAGGAGTTCAAACCAGTCAATCCTAAAGGAAATCAGTCCTGAGTAGCCATTGGAGGGACTGATGCTGAAGCTGAAACTCCAGTACTTTGGCCCCCTGATGTGAAGAGCTGACTTATCAGAAAAGACTCTGGTGGTGGGAAAGATTGAGGGCAGGAGGAGAAGGGGACAGAGGATGAGACAGTTGGATGGCATCACAGACTCAGTGGACAGGAGTCTGAGCTCTGGGAGATGGTGGAGGACAGGGAAGCCTGGCGTCCGTGGGGTCGCAGAGAGTCAAACACAACTGAGCAAACGAGCAACAGCAATGATAAGAAGAAAGATGTTCCATGAATAAAGACATTAGCAACATCCAAATAGGAAACAAAATATCTTAGATGTACTGCAGTTCTTGATGTCCCTGAAGGAGCTAACATTTTACAAAATAATTTTTAATTGAACACTCCAAGTTCCATCAAGCATCTGAGAAGAAGCATCCGAGGTCAGAGAGGTTAACCAACTTTCCTGAAGTCCCACAGCTCGAGAGGAAACAGCAGGTCCCCGCAAACCTGCCAGGCTCCTTGCAGCGGTGGCTAAAGAGGGAGAGGACAGCCAGGGGGTGAGGGCTGGGATGGAGGCCCTGGAAGGAAGGCTGGTGGAGGGGGGGGAGGTTAGTGCGAGTGTGCAAGCTGGCGCTGGGGGCCTGGCCCTTGCCCCGGGCAGCCTGGCTTTGCAGCTGCAGAACATGGGGCTCGTCCTCCAGACAGAGAGGAGGGAAGGGGTGGCGGCTCCACGTGTCCCAGGCTCCAGGTCTCAGCCCCCGGGGCTCCTCCCAGATGCCGCCTCCTCCTGCCTGCAACCTTGCCATTTTATGTCTGGCGGAGCCCCCTGGCATCCATCACCCATGCTGGCCTGCCTCCCTCACTCCTGCTGGTGGTCTTCAGGTGGCCAAGAACAATAATGTGGCTGATAAATCTCATCACCACCACCATGATCGAGCGCGGGACGCGCCAGGCCCTGTGAAGGGAAGTGCACGCCCGGGCCGGCCATTGCCTGCCACCCTCCCAGCTGCTCCCGCCCCCAGATCTCCGGGTGTTGCCTCGAGTAGGCCCTGGGGTTGGTCTTTGCGCACCTTCTCTCTACTTGCAATAGTCTGGCAACTGTCTTGCAAAATCTTGCAATACTTGCAACTCTCTACTTGTTGCCAAGTATATCATCCTATTTTATGGACGATAAACTGAGGGTAAGAAATGTGCCCAGGACCCCAAGGATGGCAATTGCAGAGACCCAGAGTCCCAACAGATCACAGGAGCCGCACTCCGTACCGGCCCGGAGAGGACAATGAACCAGCGTCTGTTCCTGTGTGGGTACAGCTGGCCAGAGTGCCCCTCTTGTCCTCAGGGTGTCCTGAGAAGCCACCTCCGCCCCAGGGAGCAGCACCCCGAGCCCTCCACCCTGCGATGGCCCGGGTATGCCGCACTGCCCAGACCGGGCCCTCCCTGGGCAGAGTGGCCTGCCGCCCAGGGCACTTCCTCAGCAAGCCATGGGCACCCGCCAGACCCTGGGCCTGGCTGCTCTGTAATTGCGGGTGTAGCCGGGCATGTGTGTGTTATCGGGTGATACTTAAATCCCAACCTTTTCAAAAGCAAACCCAAGTAAGTACACATTTGGGAACAATAATTCCAAGCTCGGAGGCATTACTTGAGGCAGACGGGGAGCGTGGCACCATGACCACTAACCGGCCCCTTTGCGTCCTTGCATTTGACAGCATCTGCGTCCATCTGGAGGGAACTTCTGAGACCAGTGCCTGTCCAGCCCTAGGTCCGGCCCACACTGCTTTGCAGCAGCGTCCAGAAGATCCCCCAAAGTGCAGCTCCCGGAGCAGAGCCTGGCTCCCGACCAAGACTAGGTCTCTGGGGCCGGACGCTGGATGCAGGAGAAGGACACCCTCCAGCCTGAGGGAGCCTGGAGGAGCAAGATGCCCAGGGGCTCAAGCCATCAATGGCTCTAACGAGCGCAAATGGAAGCCAGGAGCTCGGGGTGGGGTTGAGGGATAGCCCACCACAGGACTGGGATTGCTCGGCCTCAAGCTGAGACCGAGAGAGAACTTGGGGCCCCGACAGGGAACACAGTGCGAGCCCCCCCACCTCCCGCCCACCGCTGCAGGAACCGGCTTTGCATGGCCAAGTCTTGGCCATGTTCAGGAACAGCGCGGGGAGGCCGACATCCACTCATCCTGTGGGTGGTGGGGAGCCCTGGGGGTGGGAGGAAGCAGAACACATTCCAGGGAAAGTGACGACAACCCGTAACCCCTGGCAGTTGCAGGGTTGTTGCCAGCCTCACGGCAGGGTGTGGGGCTCATGGGAGCCTGAAGAGCTGGGGAAACCTCAGGACCTTGGTGGCCTCACTTATGCTCATCCTGCGATGGGTGACTTCGAAAGGTGGTGCTGAGGGGGATGGGCAGCTGGAGCCAGGAGGAGAGGGCCCCCCAAGAGGCCCAGGAGGCAGCTGTCACTGTCCCCACCTGACACACCAGTGGACGGCCTGCCTGTGAGCAAGGCAGTGGGTGCTTAGCAGTTCCTGGGAAGGTGATTTAGTGCCAGGAGCCCCTGCCTGGGAGCCCGGCTCCGAACCTCAGTTCTGACCTGGCTCCTGCCTTGGTGACGAGGATGCTTCCCTCTGCATGCCATTCCTCCGTCCCTGGAGCACCCAGCCTCAGTTTCCCCAGCCGCTGCAGTTCCAGGTTTGGTTTAAGGCTGGGTCCCAGCTCCCCTCCCCCTGTTCCTGGGCCCAGCCAGTGGCCTCTGCCCGCCAGGAGTCTGCCCTGGCCTGTCTGCTTGGAGGGTGTGGACCCACCAGGAAGCCGGCAGTAGGCCCAGCCGGGGGGCACCTCTGAGCCCCCAAGAGCAGGATGGGCAGTCAGCTTGGAGTGCGTGTGTCTGAACAACCCCCTGGGGAGCCCCCTCCTGTCAGGAGGCTGAGCCTGGCCCCGGTCCCCAAAGGGGGCACTTCTGGGTCCTAGGACACAGCCAAGGACAGCGTCAGCCCCCAGCCTGCTCCCCAGGCCCCCCGTCCTCGAGCTCAGCCTTCAGGGTGTCACCTCGTCCCCGACAATCCCCACTCCCACCGCCACCCACCCGGAGGTCTCCCTGCCTGCCTACCCCACTGGACCTGAACCTTCCCCGTGATCAGGGGTGGGGGCGGGGGAACCTGGGGGTAACCCACCCCCATCCTGATTGGGACCTGCCTGTGATGAGGACCCCTGACCCCCAGACCCCAGCTCCCAGAGGCCGGGGAACAAAGGCCGGGCCCGGGGCTGACCAGCAGTGACCGAGCATTTCAGGCCGCTCACTTGTTCTCTCTAAACACATTAGCTTTCTGGAATTCACGCTCCCTCCACCCTCATTATCCACAATTCAGATGCCATTCCCAGGCAGCTCTGGGCCCTCCAGGCTTAGCCGAATGCCTCCGCAGGGTCCCACGCAGCCACCTGCAGGGGGGGAGTGGGGCCAGCTGCCTCCTGGTCCCAGGCAGCTCTGCCCACCCGCCCCCCGCCGCATGCGTGGAACCACACATCTGACCACGCCATCCCCAGAGGCGGCGGCTCTGGGACACCCTGCCTCAGGCAAGAGGAGGGTGCCAACCAGACACTTCACGCCAGGTGCCTGGGGTTGGAGGTGGGGAAAGGGCACAGAGGACCGCAGAGCCCTCCTTCCCTGTGGGCCTTGTGAGGGGTCTGTGCCCCCGCTCAGGGGCGTCCCCCAGGCCCCCTGCATACCTCCACCCCTGCCATCAGCTCAGTCGGCTTGTGCGCATTCTATACATTTAACTCGAAGACTCCCTCCTCTGTGAAGGCCTCCTTGACTGCACTCCGGTCCAGTAAGGCAGGTGCTGGGGTCTGGTAAGACGTCAAGGGCTGGGAGCAGCTTCTGATCAGCCTGGGAACCTTGGCCCTGGGCCCTGGGCCCTGGGCCCAAGGCCTGGGTTGCCGTGGGACTTTGGGAAAGGTTTGCTGAGTCCGAGGTGGTAGAGATCATGTGGAAGTATCCTTGCTCCTCATAGAAGCTTCCTCTGACTCCCTCGGCTGAGTCTCGGAAGGTTCTGGACTGTTGAGAGATTCCTATCCTCTCCGTGCCTGCTTCAGACCTCGTTTCCTGCAGATGTCACGCTGTCCCTTTGGGTGAGGGGAGGGCTGCCCAGCAAACGAAGTGGAGACTTGAACCCCAGGCTGTCTGACAGGGGCCTTCTGGGGTCTGGGGGTGCCTGGAACCCAGACAGGCCGTGCAGGACCCCTCCTGCTCCTGGCGCCAGGACCTGAGTGTGAGCCATGCACACACGTGGACACATACACGCAAGCACACTGGCGTGGATGCACACACAGAGCCACTCCTGACTCCCTGAGTGCCCACAGACCGCCCTCCCCACTGCCTGCGGATCTTGGCCAGGCCTTTAGTCACATCCTGGCGGAAGACCGTGGCCGGAGCCTGGTGGCCGGGGAGGGGCAGGGGCCGGGCAGCTTCCCCGGGCCCCACCTGATGAGAGACGGCTCAGCTGAGTTGCTTCCTCATCAGAAATGTTCCCTCCTGGCTTTGGAAGGGGGCGCCCAGGCCGGTCGGCAGCAGGCCGGGCCCCTGCGGCTGTTTTTCCAACTCCCACGGACACCACACGCTCTTGGCCGAGGGCAAAGCTGATGGGACCCAGATGGGAGGCCTCAGAGGCCCGTGCAGGCCGGGCCGACACCAGGGGCTCCACCCACTAGCTCGGGGGGGCCTGCTCTGCCTGAGATGACACCGACGCCCAGCGGTCTCCCCAGCAGCCCTCCACCTGGGTCTGCTCTGCCCCTGGGTGCCCAGAGTGCTCAGCGCTGAGGCGAGCCCTGCGGGGACGGTGCAGGCCTGTGGGAAGACATGGGCCAGTTGTGTGTTGGAATTAGTCAGAGCAGCCTCCGGACACAGAGAGGGGAGCCCCCCATAGTTCTCGGCCTGCCCAGTCCCCTTGAGCCTCAGTTTCCATGGGAGTAAACATGGTAACACCCTCTGGGCAGTTCATCAGTGTAGCTGTGGCATGTGGAGTCTGTGGCAGGCCTGGCGGACCAGGCCCTGGGGTCCAGAGCTTGCTGCTCTGGAGTCTGGACGTCCCCCGAGCAGGAGGGTCCTCCTGTGGGCCCCGGGCCCCACCCTCCTTCCAGCTCACCCAGGGATCCTGGCTGCCCACCAGCACTGTCACAGTCCCCCTCTCAACTAAATGCAGTCCTGAGCAGTCCACAGCGCTTCCCACTGCCCACCCTGGTCGGGACTGGGCCCCCATCCCAGCTCCCTTTCAAGGGAGCCTTGAGAAAGCGTTCAAATGCAGGTTGAGCTGGTCCGCCCACCCCTGTGAGCTCCTTTCTGTGACCTCAGGGCTCTGGGGGGTAGCCCAGGAGGACCACCTCCTAGAACCGCCCCTTCCCTCTGCCCCTGTGGCTCCTCCGTCCCTTGAAGACTGGGCCCAAGGGGACGCCCCGTCCTTGGCCCCACTGCTTCTTGCCTTCAGCCTGAAGCCCCCTGTGCCCTGGGGTCTCGGGCTCCGATGAGGTGGCTAGGGGGCTGCCCGCTCACTGGGGCCCAGGGTGTGGCCTTGAATCCTAAGACAGACCCCAGGGAACCAAGGCTGGGGACTCCGAGCAGGCCCTGGACCAGCCCCTGCTCCCTGCCAGGGTCTCTTTCTCTTGAGGACACCCTCACCCTGCACTTCCCTGCGGCTCATGCCTCCCCCCAACCAAGCCCCTCAGGTCTGGCATTCGCCCATGGTTGCTCCCTGGACCCGCAGACCTGGGCCCAGAGACCAGGCCACGGAGGACAAGAGGGCCCTGCTTCAGCTCCCTTGGGCTGCCATTCTGCCCCTGAGAGCTGCAGCTGGAAGGTGGGCACTTCCGGCTGGGGGCTGTGGAGGCCTTGCCCACCTGGGCATGGTGAGACCGGCCCTCCTCTGTCCGTGATGGGCAGGCCGGCCCTGGGGCCCACGGAGGTGGCGTGTGGTGGCAGTGGGGACCTGGAGGGAGTCTCTTGGTGTTGGTCAGGCCTCCCCTGGACGGGCCTCGAGCCCTCAGAATTGAGAGGGCTGCGGGCAGGTGGGCTCCAGCCACGACGCTCTGGTCTTGACACTCCTGGGAGGGCCGGCTAGCGGGGAGCTCTGGGGGGCCCTTGCCCCTCCTGCCAGTTGCACCGTGACTAAAGCGGAGCCCCCCGCTGCCTGCCACGACTCCACCAGGCTTTGTCCCCAGGCCGTCCTTTCTTTGCCGGACCATGGAAAAGGCCGCGTCAGCGCCCGCCTTTGTCTGGCCCGCGCCCCGCTGTTCTCAGGCTGGACAAAGCCGGCCCGTTCACAGCCGCCCGGGCGGATAGAGCGATTCAGTGTTTGGATAATTCAACCACAAAAAGCCTGTGGCCCTTTCGCCTCCATCAGCTGGTCGCAGCACTCCCGCCCCTCCGGCCTTTCAGGACTCTCGGGAGAGAAAATTCCCACAGGCCCCAGAGGCAGGCGTGAGCCCTGGAAAAACAGCGGCTTTGGCCTCCGACAGGACACCCGCAGCCAAATCCCCGTGCTGCCTGAGGCCTGGGGCGTGTTCCCCCTCCTCCCAGCTCTGGCTGCCCATCTGGAAAAGGGGTGCGGACCTCCCACCTGAGATGAGGGGCTGCAGGGGAGCAGGGAGCTGTTCTCTCGGCTAACCGAGCCAGGGCTCTGGGCAAGCGCCCCCCTTCCCGTTGGCCTTGGGTTCATTTCTTTCTTTTCTATTTTCCTTCTTTTATCCGGATGCCCCAGCTCTCAGTGATCGCACATGTGACCTTCCATCTTTGCTGCAGCTGTGGGATCCCATTTCCTGACCCAGGATCGAACCTGGCCCCCTGCATTGGGAGCGCATAGTCGTCTTAGCCACTGGACCACCAGGGGAGAGCTTCGGCTTCTCTTCTGATCTACAAAAACCAGGGCTGAGTCTGAGGCAACAAGGGCTCCCCGTGTCCAGCAGACAGCGTGAGTGCCGCCGTGTGTACAAAGGAGCAGAGACGAGGTGTTGGGATGCGTGCAGTGCTCAGACTGCCGGAGAGAAAAGGGCCAACGGCACCAGGTCCCAGAAGCCGCCTCCAGCACGTCCTCGCCCACGGTGCGTCAGCGCAAGACCACCCATCAGCCCACCCCTGTGTGCTCCTCCGTAGGACCCTCACACCTGAGCTCCCCATCCCCCGACTCTGACAACAGCCCTTCCTCCTGCTCCACAAGTGCTCAGACCGAAACCTCGGACCCCCGCCGCCTCTTTCTCTAGTCCTGAGTCCATCCACCCGCAGATCCTCCCGTCTCTGCCCCCCCCCCCCACCCCCACCCCTGGGTATGGCATCTGGAACCGACTGCTCCTGCTCGCACACCCGGTCGCCTACTCCCAGCCTCCGGCCTTCCTCCCCCACGGGCTTCCTCCCTGGCACCCTCAGGCCTCAGCCAGCAGGCGATGCTCACTACCCACACACACTGGGCGCCTTGCACTGGAACGGCCATCCATCCCTCCTGCCTCGGCCCCTGACCACAGCTCCTCGGAGCCCCTGTCTCCCTCCTCAGTCCATTTCCATGGCTGTGATGGAGTGACAAGTTCAGGCGGCACCTCCCCTGGTCTGTCTTGCTCACGGCTGCATCCTCAGCACCCACCGCATAGCTGATGCGTGTTGGGAGTGGGTGCCTGTTCCAGTGGGGGAACTTGGGACACCCGAGGGCCTCCCGACTGCTCTGGCCCCAGACCCCTCCCTGGCTCTCCTGACCACAGTTTCCCCATCTGTGAAATGGGCACAGAGTCCTCTTCCTCCTCAGCCACAGCCTGGACCGTGGGCACTTTGAAATCCTGTCACTGGACCCACATGGCCATCCCAACCTCTGCAGTGCTCATTTCTGGATGAGAGCCTGAGGCCCAGAGGAGGGAAGGGCTGACCGGCCCCAACACCTGAACCCAGTGAGCACTTGTCACACAAAGTGCCTCCCGAGAGAGCCCCGACTGGCCCTCTGGGGCTCTTCTGCCCACAGGGACCCTTGGGGGCCTTCTGCCTACTGGCAGGTTGCTTGTGCCAGGAAGCCTGTCTAAGCAGTGGGGCCTGGTTCTCTTGCCCCTTCCTGCACCTCCCTGTCTGGGCCTGGCCCCGGGTGGCTGGGACTCCGGGGTCTCAGTGGGCAGGAGTGGGGCTCCTCCAGTGTCTGAACTGGTGTGAGCAACCCCCACTGGGACCCTGTCCCTTCCTGCACCACGTGCCCAAGGCCCTAGGACAGGGGCTCCCCACAGCATGAACGCTCGGGGACCTCACTGTATAAGTGGGGAAACCGAGGCAGGGAGGGGCACAGCTGCAGGCTGAACAGGGAGGCTCCACGGTGAGAGGCCACCCTGCGGGCTGGGCTGCCCCTGCCTCCAGCTCTTCCAGCTGCTCCACGGCAGTGGTGATGAAAGGCGGTGCTGCCTGGTGATGCCCAAACAGTGCTTCACGGAGCCCCTTGAGGCATGACAGCTGGACCGTAAAAGGGCTCAGTAGTCACAGAGGCGCAGGAAACACTGCCCAGAGCACGGGGCCGTGGGTGGATGGCCACGGTGCCGCCACACCAGGCAGTGGGCAAGCAGCTTAGGCACTGGGACAGCCCCAAGGTGCTGCCACCTCCAGGCACGGCCCTGCTGGCCTCCTTCCCCAGGGGCAGCAGCCCTGGTCGTGTCCTTGCTCTCACCCCAGGAGGCTGGTGTGCCCAGACCCCGAGGCACCCCCAGAACAGACCCCTGCGGTCTCGCAGCCCCCGGCCAGCACCACCGTGGAGCCCCATGACCTGCCCTGGGGAGCGGCTGTGATGTGAGGACTGCTCAGAGCTGCCATCCTGCTGTGCCTCCCCACCCAGCCTGGAGCACCCCACTTGCCACGTGAGGACCGCTTGGGGCCCACAGCCCAGCCGCGGCTCGCTCTCCTCTTGCAAAGCACAGAGGGGTTGAGTAGCCTGTCGAGGTCACGGTCACAGCAGGGTCCCCAAAACTCACTTTCTTCTTTATTTAGTTGCGTGGGGTCTTATTTGCTGCACTTGGGATTTCGCTGAGGCATGTGGAATGTAGCTCCCTGCCCAGAGATTGAACCCGGGCCTCTGCACTGGGAACCCAGAGTCTTGGCCACTGGACTACCAGGGAAGCCCCCAGAGCTCACTTTCTTGACCACTGTCCTTCTACCTTGCTTGCTTCCGTAGAGATGCGAATGGCCAGTGTCAGGCCGACCTGACTCTCCTTCTTCAACAACTCCTTCTTATTGCCTCTTAATTTAAACCTCTGATCCATTATCACTTCCTACGGGAAACCCTCCTGACCTTCCAACAGGGATGGCATCCTGGGTGTCCCTCATCAGGGCCTTGCCTGGTGAGGAAGCAGGGAGGGCTTCCTGGAGGAGGAGGGGAGCTGGAGCTTTGTTTCAGAAGGTGAGAAAGAGTCGGCCAGGCAGAGAAGGGAGGCGAGGACCCAGCTAGACTCTGAGGTCAGACAGGGCTGCTGGAGGTTGGGGGGCCAAGGTGAGGAGACTGGCAGGAAGGGAGGAGCTGAGGCCAGGTCTGTGGTAGAGGGAGGCCCTGTCTGGGCAGACTTTCGTGGTCTGTGCCCCGTGTAGCTGCTGGTAAACCCACATCCGTGACTGGTTTGGCCAGTTTCTAACGTCCTCCTCGGGAGCCTGGGGGGCTCGCTGGGCTGGACAGATGATTCTGCCAGGCCTCCTGGGCACTGTACACCCTTTAGTGGCCAGGGGGCTCTGCCCTGGGCTGGGCTGGCTTCAACTCCAGGTCTGTGAGACGAGGGCTTGTCCACGGTCGCTGAGGCCCCGTGCTCCCTACTCGGGAGCACAGCCTGGGCCTGGGGAGGAGCCCACCGGGAGGCACACCCACCGGGCGCCCACACCCACTGGGGGCCCACACCCACTGGGGCCTCCTCGCTTCCTCAACTCGGTGACGCCTCCAGAGCCTTGAATGTGCTCTTTTAGTCAAGAGATTGGATGTCCTGAGAGGGACTTGTAAATTACAGCCACCCACCAGGGCCCACCATAGTGGTCTCCCTCCACCACCACGCCTTCCCCACCCTGAAACCTTCCATGGCTCCCACTGCCCAGAGAACAGTCTACACACCCAGGCCTGGCTGACACCCCTTCCTGCTGCTCCAGTCACAGTTCTTAAAATTTCCTTAACCAAGCCCCAGGCCAGTGGGCTGTCTCAATCCTCACCAGGTGGAGACCCCGGCCCCTGAGCGAGCCGGTGCAGGGAGGCATGAGGAACAGGGTCTGGGGTCCCCCGTGACTCCTGCACCTCATCTGTGCCTGGCACGCCACACCTCTGTCCCTCGGAGGACAGGGAGACACCTGTGACTTAGGGACAGAGGTGCCTCAAGGCTCCCTCAAGCCCCTCTCCACTGCCTCTCTGGGCTGCCTGCACCAGGCTCATGCTCCAGTTGACCTTGGCATTCACAGGTCTGCCTGGCACTTTACAGTTTGCAAAGGGCTCTCTGCCCATTGCCTGACCAGACCTCACGCCCTCTCTGGGCAGGGCTGATGCAGGTGAGGAAACAGAGGCTCAGAGAAAGAGTGATCTGCCAAGGTCCCACAGGGACTCGGTTCCCCTCCTCACCCCTTCCCCTTCCTGCCCCGAGCCTGCAGTAGCATTGATGGGGAGTCCTCTCTAGAATGGCCATGGGAAGCCATCAGTGGGAGAGGTCCACCTCAGAGGAACGGGGACCCCACGTCGGGTGCCCCCAGGCCTCGTCTGACTGATAAAATGGTTAATGTGTAAACGCAGCAAGGAATTCCCCCTCCCCAATCCCCCCATGTACACACACTTCCTACAAGCCTGAGAAACAAAACCCAGCTGATCGACAATGGGGAGATGAGGAGGGCCCCCCTCCCCCCTGCCCTGACACCCAAGGGTCCACTGTGGCCTGGAGGGCACTGCCAGGAACCAGGGGGCGAGCGGAGCAGACATCCCAAAGAGCAGGGCAGCTGCAGGCAGAGTCCTTCCTACTGTGACACCTCTTAAAAATAGCACTGGTGGCTTTTTGGAGTGTTACACGAGACTCACTAGAAAGCTACAGCAATGCACGGTGCACAAAGCTGTAAAGCTGCAGTGATCCAGACATGGGGTACTGGGGAAAGAACAGACAAATGCATCAGCGGGACAGAACAGACAGCCCAGAAATAGACCCCCATAAATGCAAGCAGCTGACCTGCGATGAAGGAGCAAAGGCAACTGGAACAAAGGAAAGTCTTTCCAACAAACGAGGCTAGAATAGCTGGACAGTCACATGCAAAAAGACAGTCTAGAGGCAGACCTCACCCCTCCACAAAAATGAATTCAGAATCATAGGCCTCAATGTGAAATGTAAAACTGTAAGATGCCTGGGCTTCCCTGGTGGCTCAGATGGTAAAGATTCTGCCTGCAGTGCAGGAGACCTAGGTTTGATTCCAGCTGGAGAAGACCTTTGAGAGTCCCTTGGTCTGCAAGGAGAAGGAAATTAACTCAGAATATTCATTAGAAGGACTGATGCTGAAACTGAAGCTCCAATACTTTGGCCACCTGATGTGAAAAGCCGACTCATTGGGTAAGACCCTGATGTTGGGAAAGATTGAAGGTGGGGGGAGAAGGGGACGACAGAGGATGAGATGGTTGGATGGCATCACTGACTCGATGGGCGTGAGTCTAAGCAAGCTCTGGGAGTTGGTGATGGACAGGGAGGCCTGGCATGTTATCGTCCATGGGGTTGCAGAGAGTCAGGCACAATGTAGCGACTGAACCACATCAGTAGGACCGCTAGAAAATAGCACAGGAGAAAAGCGAGATGATCCTGATGAAGGCAATGGCTTTTTAGATATTGCACCAATGGTGTGATCCATGAAGGAAATAACTGATTAGCCAGACTTCATTAAAATGAAACAGTGCTGCTCTGTGAGAGACGACGTCAAGAGAAGAAGACAAGCCACAGCCTGGGAGAAAATATTTGCAAGACACACCTGATAGGGCTTCCCAATCCAGCAGGGGACAAGCGCTGGATTCCTGGTCTGGGCAGATCCCACGTGCTGAGGGACAATTAAGCCCAGGCTCCAAACCGCCAAGCCCGTGTGTCGCAGCTACTGAAACCTGCTCACCCTAAAGCCCGTGTTCTGCAATAAGAGAAGCTGCCGCAACGAGAAGCCCACACCCTGCAACTGGAGAAAGCCCAGATGCAGCAACGAAGACCCAGCATGGCCAAAAATGGTCAATCAAAAGAACCATCTCTTTAAAAACCTGATAAAAGACAGATATCTTAAATACACACGCAAAAAAATAAATATACAAAAAAACTCACTTAAAACTCAACAAAAAGAAAGCACGCAACCTAATTTAAAAAGCGGACAAGAAGTCTGGAAAGACACCCCCACCAAAGAGGATACGTAAGCACATGAAATGGCTGTTTCATAACCCACCTTGCGGAAAATAAAGCATATGAAAAGATGTTCGTCGTCACGCGAATCAAAACAGCAATGAGATACCAATACACACCCATTAGAACGGCCAAAATCCAGCTCTCCGACAGCTCCAAATGCTGGCGAGGATGTGGAACAACCAGAAGACTTGTGCCTGGCAGGCAGGAATGCAGATCGTCGCAGCCACTTTGGAAGAGAGTCGGGCAGTTTCTTATGAAGCTAGACTGACTTTTACCGTATGTTCCAGCACTCACTCTCCTTGGTATCGACCCAAAGAATGGAAAGCACGTCTACATAAAAACCTGCACCTGGATGTTTCTAGCAGCTTTATTCATAATTGCCCAAAGTTGAAAGCAAACAAGATGTTCTTTGGAGTGTGAGTGGATACGCAAACTGTGGTCCATCCAGACAGCAGGACAGCTTTCAGCACTAAAAAGAGATGCACTCCCAAGTCATAGAAAGGCAGGCAGGAAGCGACCCTGAGTGCATGTCAGTGAGTGAAAGAAGCCAGTCTGAAAGGCTTGTTGTTCAGTCTGACTTGTGACCCCATGGACCGCAGCATGCCAGGCTTCCCTGTCCTTCACTATCTCCCAGAGTTTGCTCAAACTCCTGTCCATTGAGTCAGTGATGCCATCCAACCATCTTGTCCTCTGTCATCCCCTTTTCCTCCCACCTTCAATCTTTCCCAGCATCAGGGTCTTTTCCAATGAGTCTCTTCGCATCAGGTGGCCAAAGTATTGGAGCTTCAGCTCCAGCATCAGTCCTTCCAATGAAGATTCAGGGTTGATTTCCTTCAGGATTGACTGGTTGGAACTCCTTGCTGTCCAAGGGACTCTCAAGAGTCTTCTCCAGTATCACAGTTCAAAAGCATCGATTCTTCACCCTCAATCTTCTTTATGATCCAACTTTCACATCCATACATGACTACTGGAAAAACCATAGCTTTGACTATATGGAGCATTGTCAGCAAAGTGATGTCTCTGCTTTTTAATATGCTGGCTAGGTTGGTCATAGCTTTTTTAAAGAAGCAAATGTCTTTTAATTTCATGGCTGCAGTCATCATCCACAGTGACTTTAGAGCCCCCAAAATACAGTCTGTCACTGAAAAGGCTACATATTGTGTGATTCCAACTCTATGTCATTGTGGAAAAGGCAAAACTATGGAGACTGTAAGAAGACCAGTGGTTGCCAGGGGTTAAGGAGAAGATGAGATGAGAACAGGTGGAGCACAGAGGGCTTTTCAGGCAGTGAAACACCCTGTATGATCCTGCAATGGTGGGTATGTGCTCTTACATGTATATATTTGTCCAAACCTGTAGAATGTATCTGGACTTCCCAGGTGATGCCAGTGGTAAGGAACCCAGTTGCCGTACAAGAGACACCAGAGAATCCGATTCGATTCTTAGTTCAAGAAGCTTCCCTGGAGAAGGAGATGGCACCCCACTGCAGTACTCTTGCCTAGGAAATCCCATGGGCAGAGGAGCCTGGTGGACTGCAGTCCATGGGGTCGCAGGAGTCAGACACGGCTGAGCGACTTAACACAGTCAAACAGAAGCACATGGACCGTCTGACCCTAAGTGCACCCTAATGGGCACTGTGGCTTCAGCGATGAGCCTGCATCACCATCGGCTCGTCAGCGGCGACAGCGTGCCTCACCAATTGCAGATATTAGTAACGGGGGAAACTGTAACGGTGTGGAGAGTAAGGTATAAGGGAACTTTGTATTTTTCCTCAACTGTTCTGGTAAACCAAAACTGCTCTTCTAAAAAGTCCATCTCAGAAAAATGGAGCATTGGACTTCCCTGATGGCCCAGAGGTTAAGACTCCGTGCTCCAATTCAGGGGCGTGGGTTTAATCCCTGGTTGGGGAAGATCCCACATGCAAAAAAAAAAAAAAAAAAAGGGTGTGGCGGGGGGGGGGGGGCAAGGAGCATTACGTGAGTTACAACCACACACAGTATCTTCCAAACACCGTTTTTGTTTGTTGATGTATGCTTTCATTTTCAGCTTTTCTGAGGTACTGTCGACCCAAGAAGTGTATTATCTGAGATGCACCATGTGAAGTTCTGGTGAAGCATACGTTGGGTGGTGATTATCCCGATCCAGGTAACGCATACTTCCCTTACCTCGCATAGTCATCTTCCCTGACAAACACAGAGCTGAACACAGCTTCTAGAAAGCCGAAGGGACAGGCCGTGTGACCCTCCCTGCGGGAATAAAGCAGGCGCTAAGGGAGGGGCGCGGCCCCAGCGAGGGGACCGCAGCCAGGAGTGGCTCTGGGGCCTCTGGGAACCGGCCTCGCTCTGTTCCTGGTCTGCGGACGCTTACGTGCAGGGTTTGGTTTGTGAAAATTCGTTGAGCTGTACACTTCTGTGTCCACTTTCCTGTGGGTTATACTTCATTAAAAAGTTCCAGAAAAAATAGTGTTTGCGGCAGAAAACTGGAAATCCCAGAAAAGGAGAAGGAAGGTGGTTCCTCTCGTCCCTCTTCTGCCCACCAGGAGGGGTCCTCAACTCCAGGTTAGGGGAGAGGCTTGCGAAGGGGACGTCTAGGCTGCAGATCGCCCGTTCCCTAACCCCACGCCTCGGGCCCAGGACCAGGTGGGGGTCTTCGTCTCCCTGGGGCTCCAGCGCTGAGCCTGCTGGGATGGGTGGAATCCCTGCCTCTTGGAAGCGTGATATCCTGGTTCGGGAAACTTCCACTCAGTACCCCTGAGGCCCAGCCCAGGGATAGGGGACTTGGGCCCCACCTCCCGGGGGGCCCCCAAATTGATGTCCTGGGTGTCCAGGGTCAGGGATAGGCAAGGCCACCCTGGGACAGGCCCCTGAGTCTATCCCAACCCTGGCTGCCCCACCACAGCGGCTCTGCACAGACCCCAGTGTGCCCCTTGTTCTTGGGAGGCGGGGGCCTGGCCCGGGCCAGAGCCAGGGCTGGGCCTGGGCTGGTGACATCATGGATCAGGCCTTGCCAGTTCCTTCCCGACCTCGGAAACCCCAACACCCCGCTCCAGGAACTGGCCTGTGGAGTTGGCTTTGGCCGGCTGCCCCCACAGTGCGGCGGGGAGGCCCTGGGCCCACAAGCCCTGGCGGCCTGTCCCTGGGGCCGCCCTCCTTTCAGGGGCTCCTGGGGAGCCCGAGCTGGTGTGAGAACCAGCAGGGTCAGCTCTCTCTGCCCCCGCCCCCACCGCCCCCCTGAAAAGCAAGGAAAATAAACAGCTGTCCGCCCCTCTCCACAACTGGAAACACCGCCGGGCCCGCGGCCTCAGACCAAGCTGTGGGGCTGAGTCACCGGCCAGCCACCGGGGAGGGGGCAGACCCGGGGCTACCCCGCGGAGACCTCAGGCCAGGCCGCACCGTCTGGGCCCCACACTCTGCCCCTCCTGCTGCACCCCAGCTCTTCTGAGCCTCAGCTCCCGACAGCCCTGGGCCTCCGTGGCTTCACCGGCTGACCCAGGGGCGGGCCCGGCGCTCTTGCTCCGTCCACGATTGTGGATAGTGACCACGTTGCCTATGGCTCTGGGATCCGACCGGGGGCCACAGCCCGTGGCAGGCCTCACGGAGCAGAACAGGAGAGCGGACGTTTCAGGAAGATCGTTCACAAAGGCGGAAGTGCAACAGGCCTCCAGTGGGTCTTGCCCAGTTGGGGGGCCTGATGGCCCTAGAGGCGCCCCGGTCTGGTCCCAGGGCCGGCACCCCCTCCTTCCTGTCTTCTGCCCTCTTTCCTCCACCCTGTTCTCTGTCCTTCCTTCTCATCCTCTGATAGCCTTTCTCTGGGGCAGCACCCTCTGGACTCCAAACTGCAGTGACCTTTGCAGGTACCTGGCCATCCCCAGGGGCCCATGGCGTGCTGGGCCCTGAGTCCTTGTAGGGGACCCCAATCCTGCCTGGGATGGATCCACACAGGGACCAGTTGGAGGTCAGGGTGTGTAGCTAACAAGTTACCCGCTGTGAGGGCCCCACAGCGGCTCACTGCCCAAGGATGGTCTCGGGAGAAACTGGGCCAACCTCACTCCTGCAGGAGGCGTTATCCCAGCATTGAGGTGGTGGCAGAGGAGGGTGGCAGCTGGGAAGGGGGGCCGGCCAGGCAGAGGGGTTAACCCCAGGCAAGCTTCAGGTGCTGTGCGTGGCTGCACCGGGCCGAGGGAAAACGTGCCTTTGGGGCAGAGTGTGGATGCTGGCCCAGGGCAGCAGCAGCTCCAGGGAGAACAGCGAGGGCTCCCCCGGACTCCCCCAGGCTCTGCAGGGCGACGAAGGCGGGGCAGAGGCTGAGCAGAGGGCCCAGCGGGGCAGGGAGGATCAGAGGGCAACCGGAGTCCCTGCTGGGTTCCCACGCTGGACAGCGGGGCAGGTGTGGCCTCGGGGTCACTGAGCAGCGGGAGGCCGGGGAAAGCCCGGTGTCTGGCTTGGGCGGGCGGAGGGAGCATCAGCCAATTAACCTGCAATCGCCCGGGGAGATGCTAAGAGGATTTGCCTTTTGTCTGGCTAATTATTCCGCATCTCCACTTTTCCTTTCCTGGAGAGCCCGGGCCCTTTGCGGAGCTTTAATTAAAAGGAAGCCGCTTTCTCAATTACCCCAAGGGTGGGGCAACCAGTGGAAACCCCAGGGGTCACCCTCCGGGCCGTGCAGAGTCTGGGGCGTCTTCCCAGGGCCTGGGATTATCACCGATGGGGAATCAGAGGCCCTCAAGGGGCCCACCCGTGCGGGCTCTCCTGGTCTGGTTGACCACGGCCCGCTGGGCCCCTCTGAGCTCTCAGGCGTCCTGTGAGAGGCGGGAGCCCTGTCAGCTCACAGGAGTGGGGTCGTGGCTGTGACGGTGCCACACAGGGGACCCAGGGGGCTTTCTCAGAGGCCCGGGACCACAAGGCCACTTCCTAGGCCCCTCCAGTCCCAAGGGGTGCCCCCACATCCCCTCCCCAGCCGTACTGGGCACCCTGATGGGTCAGAGAAAGTTCACTGCTCAAGGAGAATGGAACCAGGCCACGGAAACCAGACCTCATCTAGACAGCAGCCCCTGGCGGGCACGACGCGGACAGAGGCCATGCCTTCCTGCTGCCAGGCCTCTCATCCCGCCCGCCCCTCTGTGCCCAACACAGGGCGTCTCTCTCCCTGACTCCGCTCCAGGCCCTCCGTGGGCCACTGGGAGGGGTTGGCAGTGGGCTGTGGAGTCCCTGCTCCTGCCCTTGTCTGCGTGGCACCTGGGCCTCTGGGAGGTGATGACTCGTGAACCGCTTTTCAAGGATGCGCGAGAGTTTGCCAGCAGAGGGCTGGAAAGTCACCTTGGGGGAGGCAAACTGAACCAGTGGGCCAGGGGCCAGTGGCACCAAGGAATGGGGCCCCGAGGTACCAAGGGTCTGAGAATGGGCCACTCTGGCCACGTTCACAACCTGTGGGACCCCGGGGAACCATTGGGGCCTCAGAGACTTGGCGGCCACGGGGGCCCTGGGGCCCCCAGTGCGGCCCTGCTCTGCCCCCTCGGGTGACTGTCTCGGGAGGCTGTCCGCTCACGTGTTCATTCCCAATTCACCCGTCCCGTCCTTCACCAGGCCCTCACTCTCGCCTCCTTTCATTCACTCACGCATCCTTCTGTCCACCCATCCAACTGTCCATCCTTCCACTCGTCCCCTTAGGGAGGGCTGGCAGGTGCTGGGTGTGGGCCCATGGAGGAGAGAGCTTCCCGACAAAGTTGACCCACAGCAGCGGCAGATGCGCCGAGAGTGAAGGACCAGGAGCTGCTCTGACCCCAGGCGTCGGCGGCCACGCCAGGGGTGGCATGGTTCCTGGGGGCGGGGAGCCACACAGTGGGTGGTCCAGATGCGGCACTCCAGCCCGACGCACTCAGGACCCCAAGCTCCGCTGGCTCCCCGTGGGCACCGAGATGCTCACCTGGCCTTTCCTGCCTTGGCCTGGGCTCTAGGATTCCCTCCCCCGTCTCTGCCAGCCCGATCTGGAAAGCTGAACGTGGCGTTGGGAAGCTGTGGTGCTCGCACTGCCCTGCCTCCCACCAGGCACTGCTCTCTGGGCCCTGGGGCTGGGCCCCTTGCTGGGCAGCTCCTCCTGGAGAACCAAGCCTTTCCCGCCTCCAGCCAGGAGGCGTGGGGTCGTGGCGGTGCGGGCTGGCGGACTGTGCCCTTGTCTCGTGAGATCAGGCGACACTGACGGCCTCCCTCTTCCTGACCACGGGCGCGGGGGACTCTGCCAGCTCGCCCGGCTATGTCTGAACCTCCCCTCCCCGCAGGCTGACACCAGCAGTGGCAGCAGCAGTCAGGACTCTTGGGAAAGAGCAGGGGGCCTCCCGCCACCCCAGGTAAGCCAGCCAGCACCTGGCAACAAGGTGTCCTTGTGCGGCCTGCCCCGACCCACGACCTCCGTGGCCAATTAGCATGGCTGAAAGCCCTCCGAGGGGTTCTGGAACTCGTCTTTCATGTGACAGTTTCACGTGGGAACATCTGAGCACAGACTCTCGCCTCTGGCTTCCTCTCCGGGCCCGGCCGAGTCGGGCTGGGCGCAGCGATGGGACCAGCTCTGGCCTACTCCATTGCAGGCCACCCTCGAGGTTCTGCAGAAGCTGAGAGCCCACATTCAGGGGGCTGCTGTTTAGGGGTACCCCAGCATTGGCAGACGGCGGTGGGACCAGTGTAAACTGTCAGGCCCAAGGCAGATAGCGTCCCTCTGCGAGCCTCACGCCCCTTGGGGGTTGTCAAACACTTCTAGCAGCAGAGCCCCCTGGGCCAACTCAGTGTTTGTGGAACTCCAGCCTGCAGAAGCGGTCACAGAGGAGCTGCCCTGCGGAGGAGGGTCACAGGGCCTGGGGCCCCTGCCCCGGAGCCCGAGGCTACAGGGGACACAGCCCCACGTCTGCCCCGTGCTGCCCCCATCTGAAAATAAGGTCTGAGCGGGAAAGGCCAGCTGGTCCAGTGGCCGCCCCCTGCAAGCTGGCCACGCCAGCGATGCGGGGCCTGAGCCCTTCCCCCCTGCACACACGTGGGCCGTGGGGGGAGAGGGCTTGGGGTCTAAGCCACCCAGAGCGCGCCAGAGCTCTGCCTGGCTGTGGCCATCGGGACAGCCAGGCTTTGTCTCGGTCTTCCCTTTGATTCGCTTCAGAAGTCATCACTGAGCCCAACGGTATGCTTGGCACCGGGACACGAGGGAAAGATGTCCAGCCTTGAGTTCTTCTCCAAAAAGATCTCCTGGGCTGTGAGGATGGGCTCAGGGCCTTGTCAGGGTCCCCCAGCCTGGGAAGGTGCTTGGATGGGGCACTCTCTTCACCAGGCGGTCTTGGCATCCTGGCATTTCCTGGTCCTGGTGGTAGAATCTGTACATCCTGACCCCATGGACTGTAGCCCGCCAGGCTCCTCTGTCCAAGGGATTCTCCAGGCAAGAACACTGGAGCCATTCTCTTCTCCAGGGGATCTTCCCAGCCCAGGGACTGAACCTACAACTTTTGCGTCTCCTGCACAGCGGGCAGACTTCACCGACTGAGCCGCCGTGTGGGCGCCCAGTAAATGCACTCCCTGGAGTTCTAATCTCTTAGAAGCCTGGACCCAGCCAGGACCTCGGCCCAGGGCAGGCTGGGGTTGGGGGGGGTACACAGCTCTCCTGGGGTCACCAGAGCCGCCTGCTGGCTGGGCTGTTGGCGTCACTCACCGCTCAGGCTTTACCCTTCTGTGCTCTTGTTTTCTGGTACTTAAGGCATTTTCTCATCAAACTATGTCTGGAAAGTATCCATCCCTCGATTGGGTCAACAACACTGCTCCATTCCTGCTGCGCCCTGTCGCCAGGCCTTGGTGGTGACAAGCCAGCGATGGTCGTGCCTACTGGCGGCACCAGCCAGAAGTCTGGGGACGGGCTCCGTGAGAACCAGCTCCGGGGACGAGGCAGGCGGTGATGTGGGCTCTGCAGTTTGGAGCCCGAGGGGCTCTTTCTCAGCTGGTGACCACGAGCCTGCGACTCCTAGCGGGAAAACGGCCACACGAAGGTCTTCAAGGGACTCCACAGGCAGGCGAGGGGGATAGGAGGTATCCAAGGGGACCTGGGCAGACCCTGGCCAAGTTGGAGGTGAATCACATAGGCCTGGGCGGGGACAGAGTAGAGTCAACAGAGTATCAAGAGCCACTGAACATCCCTGGTTCACTCCTCACCTGCAAGGTTCTGCTGGCCTTCGTGAGGAAGGGCCCTCGGAGGCAGGGTGACCCCGACCAGCCTCGGGCACTGCTTCCTCACTGGCACACAGCCTGAGCGCCTGAGCCCGGCTGACCCAGGCCTGCTCTACCCCAGGGCGGCCCTCCCCACCCAGCCAGCAATCACACCTGGAGGGCTGGGGTGCACCCAGGAGCTCTGCGACTCTCCCCCAAACCCCAGTTCTGGAGACAAAGCCTGCCCTCTGCCTTGTGGACCCCAGTTTTGCCCTCTTCTCAGAAGGCACTGCCTCTCGGGGGCTTTGACGTGTCCCTCCTGGGGAAGTCCCCAGGCTGTCGGTCCTGGGCTGAACAGTGGCTTCCGAGACGGCCAGATCCAAATGCCAAGCTGGCACATCTTCCCTTATACGGTACGTGTGGTGGAGGCGAGAATCCTGAGATGGGAGCTTATCCTGGGCTCTCTGTGGGCCCTGAACACGATCACAGGTGTCCCAGGAGGGGGCAGAGGGGCTCTGACACACACAGGGGAGCAGCCACAAGAGACGGGGCAGAGAGAGGCGGGGAGATGCTGGCCCTGAGGGCGGGCGTGATGTGGCCACGAGCCAAGGATGCTGGTGGCCACCCGGAGCTGGGACAGAACCTCCTGGGGGACATGCCCACAACTCCATTTAGGACTTCTGCCTCAGCGGGAAAGCCTCCTGGCTGTGGGGGTTGTCAGAGCGGCTGCAGGAGAGGGCGTGCTCCCCACCTCCTCGTCAGCACCCAGGGGAGCCCAGGCTGTGTCCTCACTGCAGCGAAGACCCCCCGCATCCCTTGTCCCGGGTGTGAGCACGGTGGGATGTCTTCCTCACGCCCCAGACGGACGCAGTGCAGGAGCGACAGGAGCAGTCAGACTGGCACCCCCAAATAGGGTGTGTCTGGTGCAATAAAGAATCTGCCGGCAATGCAAAGATCTGGGTTCAATCCCTGGCTTGGGAAGATCCCCAAGGACAGAGGAGCCTGGCGGGCTGCAGTCCATGGGGTTGCAAAAAGTTGGACGTGACTGAGAGACTTTCACTTTCTTTCTCATTTAAAAAGGTCTTCTGATGGCTCAGACCGGAAAGAATCTGCCTGCAACACGGGAGACCTGGATTTGATCCCTGGGTTGGGAAGATCCCCTGGAGGAGGGCATGGCGACCCACTGCAGTACTCTGGCCTGGAGAATCCCATGGACGGAGGAGCCTGGTGGGCTACAGTCCATGGGTCGCAGAGGGTCGGACACGACTGAGCGATAAGCACGGCATGGTGCAGTCCCCCAGCTGATAGAGGGCCGTCCAAGGGCATTCCGGGGGAGACACCCCGGGAGGCCGGGGTTCCGGGGCTGCGGCAGAGAGAGGGGCATGGTGCCCCAGCAGGCTCCCTAGTTCCAGCTCCTGCGGGATGGTGCTGGTGCGTGCAGACAAGGGAGGCTCTGGAGCACAGGCTGGGGGCTGCAGGGCATGCGGGGACAGGCGAGCCTTCCCCAGGCCCGTGTGGCTCAGCCAGGCGTGCGCTGCAGGCCCCAGACTCGCCGCCCAAGCCCTTTTAAGAATAAAAACAAATATTTGTGCTGCATGTTGTGTGTGTTGGGGTTTAGTTTTCTTCTCCAGGCTAAAATTAGGTGCCTCTCCCACCCCGGCGGGGGTTCCTGCCCCGCCCGCCCCTGGGCTGGGCCTGGCCTGCCGCTTGGGGCTCCTGCCAAGTTCTGGCTTAACTGCCAGTGACAGGCGCGCGAAGGTATCAGAAAACAATTACAGGATTAAGGTGCCTCTTACGGCGGCACGGGGGGCGCTTCAGTGCCGGGCTGGCCAGGACGCAGCAGGGGTGGGGGTCCGCAGAGGGGCTTGGACACCACCGCGGGCCCCCTTCACCCGAGGGTGATAGTGATACCACCACCCCATCTGCACTAACAAGGAAAGAGGCAACACTAACGCCGCCGCTCGGGGGAGTGGAGCTGGCACAAACAGGCTGTCCAGGTCCCAGCCGGGGGGCGACCAGGGGCCACCAGGGGAGGGGCGGGGACCCCAGGAAAAGGGTGAGGGAGGGGGGTGGGCCAGGGGGGCAGGGAGGAAGGACAGGTGATGGGCAGGCTTAGGGGCTGAACAGTGCGGGGAGGTTCCGCCCAGGGATCCGTTCACGCCATGGCTGCACTGCCGTCCAGGGTACAGTGGGGTCATGAACCTGGGGGGCCTCAAGGAGGCAGGTTGGCCAGACGATGGGGCAGGGTCCAGGACAGGTGGCCCCAGGGAGTGCCCAGAGGGGAAGGGCAGTCTGGGGGACAAGCTGGTGCCACCTGCAGGAACCAGGGGCTAGAGGAGGTCTATGGCCACCCTAGCTTGGGAGACAGTAATTCAGAACCACGGACAGCCCTGTGACTGCAAGAACCCCCGTGGGGGACAGGAGGCGGGGACAACAAAGTCCTTGAGCCCCAGCTCCACACAGGGGCCAGCAACGGGTGAGACCCCCAGAAGGAACCAGGGAGGGGCAAGGGCACCAGGTGGCGGGGCTGGAAGGAGAAGGAGAGGGAGATGTCGGGACCTGGGGCTCCCGGGCCCTGGGGCTGAGCCAGACAATGGTCATCAGGGAAAGGTGTAAACTGTAAAGTGTGGTGGGCACACCAGGGCGGGGCTCTCGGGACCTTTCCATGTAAACTGTAAAGTGCTGTGGGCCCACCAGGGCGGGGCTCTTGGGACCTTTCCATGTAAACTGTAAAGTATGGTGGGCACACCAGGGCGGGGCTCTCGGGGCCTTTCCATACAAACTGTAAAGTACGGTGCCCACTCGTCCGGGCTGGCNGTCTTCCCTTTGATTCGCTTCAGAAGTCATCACTGAGCCCAACGGTATGCTTGGCACCGGGACACGAGGGAAAGATGTCCAGCCTTGAGTTCTTCTCCAAAAAGATCTCCTGGGCTGTGAGGATGGGCTCAGGGCCTTGTCAGGGTCCCCCAGCCTGGGAAGGTGCTTGGATGGGGCACTCTCTTCACCAGGCGGTCTTGGCATCCTGGCATTTCCTGGTCCTGGTGGTAGAATCTGTACATCCTGACCCCATGGACTGTAGCCCGCCAGGCTCCTCTGTCCAAGGGATTCTCCAGGCAAGAACACTGGAGCCATTCTCTTCTCCAGGGGATCTTCCCAGCCCAGGGACTGAACCTACAACTTTTGCGTCTCCTGCACAGCAGGCAGACTCTTCACCGACTGAGCCGCCGTGTGGGCGCCCAGTAAATGCACTCCCTGGAGTTCTAATCTCTTAGAAGCCTGGACCCAGCCAGGACCTCGGCCCAGGGCAGGCTGGGGTTGGGGGGGGTACACAGCTCTCCTGGGGTCACCAGAGCCGCCTGCTGGCTGGGCTGTTGGCGTCACTCACCGCTCAGGCTTTACCCTTCTGTGCTCTTGTTTTCTGGTACTTAAGGCATTTTCTCATCAAACTATGTCTGGAAAGTATCCATCCCTCGATTGGGTCAACAACACTGCTCCATTCCTGCTGCGCCCTGTCGCCAGGCCTTGGTGGTGACAAGCCAGCGATGGTCGTGCCTACCGGCGGCACCAGCCAGAAGTCTGGGGACGGGCTCCGTGAGAACCAGCTCCGGGGACGAGGCAGGCGGTGATGTGGCCTCTGCAGTTTGGAGCCCGAGGGGCTCTTTCTCAGCTGGTGACCACGAGCCTGCGACTCCTAGCAGGAAAACGGCCACACGAAGGTCTTCAAGGGACTCCACAGGCAGGCGGGGGGAATAGGAGGTATCCAAGGGGACCTGGGCAGACCCTGGCCAAGTTGGAGGTGAATCACATAGGCCTGGGCGGGGACAGAGTAGAGTCAACAGAGTATCAAGAGCCACTGAACATCCCTGGTTCACTCCTCACCTGCAAGGTTCTGCTGGCCTTCGTGAGGAAGGGCCCTCGGAGGCAGGGTGACCCCGACCAGCCTCGGGCACTGCTTCCTCACTGGCACACAGCCTGAGCGCCTGAGCCCGGCTGACCCAGGCCTGCTCTACCCCAGGGCGGCCCTCCCCACCCAGCCAGCAATCACACCTGGAGGGCTGGGGTGCACCCAGGAGCTCTGCGACTCTCCCCCAAACCCCAGTTCTGGAGACAAAGCCTGCCCTCTGCCTTGTGGACCCCAGTTTTGCCCTCTTCTCAGAAGGCACTGCCTCTCGGGGGCTTTGACGTGTCCCTCCTGGGGAAGTCCCCAGGCTGTCGGTCCTGGGCTGAACAGTGGCTTCCGAGACGGCCAGATCCAAATGCCAAGCTGGCACATCTTCCCTTATACGGTGCGTGTGGTGGAGGCGAGAATCCTGAGGTGGGAGCTTATCCTGGGCTCTCTGTGGGCCCTGAACACGATCACAGGTGTCCCAGGAGGGGGCAGAGGGGCTCTGACACACACAGGGGAGCAGCCACATGAGACGGGGCAGAGAGAGGCGGGGAGATGCTGGCCCTGAGGGCGGGCGTGATGTGGCCACGAGCCAAGGATGCTGGTGGCCACCCGGAGCTGGGACAGAACCTCCTGGGGGACATGCCCACAACTCCATTTAGGACTTCTGCCTCAGCGGGAAAGCCTCCTGGCTGTGGGGGTTGTCAGAGCGGCTGCAGGAGAGGGCGTGCTCCCCACCTCCTCGTCAGCACCCAGGGGAGCCCAGGCTGTGTCCTCACTGCAGCGAAGACCCCCCGCATCCCTTGTCCCGGGTGTGAGCACGGTGGGATGTCTTCCTCACGCCCCAGACGGACGCAGTGCAGGAGCGACAGGAGCAGTCAGACTGGCACCCCCAAATAGGGTGTGTCTGGTGCAATAAAGAATCTGCCGGCAATGCAAAGATCTGGGTTCAATCCCTGGCTTGGGAAGATCCCCAAGGACAGAGGAGCCTGGCGGGCTGCAGTCCATGGGGTTGCAAAAAGTTGGACGTGACTGAGAGACTTTCACTTTCTTTCTCATTTAAAAAGGTCTTCTGATGGCTCAGACCGGAAAGAATCTGCCTGCAACACGGGAGACCTGGATTTGATCCCTGGGTTGGGAAGATCCCCTGGAGGAGGGCATGGCGACCCACTGCAGTACTCTGGCCTGGAGAATCCCATGGACGGAGGAGCCTGGTGGGCTACAGTCCATGGGTCGCAGAGGGTCGGACACGACTGAGCGATAAGCACGGCATGGTGCAGTCCCCCAGCTGATAGAGGGCCGTCCAAGGGCATTCCGGGGGAGACACCCCGGGAGGCCGGGGTTCCGGGGCTGCGGCAGAGAGAGGGGCATGGTGCCCCAGCAGGCTCCCTAGTTCCAGCTCCTGCGGGATGGTGCTGGTGCGTGCAGACAAGGGAGGCTCTGGAGCACAGGCTGGGGGCTGCAGGGCATGCGGGGACAGGCGAGCCTTCCCCAGGCCCGTGTGGCTCAGCCAGGCGTGCGCTGCAGGCCCCAGACTCGCCGCCCAAGCCCTTTTAAGAATAAAAACAAATATTTGTGCTGCATGTTGTGTGTGTTGGGGTTTAGTTTTCTTCTCCAGGCTAAAATTAGGTGCCTCTCCCACCCCGGCGGGGGTTCCTGCCCCGCCCGCCCCTGGGCTGGGCCTGGCCTGCCGCTTGGGGCTCCTGCCAAGTTCTGGCTTAACTGCC
>SJYA01005550.1:0-24954 GCA_006410615.1 Neotragus moschatus | reverse complement strand
GGAGAAGGGGACAACAGAGGATGAGCTGGCTGGATGGCATCACTGACTCGATGGGCGTGAGTCTGAGTGCACTTCGTGAGTTGGTGATGGACAGGGAGGCCTAGCGTGCTGCGATTCATGGGGTCACAAAGAGTCAGATACCACTGAGTGACTGAACTGAACTCAACTGATTGTTTATCAAGTTTTTCATTAATACCAATCACTAGTCTAAGTTCTGGGGATTGGGAAGTGATCAGCCACCCTAGAACCTGGATTCTAAAATGGAGTGCTTATATTTAGCAGGGGCATGTGGAGTTTCCATCACTCAAGTTCTTCTGCCCTTCACAGTGGTCTCTGGATCTCAGAGTCTAAAGTTCACAGGTAAGACAGCACTTAGGATCCACAGATATTAATCCCCAATCTGTTACTGAGTTCCTGTACAGCTTCAGGGGCAGAATGGAGTTAGATGAAAAGAATGGAGTATAGAAACTACTCACAAGCTCCAGAGTCAGAGAACTCTGGCCTTGAAGGGTATATGATCAACATACTCACTGTGTCACTCTAGAAAGTCAAATTAAAGTTGCAATTATTTGATGTGTAAAAAAAGAAAAAAACAACCCTCTGTCCAGGATGTTACAAAAACTAAATGAGGTCAGCATTTCAGCATTTAGCAAAGTAACTGGAACACAGAAGGCAGGTAACCCCCTCTTCCAAAATGAATATTTCATTCCAGTTTTCCTATCATTACTCAGAATTAATTCACTTTAATCTCCTCTCCTTTAGTCTCTCCTCTCTAAAATCAACACTAACAAAACAAAAATGACTGTTGATCTCTTGAAAAACTGAATGTATATTTACTCCTATAGGTTAAAATTCTCTTCTGTATCTCCATCAGATCCTCCAAGATTCTTCCTTTCAACAACCTCAGAATTTCACAAATAATTACCTTCAAAACCAGAACTTAAGCTGGTTAAATTATGGCTGTGAGGTTGAGGCCTCAAGTCACTATCTAAACAAGAAAATAGGAATTGACAAGTGCCACCAGTGGGCCTCAAAAAAATGTTTTTTTAATTAAAATAGAAACAAGTTTAAAAGGCCAATATTATCAGTTAACTCAAAGAACAGACTATCTCTTAACATCGGGGACTAAGGACAACTCTGACTTTTCAAAGGCGCTGCATATATTTACAACTATGAATGATAATCACCAAATTAACTGCCAAATATAACTGTCAAAACAGTTTATATTCATTGTCTCTTTTGTCAGTCATCTGGCCTACAAACAAACAATCATCCAAAGCATTATAAATACAGGATTGGGTTAAGCTTTCATTCAAACGTGCTTGCAAACTGGAAAATTTTAAGTGAGAAATGAAAATCTCAATATGATCCATTTGAGAAGTCCTTTACCAAGGGTTCATTATTTTTCCACCAACAAACATTTCCTCCTTGTTCCAAAGTCTGTAATGTTTATTAAAATGGGCAAGTATTTTATCCAACCATCACTGTTCGGTAGGTTCCACAAAATAGTTAATGGGGAACAATTTCACATGTGTAATAAAATAAGGAAGGCCTTAAGCAAGGTCTCTGTCTTATAAGAAAAACAACAGGGTCATGTGACGGCACAGCATGACTCGCTTATTTATATACTACACCCTCCTCTTCCTTGCCTTCTTGCTCCTTTTGTCTATGCCTACTACTTTTCCATCATCTTTCTAAATTGTTTATATTATTCAGAAGATCCACAAATTACCATATTTATTTCAATGGGATTTTTTTTTCAATGCTGAAGAGACTGCTAATTAAAGAATTTTTTGTGTTTCTGCTNACAGCACAGCATGACTCGCTTATTTATATACTACACCCTCCTCTTCCTTGCCTTCTTGCTCCTTTTGTCTATGCCTACTACTTTTCCATCATCTTTCTAAATTGTTTATATTATTCAGAAGATCCACAAATTACCATATTTATTTCAATGGGATTTTTTTTTCAATGCTGAAGAGACTGCTAATTAAAGAATTTTTTGTGTTTCTGCTAAATATAATGCTAAATCAAAACTCTCTCCCACATAATACACTCCTATTCCTTAAATAAATAACTCTTTTCAGGTACATGTTATTTTTCATCAGAAATTATTCTATACTCTCTCCTCTCTGTCTGCAATCAATATTCATACATCATATCTCAACTTTGTTTCTCAAAGCCTAGACATAAAAAAAGATTCTAAAATAAAATTAAATCACTGTTGGAGAAGGAAAAGGGAGAAAATACATGATAAGAAAGCACATGTGAAGCAAACCAAAGGAGGGAAAAAATATATTTAATAGGCAATTAAGTAACACCATCCATCTTAATCATAGCTTTTACCTGACCCCAAATAGCACTTAAATTGTAGCATTATTGTTAATGTTCCTTATCAGAGTGCTTCAAGTTTTCTTCATAACAGCCAAAAAACTTTAAACATAGTTCATCAACATGGTGAAGGTGAAAGTGTTAGTTGCACAGTCCTGTTCAACTCTTTGGAACCCCATGGACTGTAGCCCACCCGGCTCCTCAGTCCATGGAATTCTCCAGGCAAGAACACTAGACTGGGTAGCCATCCTCTTCTGCAGGGGATCTTCCTGACCAAGAGATGGAACCCAGGTCTCCTGCATTGCAAGTGGATTCTTTATCATCTGAACCACCAGGGAAGCCCTTACCCGTAAACATGGAAAACTGCAATAAATACACACAACAGAATACTCGGTATATTTATAAAGAGAAACAAACTACTGGAATGTGTGTTAATTAAGTGACTGTCACAAATGTTATGTTGTGCCAAAAATGTCACCCTCAAAAGAGTACATTCTGTGTGACTATTTATATGAAGTTCAATAGGCAAAACTAATCAGTTATAATAGAAATCATATCACCCTAGATTCGAGGTGAGGGATTTACAGGGAAGAGGCCTGACGTTATATATAAATGCTCAATATCTTGATCTGGGTGTGGCATACGCATTTGTTAAAACTTAGCAAACCGAAAAGTTAAAATCCATGGAATGTAAGCTACAGCCCACGAAGTGGTGGAAAATGACTGCTTTAGGAGAAGGCAATGGCACCCCACTCCAGTACTCTGGCAAATCCCATGGGTGGAGGACCCTGGTAGGCTGCAGTCCATGGGGTCGCTAAGAGTCGGACACGACTGAGCGACTTCACTTTTACTTTTCACTTTCATGCACTGGAGGAGGAAATGGCAATCCACTCCAGTGTTCTTGCCTGAAGAATCCCAGGGACGGGGAGCCTGGTGGGCTGCCGTCTCTGGGGTCACACAGTCGGACATGACTGAAATGACTTAGCAGCAGCAGCAGCAAGCAAATGCTGAGATTAACCAAAGGTCAAGGGAAGGTTTTTATAAATTATGAAACACATTTTTTAATGGAAAATAATAATCCTATCTGATAGAATCCAAAATAAGAATGTAACCCCTCTCCAAAAATCAAACATATTTACATGACCAAATTTCTACACTAGTCATTATCAAGTTAATTTAAAACAGCAGCTTATAAATACATGTTAGTGACACAAAGTAAAATAATTGTAACTTATACATCCTAAGGGAAGGCACAAGTACACTTAAACTAGAGGAGCACATTAATTTTACTAACCTGACAAGGGATTAATCATCAAGGTTCAAAAGGTAAAAAATGTTATGTAAATAATGCTAGGGCTTATAAAACCTTTGGCTTATCTCAAACCAAATATGCCAGAATCACAGATTCAATTAAGAACTCCAGACTAAGCACCTAAACTGGTTTGGTGAGACAGACCTTTCCCTCACACTTGCCACATGCCTGATGTAAACGTGCTATCTCCCATGCAGGCTCCATACCTAAACAAGAGGCAAAGATCAAGGAAAAAAAACCCCACAGGAACGATTTTGACTTTTTCTAATTTTTCTCATCTCTGCTCAAATTATTCAATATTGTTTATAAGACACTAAATCATAATCAGGGTAGACTTATTTTTTATTCATCAAGATATATACCTCGTATATACCACATGAAGCTTCTTGAAACATGAACTGCAAAATGATCAACTGTCTTGACATCTTCAAAGATTATATATTTCAATGATATGAAGCTATAATAAATAACTTTACTAATGCTTCTGGAGTAACTGCTTTTCTCCAAACAAGAACTTAACAAACCACTTCAAGTGTGATGTCCCTCTAGTTCTATAGGATGTTCTTATAATAAAGCTTCTAGATTTTCTCAAGCTAGCTGACCCCAGTGATTTTTTCCATATTAAATTTTGAATAAGTTCTTTATCTCTTCTGTATCTTTACGTATATAGAGTAAAACATAATTTAGCTGGCATGACTAAAAACTGGATGTTCTCACTAGTAAGATATTTTGATTAAAATTATGAGGCTTATGGAGTTCTAACTAAAAACACAACAAAATACAACTAAGATCAGACTCAAGCTTCCCTGATGACTCAGATGGTAAAGAGTCTACCTGCAATGCAGAAGACCTGGGTTCGATCCCTGGGTTGGGAAGAACACCTGGAGAAGGAAATGGCAACCCACTCCAGTATTCTTGCCTGAAACATCCCATGGATGGAGGAGCCTGGTGGGCTACAGTCCATGGGGATACAAAGAGTTGGACACAACTGAGCAACTAATACATAGGCTCAAAACTCAACTGTAAGTAATTTAAAATTTTATAGTAATATTTAATGTAAAAGAAATTCACCATGTTTTGCCTCTAGATAATAATAATAAACTATAAGTATCACTATTCCAGTAAAGTGATAAAATACTAAGTTAATAGATTTCTAGGTATTAGAATGTTAGATAAATTCACTCCCATAAGACTTCCATTGCTATACCATAAACAACCACTAACCCTAAAGGTTTGATTCAACACATTTTTACTATTTTTTAAGTGTTAACCATGTTTTCCAAGCATATCATGTACCAAAAATCCTTTTAGACACAAGGCACTTACTCTCTATTTCCTAAGAGAAACAGAACTTGAATGGAAAAACAGCAAGCGTTCCATAGATTCTGCTATAAGTAACTCCAGCCACCATAGTTACCAATGGAAAAGGCTGTTATAAATCAAAGATAGAAAACAGTACCACAATCACCCCAGAGTGCTATCTCCACACTATCCAAATATACAAGACTTGTTGGGTAGAGAGGAATCAATAACAAATTATGAATCTTTATTTGAGGGGATCACAAATAACATACGCTGATTATAAAGAGTGAAAATATAAACAGTAAGGGAAAGATGACATGAGCACTTTTCGTACAGTGATCCCAAACAATCTCAAATGAGTTTCTCCTCAAGGACTCAAGTCCTTTTACTGCTCTCGAATTTTCTGGCTAACATCCATTGTTGTTGTTTTGTCACTAACTCTTATCTGACTCTTCTGAGACCTCAAGTATGTAGCCTGTCCATGGGATTTCCCAGGCAAGAATACTGCAGTGGGTTGCCATTTACTTCAGCATGAGACCTTCCCAAACTATGTCTCCTACATTAACAAGCAGTGTTTTTACCACTGAGCCACCTAAGAAGCCTGAGTAACATCATACAGCATGTTGGTATTTTTAGAAGTGTTAGCTGTGACATTTTACAGCATTTCTATGAGGTAGTGAATCATTATTAGCCTCATTTAATAGCTGTACATCAGACAGAAAACTTAACGCCTTACTCAAAGCCATTATTGAAGTCGATAGTGAGTTCAAGATTTCAGCTTTGAATTCTAATAGGACAACTATCAAGAGACCACTGACCCATGAGGTTTCCAGCAGAGAGTCAATCTATAGGTTCCTTATTATCTTCTAAGTTGTTCAATGATACTTTAAATATGCAGTATTATATACTCACTACATAATTTCATGCTAAAATGCCACTGTCAACATCTGGTAAACTATTCAGTAGATGTTTTTTCACCTTGGAGATAAGCCTTCCTTTACTAAACTCCTTTGGTATTCGGGCAACTTCCATATGTGAGGCTGAGAATGGAAAATGATCATTCAGTCAAAATAACTAAGGGCAGATCTCAAACATGACTGTAACCAAGCTTACACCATGATTATGAGTATAGTTAGTCTCTCTCAGAAGAAATTATTTTATAAATTATTTTGACATAAGGCACATGAACAGTATGAAAAGGCAAAAAGATAGGGTACTGAACCCAGGTCCATAGGTGCCCAATATGCTACTGGAGATCAGTGGAAAAATAACTCCAGAAAGAATGAAGGGATGGAGCCAAAGCAAAAACAATACCCAGCTGTGGATGTGACTGGTGATGGAAGTAAAAGTCTGATGCTGTAAACAACAATACTGCATAGGAAACCAGAATGTAAGGTCCATGAATCAAGGCAAATTGGAAGTGGTCAAACAGGGAATGGCAAGAATGAACATCAACACTTTAGGAATCCACTTTAAAATGGACTGGAATCAGTGAATTTAACTCAGACAACCATTATATCTACTACTGTGGGTAAGAATCCTTTAGAAGAAATTAAGTAGCCCTCGTAGTCAACAAAAGAGTCTGAAATGCAGTACTTGGATGCAATCTCAAAAACGACAGAATGATCTCCGTTCATTTCCAAGACAAACCGTTCAATATTACGGTAATCTAAGTCTATGCCCCGACCAGTAATGCTTTAGAAGCTGAAGATGAATGGTTCTATGAAGATCTAGAAGACTTTCTAGAGCTAACACCCAAAAAAGATGACCTTTTAATTAGAGGAATACAAAACTAGGGAGTCAAGAAATACCTGGAGTAGCAAACAAATTTGGCCTTGCAGTAGAGAATGAGGGATTCCCTGGTGGCTCAGACGGTAAAATGTCTGCCTGCAATGCGGGAGACTCGGTTTCAATTCCTGGGTAGGGAAGATCCCCTGGAGAAGGAAATGGCAATCCACTCCAGCACTCTTACCTGGAAAATAGCATGGACGGAGGAGCCTGATAGGCTATAGTCCCTGGGGTCGCAAAGAGTTGGACACGACTGAGCAATTGAAGCAGGGCAAAGGCTAAAGGAGTTTTGCCAAGAGAACACCCTGGTCATAGCAAACAACCTCTTCCAACAACACAAGAGAAGACTCTACACATGGATATCATTAGATGATCAATACTGAAATCAGACTGATTATATTCTCTGCATCCAAAGATGGAGAAATTCTAGACAGTCAGCAAAAACAAGGCCAGGAGCTGACTGTGGCACAGACCATGAATTCTTTATTGCCAAATTCAGACTTAAATTGAAGAAAGTAGGGAAAACCACTAGACCATTCAGGTATGACCTAAATTAAACCCCTTATGATTATACAGTAGAAGTGAGAAATAGATTCAAAGGATTAGATCTGATACACAGGGTGCTTGAAGAACTACAAATAGAGATTTGTGACACTGTACAGGAGGCAAGGATCAAGACCATTCCCAAGGAAAAGAAATGCAAAAAAGCAAAATGGCTGTCTGAGAGGCCTTACAAATAGCTGTAAATAGAAGAGATCGAAAGGCAAGGAGAAAAGGAAAGATAATAAGCATCTGAATGCAGAGTTCCAAAGAATAGCAAAGAGAGATAAGAAAGCCTTCCTCAGTGATCAGTGCAAAGAAATAGAGGAAAACATTAGAATGGGAAAGACTACAGACCTCTTCAAGATAATCAGAGATACCAAGGGAACATTTCATGCAAAGATGGGCTCAATGAAGGACAGAAATGGTATGGACCTAATAGAAGCAGAAGATACTAAGAAGAGGTGGCAAGAATACACAGAAGAACTATACAAAAAAGATCTTCACAATCCAGACAATCATGGTGATGTCATCACCAAACTAAAGTCAGACATCCAGGAACGTGAAGTCAAGTGGGCCTTAGGAAGCATCACTATGAACATAGCTAGTGGAGGGGATGGCATTGCAGTTGAGCTTTTTCAAATTCTAAAAGATGACGCTGTGAAAGTGCTGCACTCAATATACCAGTAAATTTGGAAAACTCAGCAGTGGCCATGGGACTGGAAAAAGTCAGTTTTTATTCCAATCCCAAAGAAAGGCAATGCCGAAGAATGCTCAAACTACCACACAATTGTATTCATTTCACGTTAGTAAAGTAATGCTCAAAGTTCTCCAAGCCAGGCTTCAACAGTACATGAACCTTTAACTTCCAAATGTTCAAGCTGGTTTTAGAAAAGGCAGAGGAACCAGAGATGAAACTGCCAACATCCACTGGATCATCAAAAAACCAAGAGAGTTCCAGAAAAACATCTACTTCTCCTTTATTGAGTATGCCAAAGCCTTTGACTGTGTGGATCACAAGAAACTGTGGAACATTCTTAAAGAGATGAGAATACCAGACCACCTAACCTGCCTCTTCAGAAATTTTGTGTGCAGGTCAAGAAGCAACAGTTAGAACTGGAATGGAACAACAGACTGGTTCCAAATAAGGAAAGGAGTACATCAAGGCTGTATATTGTCACCTTGTTTATTTAACTTATATGCAGAGTACATCATGAGAAACACTGGGCTGGATGAAGCACAAGCTGGAATCAAGATTTGCTGGAGAAATATCACTCACCTCAGATATGCAGATAACTCCACCTTTATGGCAGAAAGAGAAGAGGAACTAAAGAGCCTCTGATGAAAGTGAAAGAAGAGAGTGAAAACGCTGGCTAAAAATCAACATTTAGAAAACTAAGATCATGGCATCTGGTCCCATCACTTCATGGCAAATAGATGGGTAAACAGTGTCAGACTTTATTTTGGGGGGCTCCAAAATCACTGCAGATGGTGACTGCAGCCATGAAATTAAAAGACACTTACTCCTTGGAAGAAAAGCTATGACCAACCTGGACAGCATATTAAAAAGCAGGGACATTACTTTGTCATCAAAGGTCCATATAGTCAAAGCTATGGTTTTTCCAGTGGTCATGTATGGATGTGAGAGTTGCACTACAAAGCAAGCTGAGTGCCGAAGAATTGATGCTTTTCCACTATGGTTTTGGAGAAGACTCTTGAGAGTCCCTTGGACTGCAAGAAGATCCAACCAGTGCACTCTAAAGGAAATCAGTCCTGAATATTCACTGGAAGGACTGATGCTGAAGCTGAAACTCCAATCCTTTAGCTACCTGATGCAAAGAGCTGATTCTCTTGAAAAGACCCTGATGCTGGGCAAGACTGAAGAAAGGTGGAGAAGGGACGACAGAGGATGAGATGGCTCGATGGAAATGAATCTGAGTGAACTCTGGGAGTTGGTGACGAACAGGGAGGCCTGGCGTGCTGCAATCCATGTGGCTGCAAACAGTCGGACACAATTGAGTGACTGAATGAAGAGTAAGAAATTTTCCCAGCAATTCTTACAATGTCATTAATTGTAGAAACGTTATTTAATTTCCATCTGGTGACAGATAAGAGATAATACTAGTCCTCTGCCCTCTGGTTGCAATTTTGGCCTAAGTAAGAACTGTGGCTGGTATACCAACTGGCCACATTCTTGAGTGTGAGGGTAGGAAAGACAACTACTAGAATATCAAATGTTCAGGAATGGGTTATCTGAAGAGAAGTTTTTCTGGATACCACACAGAGCGGAGATACATTAGACTTGATGGCACTCAATCAATATTCCTTACTAGAAATGTATGTTTTTTAGTGGGATGACAATTCATTACAGCCCTCTCTTACCCATCAGAAGTAACCCCCCGCCCCCTGCGACTTCTCTGTGATTCCACATTAACTACACAATCCTCTGGTTACTAATGCTATTGCTAGGGACCTAGATCTTAGACATGATGTACACTGGACACTATACACATCTATAGTCACTAGAAACACCCGATTAGCTGTAAAGTAATACTCAGGACAGGAGCCTTGTCTGTCTTGCTTGGTACTGCATTGCCAATTCCTGGAATATTATCTGGCATAAAATAGATGTTCCATAGATTTTTAATGAACTATTATTGAAAACTTGAATTTATCAGAATCAATACCAGCAGTGAAAAATACAAGCAAGCTCAACACCTTAGAAGAATGAAAAGGAAAGAGCAAGTCATGCATGAACAGCAGTAAAAATGGTTATTAATCCTTAAGTGAACTAGCCTGGTCTATGCAGACTGTAAAAGGCTTAGATCTTCAACTTCAGTCCTAAACTAATCCTGACCAAGACTGCAAAATTTATTAGTGACCTAATCAGTGATTATGGTCTGTCATTAAACTTGCTGTTCTAAATACAGAAGGCTCCCCAACACACCCTCAGGCCTACTAAGCCACGTGTGGCCCTAAAGCCCCATAGGACTGAGCATAGTCCCAGATTCTAGGTTTACAGTCTGTTCCCTAATAGGAATACAGACATGACAGTACCAACCTTACTTAGCTCTGGTCATAATAAATGCCTAGCCCTTACTAAGCCTCTTTCCAGACAAGCTAGAACCCAGAAGCTGCAGGCTTGAATCACTGTTCACTCAGGGCAGCTCTTTCTGGATCAAAGACACCATCATCAGTCTAATAGCAGGCATCACCACCACAAGACCCCACTGCCGTGCGTCCTGTGGCACCTCATTCATAGCTGAATTTATCACTCAACCTTGAACATTTCAATTTGGAATGCATATCACTCTCAACTTAAAGAAATACTTCTCGAGTACTTGCCCATGTCCCACCCCGGATCAGCACCCTTATTCCTAGCTCCATTCATTTCTGGCTGCAACCTCAGTCCAAACTGGACTTTTAATGAAGTCCCAGCATGTCTCACCTCTATATAAACCAGTTATCTATCCACAATGTTCCACAAGCTCTTACATAAGAAAGAACAGAATCATCCCCTCTTTGCAGACAGGCTCAGAGAAGTTAAGGACTTTGAACAAGGTTACACGATGTTTAAATAGTAAACCCAAGATTCGAATCCAGCTTAAAGTCTATACTCTATTATGCTTTCTGTTCCCTGTTCATTTCTTGTAGCATCAGGACCATAAGCACAGGCCAGAGTACTCAGCAGATATTCCATCAATGTCTGTTTAACTGATAGGATATCTTCAATGTCCATTTTAAAATAAATTTTCATCAATGGGCATCTCATCTCAGTGTTCATGTATCCAATGCAGAAATATAGGAAGAGTATTCTTTACCAACTCCGACTTAACTAGTGGCCTGACTGACCAACTCTTCCAGCCCTCTGTGCACTCGAACAGGCTTGCACACTTCTTCTACCTCTCCTCTCAGCTGACATGCAATTCATCAACACAGGGATGTTCTTAAATCTGTTTGGGATATATGCACTTGTTACTGAAATAATTTAAACAACCATATGTAATCCAATGAAATGTGAGTGTAAAAAGAGTGCTTTTATGTGAAATCTAACTTGATTGCTTTAGAATGGTTTGATCAATATGTTACCACACACAAAAAAATTTAATCAAATTAGACGTGTGAAGAACGTCAGAGAAAGTCTATAGTCCGAAGATGACTTTGCACTGAAATTTCTTTTCAAGCGTCTCAGTTCTTTTTCTAACTTTAATTTAATTTTATTTATTTATTTTTGGCCATGCTAGGTCTTTGTTGCTGTAAACAGGCTTTCTCTAGTTGCAGCAAGTAGAGGGCAGTGCATAGGCTTATCATTGCCATGGCTTATCCTCTTGCAGAAACATTACTTTGTCAACAAAGGTCCATATGGTCAAAGCTATATTTTTTCCAGTGGTCATGTATGGATGCGAGAGTTGGACCATAAAGAAAGTTGAGCACCAAAGAATTGATGCTTCTGAAGTGTGGTATTGGAGAAGACTCTTGAGATTCCCGTGGACTTCAAGGAGATCAAACCAGTCAATCCTAAAGGAGATCAGTCCTGAATACTCACCGAAACGACTGATGCTGAAGCTCCAAATCTTTGGCCACCTGATGAGAAGAGTCAACTCATCAGAAAAGACCCTGATGCTGGGCAAGATTGAAGGCAGGAGGAGAAGGGGACGACAGAGGACTAGATGGTTGGATGGCATTGCCAACTCAATAGACATGAGTTTGAGCAGGCTCCAGGAGATGGTGAAGGACAGCAAAGCCTTGCCTGCTGCACTCCATGGGGTCGCAAAGAGTCGGACATGACTGAGCGACTGAACAACAACATCCTGTTGCAAGGCATAAGCTCAAGGGTGAGAGGGCTTTGGTAGCTGCAGCAGGTGGGCTCAGCAGTTGCAGCTCACAGGTTCTGGACTGCAGGGTCAGTAGTTGCGGTACATGGGCTTAGTTGCCTCATGGTATGTGGAATCTTCTCAGGCCTGGGATGGAACCTGTGTCCCTGCACTGGCAGGCAGATTCTTAACCAGTGGACCACCAGGGAAGCCCTCAAGTTTCCCAGTTCTTGCTATACTTTAAGAACAAGCATGTGTCTCTCCAAGCAGCTGGCTGTACTTAATTTTACAACAAAATACTGGCATAATTTGTATAGTTACATGTTTGGGGTTAAATATTTAAGGTAAAAAGTGCTCTTTAATAATTTCTCCACTTCAACAGCCTTTTTTTGATTAAGTGCTCAACTGTATCAACAGGCATCCTACCTACCATGGAAGCCCTTCCTGTAATACTTTCCTTTCAGTAAAAGGCTCCCTCCCTCAAGTAAAACGCTCGATAATGACACACCACTGACACTTCTGATCTCAAACAGATATCCTAGTCTACACCACCAAGAAAATGGACAAAACCATGTTCAATTTTCTATCGTACTGTAGCTGCTGCTTCTGCTGCTGCTAAGTCGCTTCTGTCGGGTCCGACTCTGTGCGAACCCATGGACAGCAGCCCACCAGGAACCCCTGTCCCTGGGATTCTCCAGGGAAGAACAGTGGAGTGGGTTGCCATTTCCTTCCCCAATGCATGAAAGGAAAAGTGAAAGTGAAGTTGCTCAGTCGTGTCCGACTCTTAGCGACCCCATGGACTGCAGCCTACCAGGCTCCTCCACCCATGGGATTTTCCAGGCAAGAGTACTGGAGTGGGTTGCCATTGCCTTCTTCCTATATTGTACTGAAGTTGTGTTAAACATTCCAATGTGTTTCTCTTGAAAAACTCTTGCTCAAATTCTGTTCCTTTTGAAAAGAGATGAGCTTCTCTATCTCAAATGATTTCAGTTTATGCAACATGAAAGTTTCATGAACTGTTTAAAACCAATCCATTCAAAATTATATCAGATGCTTCTTAAATTCTGGTATGATAAAAGTTTTATTGTAGACAGAACATGCAGACAAAGTCTCCTAATATCAATTTGGGAACAAAATCATTTACTTACATTGGCACAGTCTATTAAGAGCCTTACCTTGGTTTTCCACACTTAAATCAAGTGAAAAACTCTTATCTACCTTTAGCAAGTCAAAACAAATACCCAAAAGCTGAGAAGTAAAAATGCATGTAACAAAACCAAAAATTTAGCAATGAAGTGAATGCTTTTAAAAATTCAGTATCCTTTAGGATTCTCCAACATGTTAATCAAACATCAAATGAAGAATACAAAACCTTCAATAATTTGGGGGATACGAAAAGGTTTTTTTCAATTATAAATGTGCTTTTATTTTTGAATTCACAAACTTTTTAAGTAACACTAGTAGTTAATGACAACTTAATAGGTGTTGTGTGATGCTGAACTAATTACTTAATCCTCCTGAGCGTCCTCATTTGAAAAATGGAGTAGTAATACCTATCTACTATGCTGATGAATATCAACAAAGACATATGTAAAATGCCTAGCATACAACTGAAAATAAACCCATGTAAAAACCCTTCACACACACACACACACACACACACACACACACCGAATCAAGTATTTTCAGCGGGGGAGATAAGGGGAGACAAAGTACAAGAATTCAAGAATACATGTTCAATGTATGCAAAACTCTGTGCATATATGCTTTAGGACACTTTACTTGGGAAAAAGTTCACAGTTTTCCATCAGCTTCCCAAAGATTCCATGACCCCCAAAATGTTTAAAAGCCTTTGGCTTTATTTTCTCTGTTCCCAGACTTATAAAGTTTATAAAATTCGATTGGATACTCTAGACACAAGTAATTTAAATTATTCAACGGCAACAACAGCAAATAAAAGTTCGACTAAAAGTATGGTCATGGTAAAATATTCTCCTTTTATTTCTCTTAAAAAAATTCACTTGACTTAAATTAGTAAAATAATCAAAAGCAACTACTCAAAGTCAAAATCAAAATTTGAAAATTTAAACAAAAACAAACAGCAATATCAAAAAAAAAAAATCAGGAAACCTTAAACAGTCACAATTTAAAACCCTATTATTAATACTTATATAATAAAGTGAAATTTATTCCTCATTTAGAATTACTGTTTCAAACTACTTAATTCCCTCATTTCAACTGAAAGTTAACAACCTTCACTTCAGTTTTTTTGTATATTGTAAATTTGCGTAATAAGGAGACTGCATGGTATCACAGAAGTGACCCTTAAGTAGGAATCAGGGCAACCAGGGTTATGGTCCTGCTCTATCACCAGCAGACTCTATATAGACAGCTATAAAGAGTCAGTTGCTTAGCATTCTATGGCACTAGGTATGATTCTATATGAAACAGGCAATCCTAAAGTAGAATACTAAGATACCTGCTATCCTAAGACTATACTTTATTACTAAAAGAGAAATGTACAAAAGGAAGTTTACCTACCTACCTGACAAAAGGTATGATTCTAGGTCTCATGAGAAAATTTATCCACAACAATAAACCTTTGAATTACAGAAAGTTCTATCCCCACTGCCAGCACTTTCAAGGCAGATATACTCAGAGCAGGGCTTCTAGTTAGGACCATTGAAAACTCCAGCTTCACATTAATAAGAACACCATATACCTCCCCGGAATCGTTTCTTTCCTTAAGGTGAAAAGCATTTAGAAGAAAGATCTCCAAAGTGCAGACAGACAAAAATACACAAAATAGAGGAAACAGCAGCTTAGCATATCTCAATAGTTAAGCCCTTACTTTGTACTTTATTTTTAAAAATACTTGTTATGGAAAAGGTAGCTTATTTTAACCAACTTTATTTCCAAACTGACTTTTCCAAAACAAGTATTTTTCAATGGAACGTAAAATAAGGCTTTATATACCAAGATACCCCTACAGCCCTCTTCCAAAAAACAACAAAACAATACAACCAAATACAACTCTTTGAATGTATTCCTGTAAGAGTCAGCAATACACACAAAGGCAAATTAGCAGGACAGGAGGTTTTCTGAGAGGTGTGATGACTAACACTTCAGGACTGGAACGTGACAGCTATTAAAAGAAACATGAAAGGCGTTCCCAGTTCCTCACAGGCCAATGTCTTTACTGCAAGAATTACTATAAACAGCATTCAGGGCTGAACTCACACAGCCCAGTTTTCTAGGCCTAAACCATCTTTTGTAATTTTACCCAGGTGACACATTATGTGAATCAAAGAAACCAATTAGCAACTCATTTACTGAAGGCCAGATACAGGGCACAATGAGACTCCGCACTCAAACCAATAAAAAGAAGGGACAAAAGAAACCCAAGGTCAGGCTTCTTGTTGAAATAATGCCCCAGAATCCAGCAAATAGCATTATTGGTACAGAAAAGATCAGAATGAGGTAACATGTACCAAACATTTCCTCCATGTTTAAAAAAATGTTCACAGAGCATCTGATTCACACCTTTATATATGACTTCAGGCTCAACGAAAGCTTTTCAAATGCTTTATCTTATGAATGGGACTTCCAAGCAGAGGTTTACTGAGGCTATCTAGGAAGGATCACCAGGAGGCCTTACCACTGCCAATATTTAAAATTTAATAACACCATGTCCTCACAAGTTAAAGTGCAACGTTTTCAGTCTCCCAACTCAAATATTCTGCGGCATATTTCATATGCCATAATTACATAGGGACATAAGTACAAGGAACAAAAGAATTCCTATTTGTGCAAGTAGAATTTATAGAGATTATTTCTTAAGACGTTAGCCCTAGTTCTTTTTGCTATCCTCAAAACACAGTCCATCTATTGGAAGGAGTATAAATAAATACAAACTTTTAGATGGGAGTCTGGCACGTCTATCAGAAATCAAAATATGCATGTACTTTTTGATCCAGCAATTGTATGTTGAAGAATCTATCCCATGAAATTTAATGCAAATATTAAAATGCTCATTCACTGCAACATTTTTTGTAAAAGTGAAAAATCATGTATGCTAACTAACACATGGGACATCCCACAAAAGAAAGGAGCTGGACCTATATGTATTGACATACAAAGAATTTCAAGACACTTTACTCAGTGAAAGAGCAAGTTACAGAACAGCAGGTACAGTAAAAATATACTTTTGTCAAGAAACCTGTGTACGTGTGTGTGTGTAACTGCACAGAAAACAGTCTTAAAGATGAACAGCAAACAGAGCCTAACCTTTAGGAAAAGAAAGTAAATCACAGAGCGTGGATGGGCAGGTACAAAGAGAAGTATAGTTTTAAACAGGGACTTTTACTTTCTACTCCACACACACCTGTATTAAACATTTGCATCATACAGATAAAACATTCATTCTTTATAGAAAGTAAGAGAGATGCAATGTCAAATTTTAGCTGAACTCTAGCATCACTAACAGGATGCTGATATTGTCAAAGAAGTAAGAAGGCTCTTGGGCATCAGAAACACCCTTTACAGACTTAACCTTCCAGGAAATAATGGAAAATGTGGGCAGCACTGACCAGTACTTATGAATGAACATGTCATGTTTTCATTCAGAGAACTAAAGACTTTGTGTCTTAGAACTTTAAGCAAAGATACTGAAATCAGAAACATTATTAAAAAGCTACAATCATTCTCTTAAAAATACAGTTATAACAACAAATTCTGTTACTTCGGTACTGTTGACTACAAAATATAGTCAGAACCTCAAAGTAGAGTTATTTTACTTGCTGGGAATATTTAAGACTTGGAGTATAGGAGGCAGCGTCTCAGTAGCCCTGAGACACTGGTCCAAGGAGGCAGGAGGGAGAGAGTCAGGCTATGTATAAGTTTGCCACAAAGGGGCAGGCAGTCTGAACATCAAAGATTATTGGTAACTAAGAAAAACCAGATATCAAGTTAAGGAATTTAGCATTCTTCTCTGTAGGGAAAGTGCAAGAGTCTGGGATTATTGAAGTCATGCCTTTCATATGCATCTCAGCTATCTGGGGTCAGCATCCAGCATATTTACAGAGATCTTTCTCTCTCTCTTGAATCCCCTTGGGGCCTTCTGGTTCACCCAGGAGGGCTCTAATTGCTGATGACTGTGACATCCTTAAGTTCCTTGTACAGGGAGTAGGACCGCTTGTCAGGAAGCTCAGGAATTCATGGCTGCTGCTTGCCAGAATCGCTTAGAAATTCACATTAGAGGAACAGAATCTCAGACAGCTGTGGCACTCTGTTTACTGATAAGGCAGGAGACATTCCACTTCACAGTACAAAGTATCTATGTATAGGTAAGCTTGTTTGCACTGGAAAACTGGCATGTGTAAAGAACCAAACGGTATGAGCTGTCACCCTTACCTGTACATTCTCTTCTGTCACCTGAATCTCTGCCGTGTAAACATAGTCAATCAGCATCCTCAGGGTCCAGCCGTCCACCTCCTTGATGCGAACTCTCTTTGCTCGGCTCTCACTCATCTCACCTAAAACATAAGGAGCGTTGTTGACACTGCACCAGACACCCAGCAGGAAGACCAACGCTAGGCAGATGGCCAGCCACTCACTGTATTCAGTAGGGAAAATGGTCAGCCCCTTCAGCAAACCTACAACATTTCCTTACCTCCTATAAAAGCTTGCCTGAACAAACCATACAAGGAACCTCTGCTACCCATTTATACCTGAAAATTACATTGCCAGGGTCCTGCCCCAATGGATCCAGGGTAATTCAAAGCGGGGACGGCATGGGCGAGGAAAACTTATTTAGAAATATAAGATTAGGAAATAATAGTATAATAGGAAAATTAGTGGAGAAAAGAGGCTGAATAACTTGGTTTATGTGGAAAGCTAATAAAATCTCAGGACAAGAGATCTGCACCATCTATGTTAGGCTATCGGCGCCCGTTTGAATATCGGAGGATGCCCCGTCTTGGGCTCCCTCTCTCACGGATCTTAGAAGCCAGAGCAAGTAAGCAGATATGGTGAGCCTCCACGGCCCAAATGGGAATTCAGCCAGAAAATAGAGTAAAGAGGACATGGGGGAAACCAGTCTTTCCAGTGACTGGCCCATCCTCTATTGTCCGTCAAGGCTTCTTATACCATTTTTTTTGTACATAGAGACCAATGGATAATATAAAATTATGCAGTGTCAGCAGCCCTGACTCTTATCGAGACCAGGCTTTCTCTCTGCATACCTAGTTGTATACACAAGTCTTAGGTGATTTACATCATCTTCTGGCCAGAGGGCCAATTAACATTTTACAGCCCTTTTTCTGATAAGGGTTTGTCAACCAGAAGACTTATTTGCCCTAACAGTGTTGTTCTTCCCAAAGTCTGGTGCCACTCTCAGAAAGTACTAAATAAAGTTACATTCTTACATAGCAAAGATACAACAATTTATAACAATGAAAAGGAGTATAGTGATTTATAAAGAGAAAAGTACAATGAAAAAGAGTACAGTGATTTATAAAGAGAAAAGTAATTAACTCAAGTCTAGTGTTGCTAACATCAAAACTATTATATTATTTTTTATATATCCCTATTACATTGATTACTATCCTTCAGGTGTCTAAAAGATAAAGAATATGGAGGCCTGGCAGCAATCATTGAGTCAACAGTGAAACCCGTTACCAATATGATTTTTAGCTCTTTAGAAAAGGCTCTGTATCTTTAAGATGCTTTAAGCTTTGTGCCTCCCACAGTTGGGGAGCTGTAAACAATTCACAAGTTGTAAAAAGTCTGGGGCAACTTGTCAGGCAAGTTAGAGAGCCATCAGAGGGGTTTGAGCTGAAACATTCCTTTCATATGTAGGAGACTGAAGCCCTGAGTTAACTTTTTCCAGAGAATATCAGAAGAGTGGAAAGCACAGTAAAGCAGGCAGACTCTCGCTTTGGGGGGTAGATGTTCAGGAAAACTCAGGGGGAGCCCCTGAAACCGGATCACGCCTTTGCGTTTTGTCAGGCTTCCTTTCTCATGACCTTTGCCATGGGCGGGATTCCTTACGCTGGCTCCCGGCATTACATCATGGTGATGAACATGCCACGTGTCCAGCTGCATGAACTCTTAACACCTGTGGCATTATAGATTCACAGCCTGATTTGTCCATATCGTTTTTTTGGTCCATGCTGTGGATAAAGAATGTCATCTGCCGTATCAGTCAACAAAGGATGTTGCAGCCATCAGTCACTGCAGGCCACCCCAGACTGTACACCATGAGGGAATTCAGAATGGAAGAAAAGAAAAAAAAAGGCAAACTAATATATAATAAAGGAATTATTTCAATGAGCCCAAACTTGTGTATCTTCCCATACACAGAAAAGCACTAAATTGACTTCTCTGGTTTTTCTTCCTTAGGTGTTCCAACTACCTGTTTTTTGTTTTTTGTTTTTTTTTAATTTTTGCAAAAACTCCTCCATATCCTGGCTCCTCTCTTATTTCTTGAGATCATTCCTTCAGAAAGATCTGAGAGGCTACTCCCTGGGCTCCAAAAGTCCTCCAAAAGTCCGATGAATTAAAACATAATCTTCAACTTCTAACGCGTGCATTTTTTTAGTTGACAATGCTTTAAAGTAGTTTCTTTCCCTTTTGAATTCCAACTCATGACTAGGAACACAGTGTTACCCAATGAGGCTAACTGCCAGGTTCATAGTACTCACTCACAAGCACTCCAGGGCCTGCCCCTGCCCTTAGGAAGGACACCCCTCTCAGGCAGGAAACAATCAGAACACAAATTACACAAAATGCCAAGGAAATGCAAGACAAAAGGGATTTTTAAAGAGGTGAGTCAACCAAGGCAACTGTCAAAGGGCCTTCTAGCCCAAAATCCATTCCTGCTTGTCATATGTAGCAACTTAATCCTGAGGTAATTTCCATACCACCATTTATAACCACTACAGTAAAGACTTTGACTGTGTGGATCACAACTGCAGAAAATTCTTAAAGATACGGCAATATCAGACTATCTTACCTGCCTCCTGAGAAACCTGTATGCAGGTCAAGAAACGATAGTTTCTTGACCTGCATACAGACATGGAACAGACATGGAACAAAATTGGGACTGGTTCAAAATTGGGAAAGGAGTATGTCAAGGCTGGTATACTGCCACCCTGATTATTAAACATCTATGCAGAGTACATCATCTGAAATGCTGGGCTGGATGAAGCACAATGTGGAATCAAGATTGACAGGAGAAATATCAATAACTTCAGATATGCACATGACATTACCCCCATGGCAGAAAGCAAAGAAGAATTAAAGAGCCTCTTGATGAAGGTGAAAGAGGAGTGAAAAAGCCAGCTTAAAGCTCAACATTCAGAAAACTAAGATCACAGTACCCAGTCCCATCAGCTCATGGCAAATAGATGGGTAAACAATGGAAACAGTGTCAGATTTTATTTTCTTGGGCTCCAAAATCACTGCAGATGGTGACTGCAGCCATGAAATTAAAAGACACTTGCTCCCTGGAAGAAACCTAGAAAGCATAATAAAAAGCAGAGACATTACTGTGCCGACAAAAGTCTATCTAGTCACGGCTATGGTTTTTCCAGTGGTCATGTATAGATGTGATAGCTGGACCATAAAGAAGGCTGAGGACTGAAGAATTGACGCTTTTGAACTGTGGTGTTGGAGAAGACTCTTGAGAGTCCCTTGGACAGCAGGGAGGTCCAATCAGTCCATCCTAAAGGAAACCAGTCCTGAATATTCACTGGAAGTGAATTCACTGGATGCTGAAACTGAAGCTCCAATACACTAGCCACTTGATGCAAAGAGCTGACTCATTGGAAAAGACCCTGATGCTGGGAAAGACTGAGGGCAGGAGGAGAAGGGGACCACAGAGGACGAGGTGGTTGGATGGCATCGCCAACTCAATGAATGTGAGTTTGAGCAGTTCCGGGAGGTGGTGAAAGACGGGGAAGATGGCCTGCTGCCGTCCATGGGGTCATAGAGAGTTGGACATGACTGAGCAACTGAACAACAATTTATTACTAAAGCCAGATGCCAGTGCATCATTGCACTAAAGACTTAGTACAAGACCTCTTCCCTACTACCCACTGAACTAGTTAAGCATTTAGGTATAATAAATAAGATGCTCTCTTACGGAAAGAAATGGAGAAGGAGAAAAGAGAAGGGATTGCTTCTAAACCCAGGGGACTTATGAAGAGTTAGTAGCAGGCTTGGGCATACATGCATGGACATATAATGGCCCAAAAATAGGAAGACATAAGCAGCTGTGAAAGAAAACTCAGTCAAAAATGAGACAGTCTAAAAATAATATTGAGCGCTAGGGGACACCTTGGCAAAAAGGTTTAGTTCTACATTATCAGGTTTTGATACCGTGCAGGGTCCTGTGGGGCTCCTGGTCACAAGGCCTTTTTGTCCTCATTTCCTTCATTACGGAGAAGGCAATGGCACCTCATTCCAGTACTCTTGCCTGGAAAGTCCCATGGATGGAGGAGCCTGGCGTGCTGCAGTCCATGGGGTCACTGAGAGTTGGACACGACTCAGTGACTTCACTTTCACTTTTCACTTTCAGGCACTGGAGAAGGAAATGGCAACCCACTCCAGTGTTCTTGCCTGGAGAATCCCAGGGACTGCGGAGCCTGGTGAGCTGCCCTCTATGGGATCGCACAGAGTCGGACACGACTGAAGTGACTTAGCTTAGCAGTTCTTTCATTATAGAAACAGCCTTTATTCAGCCTCCATGACTTTCCCTGAGTTCCAATGGGCAGATTCACGCAGTTGTTAATTATGGAAGGGAGGTGAAACAGTCAAGAGCAGCCTTGGGGCAAGGTCCTGTTTCCACATCAAAGGATACACACACTATTTTTGAGCTATTTTGCAAATACTGAAATTCCCTCCATGTGGGAGAAGTAGATGATTAATGATGGTATGCCGCCCACAAGCATGTAGATCCCAGACCAGTTGAACCTGACTCCTACTAATCTCACTACCAACCCATCAGAATGTCAATGGACTGATAATGCCCTCTTTGAACAATTATTACAAAATTTCTCTATTTCCCAAGAAGGGACACGTAGTTTTGTGGGCATGAGGCCACTGTGTCATCCTTTGCTGGCAAAGCAATAAAGCAATTCTTCTCTACTTCACCCAAAACTCTCTCTGACATTTGATTTGGCACCACTGTACAGAGAAGCCAAGCTCTCAGCATCAAAGATAAAAGAAGTATGAAAACAATGCCATCATCCCCTGCCTGTTAGAAAAACAACACAATGGTTTCCAGATTTCTTGAAAATTTGTTTCTTATTCAGGTACAGTACACTGTACCATCTTTGCCTACGTCTAGTCAAAGCTATAGTTTTTCCAGTTGTCTTGTATGGATGTGAGAGTTGGACTGTAAAGAAAACTGAGCGCTGAAGAATTGGTACTTTTCAATTGTGGTGTTGGAGAAGACTCTGAGAGTCCCTTGGACTGCAAGGAGATCCAACCAAATGATAACAGTCCTGAATATTCATTGGAGGGACTGATGCTGAAGATGAAACTCCTATACTTGATGTGATGTGAAGAACTCACTCATACGAAAAGACTCTGATGCTAGGAAAGATTGAAGGTAGGAGAATAGGACAACAGAGGATGAGATGGTTGGATGGCCATCACCGACTCAATGGACATGAGTTTGACTAAACTCTGGGAGTTGGTGATGGACAGAAAAGCCTGGCATGCTGCTGTCCATGGAGTTGCAAAGAGTCAGACAAAACTGAGCAACTAAACTGAACTTATACTGTACCATAAACTATCATAAAAGCCTAGATAAGTCCGTAATTATACAAAATTCTTTTGCAAACTTAAAACACTAGAAAGAGACAGGTGGCCCAGTAGTAAAGAATCCGCCTGCCAGTGCAGGAGACACAGAAGAAGACCCAGGTTCCATTTGTGGGTCAGGAAGATCCTCTGGAGAAGGAAATGGCAACCCCCTTCAGTGTTGCTGTCATGAAAATTCCACAGACAGAGAAGCCTGGTGGACTACAGTCCATAGGGTCGCAAAGTGTCAGACACAACTGAGCACAGTATACATACTTAACTATCTGCTTCCTTGGAGATTATCTTCCACAAGATCTCAAAAATAGCTGCTCTCCTAAGAGCTAAAATATCTGAAAAATTATTATGCTACCTCCTGGGGTGAAACATCCAGTGGTATTATAAGAGAAGAGAGAAAGTTAATGATATGCTTCTGTTACAAGCTAAATGGCAGGAAGAAGACAAGGTATTGGGCTACGTGTCTGCTGCCTCAGCACTTTTTTTTTCCTTTCCAGAAAAGGGGGAAAACAAACAATACGGAAACATAATTCTTAACTTACATATAAGGCACCTTCCTTTGTCCTGCTCTCCCTGGACCTTGTAGCTAAACAGGATTTGTGTCATCTAAAAGTTCTTTTCTGACAAACATGAGAATACTTTCCAAATTCTTACCTGGACTTTAACAAAAGGCCACTCTTAATTCACCTCTATGGCCCCGGCGATGTGCAAAAGCCCACAAGGCCTGGAGTCACACAAGCATAAAGCCAAGTACTTAGTCCTCAAGGAGTAAACTCATTCCTCAGGACTTGGGCACAATTTAGACAAAAGCCAATTTGACTTTAATTTATATGTATGACTAAAAAATTATCAGTTTCTGCCAAGCTATTTTTCATATTATAGTTTTTAAGGTGTTGTTGTAAGATGCACCCCACACCACTGACTGTGATACTCAAAGCCTCCAGCTCCTCCCGTTTAAACCATGCAGGCCCTGTCCACGTTCCACCCCTGACTCACCAACTAGTCTCCTCTCTGCCACTTCCACTCTTAATTTATATAAGGAAGGAACTTTGTATAGGTCTCCACACACATTCAGCAACTTCCTACCTTACTGTCTTTGTCAAGCTTCATCATCCGTCTCCCTTATGCCTTCATTCCTCAGGCTAACTCCCACAGAGTCTTCACGACTCAGCTAGAACCTCTCCAAGTAGGCTTACCCGTTGACGACCCAAGGCTAGGTTAGGTTCTTACCCTAGGTTACCGCCTACAAATCCACTGTCACACTAATATCTGCTTCTCCCCACTTGGATTCTTAAGAATCTTGAGAGTACAGATAATTTCTTTCTTACCTCTGTATCCCACAATATCTGACCTATGGTAGATATCCAATAAATAATGGCTGGATAAATAAATGACTAGAAAAGTGAAAAGTAAAACAAGCGCCAATTTGAAGTGTAGCACCTTTCAACACAATCAGCACTGGGTTGGCCTAAAAGTTTGTCCAGTTTTTTCAGTAAGCTGGCTCTACTAGCACTTGGTTGTCTTTAACTTCATTTGAAAAATTTTGTTAGCTTGTGTTGTGTATTGCAACCCACTCCAGTATTCTTCCCTGGAGAATCCCATGGACAGAGGAGCCTGGCAGGCTACAGTCTATGGGGCTGCAAAAGTCAGACATGGCTAAGCACATACAGTACAGTACAGTATTGTGTATTGTATATGTGCCATCATATCAGCATGCATTTTAAAAAACATTAAAATGGTGCATTAACATTGGTGCATTATTGTATAGCCATTTTAATACTGAAAAAAGGAACACTTTCAACACATTATTGCAACTGAAATGCAACTAAAAAAAAGAGAGAGAGATTTCTGCAATGCATAGAGAAGGTGTTATGACTCAGCAAATGTATCAAAAGTGATTCATGAAGTTTTGTGCCGGAGATTTCTCGCTGGACTATGTCTCACAGTTGGGTAAACCAGTTGAAATTGACCGAGACATTCAGTTCAATTCAGTCGCTCAGTCGTGTCCGACTCTTTGCAACCCCATGAATCGCAGCACACCAGGCC
>SJYA01005549.1:32354-48548 GCA_006410615.1 Neotragus moschatus | reverse complement strand
CTGATGGCTGCCTCCCTCCTTGCCGACCCCACTAGACAGCCAGGGGAGCTCCAGGAGGACCACGTGTCACACAGCACAGAGGCTTAACCTGCTCAAAGACTGATCAACGTCTAGCTGGGATACGAGAGCTATTGAGGCACAGTGGCACCACTTTAAGGAGCTCACAGTTTGGAGCAGTAATGATGAAAAAGCGAACACACCAGTGGGTGGTGAGAGCTCAGCAGGAAGGGGACGGAGCTGGCCCCTGCCTTGGGGGCGAGGGACAGCTTCTTGAAAGGCTAACCCCAGAAGCAAACAGGCCCCTGTGTGTGGAGGGGAGAGAGCTGTGGGGCCCTCCTGGTAGCTCCAGGGGCGGGAGCCCATTGATGGCCTGAGGCCAGCAGGTAAGAGCTTGGTGTGGCAGGCCCACCCCTGCAGAGCCCTCAGGGGGTGGGGCCTCCAGTGGCCAAGCCTCGGTCCATGCCTGAGCCTGCCCGGCACCGCCAGCAGTGTGTCCCTCAGGCAGGAAGGCTGGAGTCCAGCCTGAGGCCTTCCTCCTGTAGCCGTCGCTGCCCCCACACAGGACCCCCGAGCCAAGCTCGGCCATTAGGGTGTGACCCACTTGCACGCTGGGCCCGTGGCGTGAGCACGTGGAGGGCTCTGATCAGGAGGAGTGACGGCCAGCCCACCTCACCTCGCCCCCAGCCCAGGGCCCCCACAGTGTGGCCCACGCACCCTTGGGCACCCGCTCACCATGCTTGCTCTTTTTGCCGTCCAGACACTCTCGGGACTCTTTGCTCAGCTTTCTGGGCCGGCCCCTTTTCCGCTTCCCGTGCTTAAGCTCCCCCTTCTTGTAGTCAGGAAAGCCATCTGGAGGGGTGGGCAGAAAGTCAGGAGTGGGAGGGCTGGGGGCTGGGGGGCAGCCTCCCTCCAGGAAACCCTAGAGGAGAGCAGGGGAGGGGGGCTCCCTCGGGGGCCAGGAGGGTCCCTCTGCTCACCCCCAGGAAAGAGCTTGCTGTCTGGGGCGTCCAAGTCCACGTCACTTCCACCGGAGTCCGAGGCATGGGGGCTCTGAGACGCGCCAGTCCCTGGGGGGCAGGCCAGAGTGAGCCCCTAGCAGCCCGAGCACGGCCCAGCCGGGGCCCGTCCTCTCAGAAGGCCTGGGCGGTGGTGGCCTGCAGAGATCAGGGCTCAGGATATCCAGGGAGGGTGGCGGCGGGCAGACGGCCGAGGGCGGGCTCACCTGCGGTGGAGACTTCGGAGCTGCCTGGGGAGGGCGCCCCCGCGCCGAAGCTGCCTGGGCGGTGGGGGCTGGCCTGCCTGAAGCCCTCGAGCATCTCCTGGGCGAAGGGGCTTCCCTGGTCTAGGGGGCAGGGGTGAGTGGTCAGAGGGGGCCCTGGCTCTCCCAGCTGGGGGCCGTCAGGCTGGGGAATGATGGAGGAGGGGCTCTCACCGAAGGGGCCTTGCTCCCCGAGAGGTTCCTGGAGGGCCAGGCTGTCCTTCTCCAGAAGCTCCATGATCCAGCTGAGCTCGTCGGGGAAGCTGGAAGCTGAGGATGAGGGGGTCGGAGCCCAGAGAGTCAGCCCCCTCCTCTACCCTGGCCTGCCCTGCCCTGCCCTCCCCTCCCCTCCCCCCTCCCCCGGGCAACCAGGCCCCCTGCCGGGGTGCGGGCACTCACTGAGGTCCCCGAGCTGTGAGTAGAGCTGGTCCCCCAGGGGCCCGAACAGCAGGCGCAGCTCCTCGGGTGCACAGCGGCACAGGGCCGCCCCGTCCAGCTCGCAGCGCGAGAGGTCGATGGTGCTGGGGTCACACCTGTGCTTCTCCGCCTGGTAGCTGACCCAGTCCAGGACNGGGTGCGGGCACTCACTGAGGTCCCCGAGCTGTGAGTAGAGCTGGTCCCCCAGGGGCCCGAACAGCAGGCGCAGCTCCTCGGGTGCACAGCGGCACAGGGCCGCCCCGTCCAGCTCGCAGCGCGAGAGGTCGATGGTGCTGGGGTCACACCTGTGCTTCTCCGCCTGGTAGCTGACCCAGTCCAGGACCTGCGCCTTGGACCACAGCTGGGGCTGCTCCCCCAGCCAGCTGGCCTTCTCTGCAAGGGGCCGGCACAGTCAAGGGTCAGCCCCCTCTGATGCCCGCTGGAGATTCCTGGGGTCCCCGTCGTCCGACCAGGACGGGGGCAGGTGGTGGTACTCGTGGCACCCCAGCCAGCACCCCCCAGGCAGGTACCCCCAAGCCCCAGCACCCCAGCCCGCCCCCTACCCGATCCTTCCCCGTCCCAGGCTCTCGCCCCAAATGCCCAGCCCCTCCTGAGACTCACCTGTGCCCTCCAGGGCCACCTGCGGGCTGCCCAGGGCCAGCACCAGGTCATCGGCCCCAAAGGTGGGCGCAGGGGGCACAGAGGCAAGAGTGGGGTCGTCCGAGCTGTACATGGTGCTGAAGTAGTTGCTGAAAACGTGGCTGATCTCACAGGTCGCAGCCATGGGGCTCCCTGGGAGCGGGGGCGGCTGGTGAGGCCAGCACCCTGCCTCACCCGAGGGCAATCCTGCTCCCCCCAGGCCTGGGGCAGTTAGAGCCCCAAGGGCGGGAAGGTCAGCCTGTCTTGGGACAAGCTCTGCTCCAGAGAGGCTCCAAGGTCTCAGAGCGGGGGGAGAGCGTGTGGTGAGCAGGCCGGGCTCCCTGCTCTGCCCATCTGGGTCTGCGGGGGGACCGGCCATCACGGCCTGTCCGTCCCTCCCTTGCCGTCAGGACACGGCCCGGCACTCCGGCTTGCGCAGATTCAGAACCAAGCTCCACCACCCCTCCCCAGCCCCCGGGCCAGGTGGGAGTCCTACCGTGGCAGCTGAGGGTGTTGCAGGCAGGCCAGGGGCTGCCGGTGGAGGAAATCCAGGGGAAGGGGCCCCACCAGGTAGCCAGGTAGCTAGGTAGCTCCAGCGGAGCTCCCAGCACGCTCAGTAGGGGCGTTGGAGCTCCGCCTGCACCCGGGCCTTTATAGGCGCCCGCGGTAACCTGAGCTGGCGGCTCATTGGCCGAGGGGATTTCCTGGCCTTTTAGACGGGGCTCCTGGCCCAGGTGATTTGCATACTTTGTGCCACTTGGCTGGGGTCCAGGCTGCCTGTGCTGGGAAGTCAGGCCTGGCTGGTTTAATGATTGTCAGGCCCGTCACCCGCACCCTCTGGGGCTAGGCCCAGGGCAGCGGCCTGGGCGGGCGGCCCTGGGTGGGCATGTGCCCTCTCTGCTCAGGAAATTCCTCAGGGGGGCCAGGCCGGGGCTGGGCAGAGGGGAGGGGAGGGGACGGGGGTCAGAGCTGGGTCAGGAAGGCTACCTGCAGGTCTGAGGACTAGGGGCCAGCAGGCAGGCAGGCAGGCAGGGGGCAGAGGTCTGGGGAAGTCCCCGGACGCAGGGCAACTCAGGGCTGCTGGACGGGCGGCCGCAGGGCCCCAGCCACGGGCCCACCGCTGTCAGGAGGCCGGGGGCAAGGTCTCAGCATCCTCTGCCTGCTTGACGCCACCTGAGCCTCAGGGTTGCTGCAGCCGTGTCTGGGGGCCCTGGCGCTGTCAGAAGGAACCCCCTCCCACTGCCCCCGACATAACCGCCTCTGGGCGGCTGAGCGAGGGGCCAGACCCGTGTGGCCATGTTTACCCCTCTGCATCGCCTGACCAGCATAGGCCTGCTGCCCTCTAGCGTCGGAGGCCCGGCTCCCTGGGCCCAGCTGGGTGCTCTTCAGGGAGCAGGCCCCATCCGACCCTCAGCAGGGCCCTCAGGGTGGCAGCTGGCAGCCCACAGACTCCCCCAGGCCAGGCAGGCTGGTGAAGTGGGGCTGAGGTGTGAACCCCCAGCTGGTGCTTCCCGCAGACGCCCTTGCCCTCCCCGTGGGCAGGGGACCCCTCCCACCCACGGCCCCGCCATGAGCTCAGCCGTAACCACAAGGGCTGTCCCGAGACCATGGAGGCCTGCGTGGGGGCAGCCCTGGGGTCTGCTCCATTTCCCACCCTTGAAGACAAGGCTCTGTGGGGCTAAGAGCCCTGGGTCTCCTCTGGATCTTTTCTTTACGCATCGAAGATGTGACGTCTGAGCACCCCTGGCCCTGGTCAGCGCCAGGGCCGGGGCGGCTGCCTGCTCCCTCTCCCGAGAGGGCACCCCGCCCTGATCTAACCCCGTGCCCCTCTCTGGCACTGAGGTCCCAGCCCCTCCCTCAGCCCAGACTTGGGGGGCCAGGCCGGGAGAGAGCTCTCCAGCCCTCCAGGCAGCCTCCCCCACAGCCCCAGGCACGCCCTCTACCCCAGCCCTGGAATGTGGGCGAACCGGCTCCAGCCTCAGGACGGCTCAGGCTCACGTGCTCCTGAGCCGGCCCTCCAGGGCCCAAGAGGGCCTTGGCGGGGGCAGGCCTTCCCTCCAGGGTCAGCCTGTGAGAGTGAAGGCGGGCGGGGGCCAGGCCAGGGCCGTGGCAGGGGCCCCTAGACACTCTGCCTGGACAGAGCCCAGCTCACCTCCAGGATGGGCCCGCCTCGAGCTCCGAGACTAGACGGGACCGGCAGGGTACGGTGGGTGGCGACAGCTCAGGGTGCCTGCTGTGCTGGACTCGACGACTCCGGCTGAGGAAGGGCCTCAGGGTCCACAGAGCCCCAGTGTCAGCACAGAACTGAGGCTGAGCACCTGACGCGGAGGCGGGTACAGGAGTCCTCAGCGTCCTTGGTGTCCACATGGAACCGAGGCTGAGCACCTGGATGCTGAGGGGTCCGGGGACCACGGCAGTCCTCGCCTGTTATAGCAGCCGGGGCAGCCCTGGCCTAGCCAAGGAAACGGTTTGCTGGACGGGGTGGGGGTCCTTCACGGGCCTCGCCGCCAGTACAGAGCCTGGATCCAGGAAGAGCTAACCCTAACCCTACCCCCGCCACCCTCACCCTGAGTTGCTAACTGCTTAGATCCCCACGAGGAAATCAATCAGAGCTTGGGGTGAAGTTCTGGGCAGACTCTACTTCTGACCACACACTGAGCTGCAGACTCGGGACCTGAAGGGGCAGAGAAAACACTCCAGGGCTCAGCCATCTGCAGCGCATTACAGAGGGGCGGGCGAGGGCTGCAGAGGAGGGCCTGCCCCCTCCAGGAGAGTGGCCGCCGCTGACGTGGACACTCCTCCCGCAGAGCCCCGTGTAGCCCTGCTCCTCACAGTTCAGGGGCACCCCACCTCCAGGCCAGGCCCCTGAAGGATAGGGAGAACATCCTGCCCTGACCTGCTCAGAACAGAGGAGGGCCTGGGAGAAGGAATTTCAGCCACCAAAACACCTTTCATTTAAAAATATTTATTAAAATAATGATTAAACCTGAAAAAGAATCTCCAGAAATCAGCCCTTGGCACAGTACTTCAAGAATCAGAAAAAAAAATTAAAGAATACAAAAAGAAAGAAAAGAGAAAACCCTTCCTGCTCTCCCGAGACCTCGGGGCGGTGGAGAGGCCTGCCGCCCCCAGCCCCTGGAGCAGGGAGGTTCTCGGTCACAGGCTGGGTCCAGGGCCGGCCCGTCAGAGCAGAAGCCCAGCGTCGGGGTCAGGGAACAGGTGCCTCCGTGGGGCCTTGACATGGAGCAGCTGCTGTGCGCCGAGCCTGCAGAGGCCAGGGCGGGAGCCTCTACCTGCCCAGGGGCTCCACGATCTGCTGGATGTAGCGGACCACGTTGCTGTGCAGCTGGGGAGCCGTGGCCGCAAAGGTCTCCTTGGCGAGGGTCTGGGCAGCCTCGCCGCCCACCATCATGGCGTGGTACAGCGGGAGGGTGTACTTCTGCTTCCCCTGTGAGCGAAGGTTCCTGCTCAGGGCCTTTTAGGGCCTGTCGGCCAGCTCAAGGGTCTGCGGCCCTGGCCTCTGCTCCGGGGCCCATCTGACAGCCCAGTGGGTCTGCGGCCCAGCCTCCTATTGCCCAGGGCCCGAAGGGATGTGGATTTCAGTGCTGGAAGGGGCAGGGGGCTTCCCAGACACGAGGCTTTGGGTTCTGGAATCTTTTCAGAGGCCGTAGACCCACATGGCTCGGTCTCCACAGTCACCCTCCAGGATAAGCCCACACTCGACAGCCGAGTGGGGTGGGCACGTGCTCCACACCTCAGAGCTCCAAGCGGTCGGAGCTCCGAGGCATCAGCACACGCTCGGACCACAGTGCCTAACCCTCAAACAGGGCTCTGGAGGACCAGCCGCAGCCAAGGAGAAGCCGTGCCCCCACATCCGCACCGGACGCTCACACACAGGACGCTGATCCCCAAGGCGGGGGCTCAGGGGCTCGAGAGGTGGCCTGACCAGCCTGGCCCGCGGCCCGGCTCATGCCCTGCTCTGGAGTCTCAGGGAACGACCTCTCCAGCAGGCAGGCTGGCCTCTGAACCCTCAGGCACACGCCTCCCCAGGCGGCTGGACCCTTTGCTCAGCTTCCCTTGTTTCTCCTAGCCGCTGGCCTCTCCCCGAGACCAGCCCGGCTAACGCATGACCCGTCTTGCCTCCCTCCCAGCGTCCGGTCAGCACTGAGCAGCCCCTCCCCTTGGGCCTCTCCAGTTGACCTGCACAGGCCGGGCCGTCTCCCTGCAGGGCGGCACCACGGCCTGCTCTCGGAACCTGCAAGGCCCCTTTCCCCAGAGAGGGCGGCCCGCAGGGCCCTGCCCGCCATGTGCCCGAGGGGGACAGGGAGTCGGGGGTACCCACCTGGCTGTGCAGGAATTCCTTCACTTTCCAGAAGTCCTCCTGGTGGTCGTTCTTGAGGACAGTCTGGCCCCATCGTAACCGCAGCTCTGCGTTCTGGGCGTTTGAGATCTTTGGGTACGTCTCTCCAAGTTTCTTCACGTTCCCTGGAGAAGAGAAACGGGTCATGAAAGACTGCCGGCAGAGCCCCGTGCCGAGGAGGCTGCGTGTCTGCTGCAGCCTCCAGGGGCTCTGGAGTCACGCCTCCGAGGGCGTCAGGCACCCACTCATCCTGCGCCTCTGGCCCGACGCGGTCATGCCCTGGACGTGCGCCTGCCTCAGCTCCACAGCTCTTCCAACCACCTTCCCTCGACATCACACAGAGGACGTCCCTGGTGGGCCAGTGCTTCTGACCCTGCGCTTCCAAAGCAGGGTGCCCAGCTTCGACCCCTGCCTGGGGAAGTAGATTCCACACGCCGCGACTAAAGAGTTTGAATGCCGAAACTAAGATCCAGCGCGGCCAAGTGAATAAGCAAATAAAATAAGCATTAAAAAGAGTGTATGAGTGGGGTGGGAGGAAGGTTCAGGATACGTATGGCAGATTCACGCTGCTACACTGCAGAGACCAGCGCGACACTGTGAAGCAATCATTCGCCAATGAAAGTTTTTAAAACAGTAAGATGGAACGTCCACACTCAGCATCCCGGCTCCTGCGGTCTCCCTCCCCAGACCAGAGCTGCGCCTGGATGCCCCGCCCGCCGCCCCACCCGCCACCCCGCGCACCAGCGCCGGCTGGCCGGCATCGCGCTCCAACCGCTTTTCTGGGGCCCAGCTCTTGGTACCATTTCTGGCTGAGCAGCAACGGGCACTCGTGCTGAAGGGCAGGGGTCGGGCGGGGCTGCACCCCACCCCACCTACCGGCTGAGTGAGCCCCGGGGCACAGAGCAGCCAAGGGGATGGGAGGGCGTCACAGCAAGGGAGACCGCCCTGCACGGCCGAGGACCCCACGAGCCTCTGGCTTTCCTGCCCGGACGCGTGTGGACGCTCACCCCACGCTGACCCGCCCCCCGACCCAACGGGCCGCCGTTCCTCACCGGGAGGGAGCGGGGACTTCTGCAGGACCTTATACAGGAAGTACACGAGCTGGTAGGTCTTCCAGGTAGAGGTGGACACAGCGTTGATGGCCCTCAGGTCCAGCTCCTCGGCTGCCCACAGCTGGGCCAGCTCCTCGGCCGGCCTCATGAGTGAGTCCCCGGGGGAGAGGTCCGGGGGGTAAGGCGGCCAGCCCGGGGTGTCCAGCCAGCGATCAAACTCAAATCCTGCTTGGCAGAAGAGAAGACCCCGTCAGAACTCCCTGGCAGTGCCACGGCCAGCCCGCCCAGGCAGCTCCCGAGACCTCCCACCTCCACCCGCCCCACGTCCGCCCCCAAGGCCGACACCACCGCCCACAGGGCCACCTGCTCTGCAGGGTCCCAGCCCCCATGACGCCTACAGCCCCAGCTGCCCCCCTTCCCACCTGGGCCTGTTCTGTGCAGAAATGAGCCCTCAGGACGTCAAGGAACACGGCCCACCCTCACGTGCAGAGCAGCTGCGCTAATGCTCCCAGCCCTGGGGCCCCGCCGGGGGGGCCTGCCCTCCCAGCGGGTGGGGGAGCTGGCTGGCTGGGGCCCAGCAAAGAGCAGGGAGCAGGGACAAGGCCCGGGGCCACAGGCCACGCTCACCCTCAGGAAGCAGGCCTCCCACCAGCTCCTGCTCCAGGGCAGCTGCCCCAGTCCTGCCCGGGGAGACCCTTGGGCGGCAGCAGCCTGGGCAGGGCTCAGGATCTGACTGTGTGTCTCAGAGACAGGGATCCAGAGGGCAGAGAGGAGCAGAAAGGCCGAATGGGGGAAAGGAAGCCGGGGTGGCAGAGGTCCTTCTGTGGGGCCCTGGGGCCACCCCAAAGGGACACACTGGTCCCTCAGCGCGCAAAGCAGACCCCACCCTCCACGACCTCCTGGAAGCCGTGGGCTGGCTCCTCTGCTCACCTGGGATGGAATCCACCCTCTGTTTCTTCAGCTCAGGGAAACAGTCCAGGAAGAACTCCAGGAAGTCGTCAGCTAAGATGCTTTGGAACTTGAATTCGTCCACATAGGCCTGTGAGGAGGAAGGGGCAGCATGGTCAGCTGCCCAGAACCCCCACTGCCCCCTCAGTGGGGTCCCTGAGGCTCCTCCGCCCCCACCGGCCCCCTCACCTCCAGGTGATTACCTTGAGGAAGTTGTCAAACTGGTCCTGATCACCCCCCAGGTGGGCCAGGTAGGAGACGAAGCAGAAGCCTTTCTCGTAGGGGGTCTCGTTGTAGGTGTCCTCCAGGTCGACCCCTGCAGAGAAAGCTCAGAATTCAGAGCTTCAGGGCAGCCGTGGAGGGACCAAGCCCCGCTCCCCAGGGCAGCTCGGCCAGGCGTGTTCCCAATCCACCCCGACCTGTCTCCAGGGTCACAAGAGGGGCGACAGGAGGAGCCCGGGGTTGCTGTGCTCGTGGGGTCCTCCCAGCCCCACGGTCACGCCCCCGTGTGGCCGCCCACCAGAACAATGAGGGTTTCTGCAAATGCTCTGGAGCCAAGTTAACTAACTGTCTGTCTACAGGGAGCCCTCCATTGGAGTCAGAGGCTTCAGCTGCACAGAAAGGTTTTAATTAGTCACACGTGGAAATACAATGTAAGGAAATAAAAACCCATGACCTCAGAGCAGTCGCGGGCTTTCTAGGTCATACCCTCTGTAAGGACAGGCGACCTCGTTCTACAAACCCCAAGGGGCTGAGCTGACCAAGGACAGGGGGCGGCAAAGGGCCTCGAGAGTGACAGGGACCCGGACAAGCAGGGGAACACGGAGTCGCTCGGGACTGGCCGGAGCAGCTCGGAGGGTCTTGGGGGCTGCTCCCTCCCGAGGGACTGGGGTGTGCCGGCGGAGCCACCAGGGCTCTGGCCCACGGCGGGGTGGGAGGGCCCTGACCTGGCTCGATCCTCACACGCAGCTTGTTCAGCGGGTGGTCCTCGCCCGTGAGGTCCACGTGCTGCCGCAGCAGCGCCCGGCCAGTGGCGGCTTCCAAGCAGGTGTAGGTGGGCCCTGTAGGGCAGAAGAGGGGCCAGCACCCCCACGTGCACCTCCCCAAGGTGCCCTGTGAGCCAGGGTGCTCCCCAGGACTGTGGGCAGGGAGGCTGTGGCCAGCCGACCCCTCGGCCTCTCTCCCGCACACTGTCCCTCTGACAGGGGCCTTCCGCGCAGCGTGATGGTGTCTGCAGACATGGGAGTCTGACCTTCCCAGCTGACTGTTCGTATTACACAGGATAAACTCTCAGCCAAGCCTTTCCTCGGGCCCCGGTCTCCTGGCAGGACGGTGGGCGCCAGCCACACTGTCCCGCGAGTTGCTCTGACCTGGGGTGGCAGCCCGCCCGAGTCAGGGCCCAGCGTGCGGTGCTCAGGGGCCACTGCGGGGCTCCCAGCGGCTGAGACTGCCTGCTCCGTGCCCCCTGATGAGAGAATAAACCTCTACAAGCTTTCTGGGAAGCAGGAGACAATATGTGTTTAAAAAAAAAAAAAGGCCTTTAAAATGTTCAAGTCCTGACAAGCACGTTTCAAGGAATTTATTGAAATCATCTGAGATACATGTGAACCCATATAAAGATGTTTATCAGAATATTATTTTGTTGGGAAAATGAGGGACTTCCCTGGCAATTCAGCGGCTAAGAGTATGCTTCAACTGCAAGGGCGTGGGTTCAGTTCTTGGTCGGGAACTTAGATCCCACAGGCCCCTAGGTGTGGCCAAGACAGCAACAACAACAAAAGAAAAATTAAGATTTTTTTGTTTAAATTTAAAAAAAAAAAGAAAATTACAGACCAACTTACAACTGGAGGCTGACGGAATAAATTATGAATTTATTTAAATTCTTCTGCATCCGTACAAGAAAACTCAATGACTCAGGAGAACGTTTAACTTTACTAGGCTAACGGAAAAACGACAGTTCTAAAACTGTGTATGGTCTGATGATTCACACACACACACACACACACACAGAGAACTACTGGTACGTAGGAAAGGATATCCCCTGATCGTCTCTGATGGTGAAATGACAGGTAAATACTTTGCTGTGTACTTTCCCATATACACCAAGACAGATTTCAATCACAGAAAGAATGAAAAAACCAAAAAGCACCTGTTCCCTGTGGGCTTTCAATAAAGACATGGTGCTGGGAATTTCAAAAGTACGGCTGGGCGCACTCCGAGATCTGCCTTCAGGCGCTCGGCGAGGGCACTCCCCCCCTCTGCCTTGGGAACTGTACGTCAGAGGGGAGAGCGGCCACAGCCGCGCAGGCCGAGCAGAGCGCCCAGTCAAGGTTGGCACCAGGTGTCCAGCAAAACGCAGGGTGAGCGTGCCCTGACCACAACTGGAGCCTGACTGACACCTGGGCCACTGAGGCCCCAGGGGGCACACAGCGGCCTCACCCCGACGGGGGCATGCCCAGCGCCAGGCCCCCCCGGCCACTGGCCTGCCCAGGATTCCCTCAGCCCCCGGGCCCTGCTGGCGCCTGACTGCAGCGCGGCGGGAACAGTGACAAGCGTAACTGCGTCGTGAGCAGGCCTCCCCGGCCGTCCAGGGGCTCCCTGCACCGCTGCCCCTGGACACCCCAGAGGGAGCCTGGCGGCCCCTGAACGGGGAGACGGGTCCCCGCAGACTCACCAAACAGAACGGAGGAGATCCTCCTCTGGGCGTACATGGTGAAGCCTTCGTTCAGCCAGAACTCCCCCCAGTTGGCGTTGGTCACCAGGTTCCCACACCAGCTGTGGGCGATCTCGTGGATGATGACGTTGGCCAGGGAGCGGTCTCCAGCGTGGCGAAGGCCAGGCAAGGGTTCTCCATCCCCCCGAACGGGAAGGACGGGGGCATGAAGAGCACGTCGCACCTGCCGGGGCGGGCGGCCACAGGGAGCGCGGCTCCCTCCTACCACCAGGCATTCCCAGCGACCCCGCTACCAGCTCTTCCGGGGGGACGAGACCGGCTCCCCCACACCCAGCTTCCCACGCGGGCCAGCAGGCCTGACGGGGCCTCTTGTTGGGGGGACCTCAAGTCTGAAGATGGCAAACAGAGAGCAGGGCTGCCCCCGTGACGGGAAAGGCACGTCAGCCGCATCTGCACAGCGACTCCCACCTCCAACCCAGCACCTGCCTGCACGCCGCTGCCCTGAAGCGCCACCCGGGCCGCCTCGGTCACGACCACGGCCTCGGCGGGCGGGGCTGGCTGTCCTCTCCTCCCCACCCCTGCACCCCCGGGGGCAGGAACCGCAGACGAAGCCTGTGACACCTCACCTTCCCCACACATAGGGTCCAAAGAGCTTCTCTCCCGTCGCCAGAAACTCCTGTGACCCCGTCGTACTCCTCCTTGGCAGCGTCGATGAGGCAGGGCTCAGCCCACACCTGGCTCCTGCAGACAAGGGTGCGGAGAGGGTGGCACGGGGGTCAGAGCCCGCGGGACCAGCCGGGTTCAGCCTCCCAGGGAGCCAGCGAGCCCGCAGGCCAGCGACCCGGGGCAGAGGCGAGGCCCGCCCAGAGCCGGAGGGCCAGCCCCGCCTGCGGAGCGGGCGCCAGGAGGGCCCGGGGCTCCTGCAGGCAGAGGCCTGCCCCACACTGAGCCGCAGCTCCCCGTCTGCCCAGTGTCTCCAGAAAGCACCAGCTCGTCCTTTTCCTAATAGAACCTGGCAGGAGGAAAGCCCTGGAAGGCGCCCCTCCCCTCTGCCTTTCCGCAGCTGCGGGCTGACGCGCCTCCGGTCACCCACTGCCTTGTCCACCAGGAAGGGAGCCCTCGTCTCGCAGGCCCAGGGCTGCCTGGAGCCATGGCTGGAAGCGGAGGCCAACGGGGCCCGCCCAGTGCTCCCTCTGACCGCAGGAGCTGAGGTGCGTGGCGCCGGTGCCGCTGCTGAGCCCTGTCTGAGGCCTGGCGCCCGGCCAGCACCTCCAGAACGAAGGACAGCACCGCCACCAGGAGAGCCAGGTCCAACCAAGCCTCCTGCCGCAGGACAAAGCGCCGGCGGGTAGGGTGACGAGCAGAAGCCAGGCTCCTGGTCACTTTCTCTTTGGGGACACCTGAATAAGGTGAACTCCTTATTCACCTCCACTAAATCCCCCTCCCTTCACAGAGTCGGCCCAGGCCTGGGCCTCTGCATCCAGAGCAGACAGGGGAGAGCATCCTCGGGCCTCCTGGGAGGAAGACGGGGATGGCAAGGCGGGTGTTTCTGGAATTAAGTGTCAGAGAAGGCAGGGAGATTTGGTAGCGATAAGAAAGCGCACATTGTAGCTAGAAGGTGACCTCCTAAAACTGCCGCCTGAGCTCAGAGCCCGCTCTGCACGGGGCCAGGACACAGCAGGACGGGGTCTCAGCACAGAATGGGAGGGAGGAAGGGAAAACACAGCCCTCTGATGCCCTCAGGCCGCACCCTGTGCTGCAGAAAGGCCCGGACTCACGGCAGGCTGACACCGCCTCAAGAAGCCCCCCAACAGGTCTTTGCGCTGGCCAGAGGCCTCCTTGCTTGGAGGTTGGTCCAGTCTTGCCTCCGGGGTCTTGGTCTCCTACCTGGGTCCAACTTCAGCCGAAACCAGATCTCCAACGGCCAAGGCTATCAGGTAGGAGGGGGTGGGCTGACTTATCCGGAAGAAGAACTTATTGGGGCCTCGCTTCTCCCAGGTGTCAGCACTCATCACAGCAGTGAAGCCATCTGGGACCTGAGGACAGAGAATGCTGGTGAGGTCTCACCTGGACAGAGGCTACTTTCCATCAGCAACCTGCCCGGTGACGACGGCAGCCTGCAGTCCACCTGAAGTACAGAGGCTTCCAGAAACTAGGGCTCAACCGATGGGGTTCAGCACAGATAAAACTTCTGTAGGTGGAGAGGTTCTTCAGAGGGTCTGTAAGCGTCCCCTGAAAGGTGACCTGATGGAGACGGCCATTCCAATCCCCAGGGCAGGGATGCACGGTCCCCTCACCTCGAGAAGAGCGGAGTATCTGCACTTCACGGCGGGAGTGTCAAAGCACGGGAAGAAGGCTTGGTTCAGGACAGCCTGGCCCTGGGTGTACACGAAGGGCTTCTTCCTTCCGGCCGTCTGCTCCGGAGCCAGCCAGCACACCTGCGGGGAGGGGTGCGCCGCTCAGAGCCGACAGCCCCAGGGCCCCAGGCAGGCACAGCCGCGTGGGTTGCAGGGGACTTCCAGGAACACTGGTGACCTTCCGCCAGCCAGGCGCATTTAATCCCCCCGGAGTCCAAGCGGCAGCCAGACATCCACCTCCTGGGGCAGACACCACCAAAGGGTCACTCCTCATGTGTCCCTGCTGCTGCTGCTGCTAAGTCACTTCACTCGTGTCCGACTCTGTGTGACCCCATAGACGGCAGCCCACCAGGCTCCCCCGCCCCTGGGACTCTCCAGGCAAGAACACTGGAGTGGGGTGCCATTTCCTTCTCCAATGCATGAGAGTGAAAAGTGAAAGTGAAGTCGCTCAGTCGTGCCGACCCTTAGCGGCCCCGAGGACTGCGGCCCTCCAGGCTCCCCCGCCCGTGGGGTTTCCCAGGCAGGAGTCCTGCAGTGAGCGCAGGGCCTGCTCTGCGTGCGTCCCTGGGCCTCGAGAATCCCGAGCTGCCTCCAGCCCCGGGCCTGCCTCCCTCCTGTGTCCTCCTCACTGTGGTAACTTCTCACCAAAACACAAATGCTGAAGAAGCTGTTCTTCAACTTGTGATAAAAGACACAGAAAAGCAGACGCTAACAGCGAGGAAGCTAACGGGTGTTCTCCATTCCTGAAATTTACCCTTTCAGAGTAACCGTGTTTGGGGCTTCCCAGGCGGTGCCAGCGATAAAGAACCCACCTGCCGAAGCAGGAGAATCAGCGTGCTTGACATTACAGGCACTGGCTATGATCCCCGCCCCCCCCCCCCGATATTTACTCCGCTTGTTATTTATACCTTGGCTGTCCCTGGCCTTGGCTGCAGCATCTGGAATCGTTTTAGTTAGAGCGTGCAAGGTCTAGTTTCCCGAGCAGGAATCGAACCCCAGCCCCCTGCACTGGGAATGTGGAGTCTTAGCCACTGGACCCCAGGGACGTCCCCGGCTGTGATTCCTGAGTTGTCTTCTGTCAGTCCTTAATCGAGGGCACATCTAAGCCATCATTACAAACCCAAACTCTGCCCACAGCAGAGCTCACGTCTAACACAGATGCCGCGTGTGGCTGAGGGGCCCGCGTCAGCAGCACACACCACGGAAAGGTCAGAAGAGGGCTGAGGGGTCCCAGGAAGGTCTCATAGTGGAAGCAAAACCCCCAGGCTGCACCCTCAGCAGTGGGCAGGGTTTAAGCAGCCGGAAGGATGGGAGATGATGTCCAGGAGGCGGGAGGAGCGTGGGCGGGGAGTGTGGCTTCCGCGGAGCCGGGCAGCTGTGTGTGGTGAAGGGCTTAAACCATGGAGGCGCTGAGATTGGTTACGAGAGGCATGAAGGAGACACGTCGGGAAGCCAGGGTTTGCTTTGCGTGTGTGCTCGTGTGTGTGCGTGTGTGTGCACACGCAAACTGTAACAAGTCTCCATCCAGAGTCCAGTAAGACGGAAGTGGGGGCAGGGGAGAGAGAGACGTCCTGTGCAAACCCCAGCAAGCTCCGCTTCAGCCTGGTGACTAGAGGCCAGCACAGATGCCATGAACCAGGCCGAGACCAATGCCCTCAACAGGACATAGCAGAAGTGACACCTCATCTGTGCGAACCTCCCTTCAGCTTTGCTGGGAAACCGAAACTGCTCTACGGAAAATAATCTATGAAAAACAAGCAAACTTCATAACCCCAATCTATTCATAAGAAAAAACAAAGATAAACTCCAACAGAGGGGCACACCACTGCTCAAAGCTGTCTCCTGACTCTGACCCTGACCCTGAGCCTAAGTCACCAAATCAAGAACACCTAAGGAATCGTCACAGCCAAGAGGAGCGCACAGAGATGCGGCAGAGGGACACACGCCTGGACTTCCCGGTGGGGCCCTGGGGCAGAGGACACTTTAAGACCTAAGGCTGCCGTACGCCTGAAATTAACACTGTAAATCAGCTATACTCCAAAAATGAAAAATTTAAAAGACCCAACACCCTGATAATACCTTGTACATGAAAACTGCTCAATTAAACAAATTATTTAAAATAAAAACTAAGGAAATCTGGAAAAACTATAGATTCCAGTTTATAATAGGGTATCAGTACTATGAACAAAGCTAGTGGAGGTGATGGAATTCCAGTTGAGCTATTTCAAATCCTGAAAGATGATGCTGTGAAAGTGCTGCACTCAATATGCCAGCACATTTGGAAACCTCAGCAGTGGCCACAGCACTGCAAAAGGTCAGTTTTCATTCCAATCCCAAAGAAAGGCAATGCCAAAGAATGCTCAAACTACCGCACAATTGCACTCATCTCACACGCTAGTAAAGTAATGCTTAAAATTCTCCAAGCCAGGCTTCAGCAGTACGTGAATGGTGAACTTCCTGATGTTCAAGCTGGTTTTAGAAAAGGCAGA
>SJYA01005549.1:4785-27912 GCA_006410615.1 Neotragus moschatus | reverse complement strand
GTGTGTGTGTGTGTGGTGTGTGTGTGTGTGTGTGCTGTGTGTGCTGGGGGTTTATGGAAACTTTCCTATATGCTCATTTTTCCTGGTAATCTAAACAGTTAAAAAAAAATAAATCCTACTAATGAAAACAAGTATAATGAGCCGGCAGCCAGAGGCACTAGGCACCATACTAGGACTAATACACAGACCACTGTTTGTCAGCCTCAGCTCTGTGAATGACTCTCATCCCTTCAACCACAATCCCTTACTCATCCTTGTTGCTTGAGTTTTGCTTGTTTTTTTTTTTAATGACATGAAGAGAAGAGAATGAAAGGGGCTGGCAGGACACACAGCAGAATCAAATACAGGAGACGCCGTGGCCCACGGTGACCAAAGTGAGCGCCCCCCCGGACAGCAGAACAGGAACTGTGCCCACGAGGACCTCCACAGGGCGAAGGACAGCTCTCTGGGGAGCATGGGCCTCTGCCATCAAGTCTTAAATGAAAGCTGTTTAATTCTGAAATTCAACTTCAGGTGCCACTTTTGGTAGGCAAGCCCAAGAGGCCTAATTTTTTCAATTATTGTACTTAATTTCTGCCCCCAACCGGGAACCACATACAGCAGAGCAGCCAAACACATCCCCACGCATCCACGTTTTCCTCTACAGCGAGTTACCCGAAGAGGCCGGGGCTTTCCTCTGCCTTAGAGGGCAGTCCACATTGCTTTGGACTTTAACTTTTCAAACAAGTTCTGTCTTAAGGTTCATATACATCCCTAATGGTGAAAGATGGAAACAGGGATGCCCCTTGAGCCAGTTCTAAGAGCAAAAGGGGACGTGACACCAGAAGGCTTCCTGGGCGGGTGGGCCGCCCACCCCACGGGAGAAAGGGCTGTGATTCTCACAGAGGGACCCACAAGACACTCTTTCCAACTGCTACACTCGCCCACCTCCCCCACCCCGGTTTAGAATTTAACAGTCAACAGTGAGAAAGCCAATTATTACAAAGCCTGCTGCTGCTGCTGCTAAGTTGCTTTAGTCGTGTCCGACTCTGTGCGACCCCACAGACAGCAGCCCATCAGGCTCTGCCGTCCCTGGGATTCTCCAGGCAAGAACACTGGAGTGGGTTGCCATTTCCTTCTCCAATGCATTAAAGTGAAAAGTGAAAGTGAAGTCGCTCAGTCATGTCCAACTCTTATCGACCCCATGGACTGCAGCCTACCAGGCTCCTCCGTTCATGGGATTTTCCAGGCAAGAGTACTGGAGTGGGGTGCCATTGTCTTCTCCGTTACAAAGCCTGGTCCACCCTAATTCTGGTTCTCACTTTTACTCAAATTCTTTTGCTCATCACATCCAGGAGGAAACAATAAATAGTAAGTGCCCAGTCTTGGAGCTGTTCCAGCCCCAGGCACTAGACGGGCACCTGTAACAAAGGGCTTAGTCAGCCGGCATCTTCAGGGCTGACCCCTGAACAGAGCACCACCAGGGTCCGGCCCAGGCTGGGCGCACCGACAACCCTAAACTCAGCTAGGGAACCGTCTGCCGTCCAGCCTGGAAGACGCAGGGGCCTAGAGACGGCAGGGAAGGGGCGGAGGCATCTGGCTGAAGACCACAGGACCAGAGGCGCGGGGTGGCGAGTCATCTGGCCAAGGAGGGGCGAGGGGCGGGGAGGCGGAGGAGGCGTGCCTGCACGAGGAGGCGCGGGGCTGTGGGTACTCACCCCGGGTCCCTCGCCGACGCGGCAGGTGATCCGCACCTGCAGGCGCTCGCCTGCGGCGCAGGGCTGCGGGAAGCGCAAGCACAGGGCCTGGCCGTAGTGCGAGAACGGCTGCGTGCACACTGGCACCGGCTCGGGCTCTGGCTCCGCCTGCCTTGGCTCCGGCCGCCCCCGCCGCAGGGCCGCCGCTGTCACGTCCACGCACGGGTGCGAGTCCAGCCGCAGCTCCGCGGCGCCGCCGGGCGCCCGGCAGCGCAAGTCCAGCACCGCCGAGCCGCTGAGCCCGCGGCTGCCCGGGCCCGGCCCCGGAGGCCCGAACTCGGCCCGCAGGTCCAGGTGCAGGTGCAGCAGCTCGAAGGCGCGGAAGCTGGAGGCCGACGCCACGTCCTCGGCCTGCGCCGAGCGCAGCGCCCGCCCTCCGGCCTTAGGCTCGCCGGCCGCCACGGCCCCGCGCCGCCGCGCCGCCGCAGGCCCCGCCCCTGCAGGCCATGGCCCCGCCCCGCCGCCGGTCTGGCCCCGGGAGCCTTTGCCGCGCACCCGGGAAGGCCCCGCCCCCGAGCAGACCACGCCCCGGAACCGAGCATGGCCCCGCCCCACCGCCGGCCGAGGCCCGGTGACGGCCGCTCTTGCCCCGGAAGGCCCCGCCCCCGAGAAGACCACGCCCCGGAACCGAGCATGGCCCCGCCCCACCGCCGGCCGAGGCCCGGTGACGGCCGCTCTTGCCCCGGAAGGCCCCGCCCCCGAGAAGACCACGCCCTTCCCCTGAGCCTACCGCACTCGCAGCTCTTCACCCTCGCCGAAGGACTTTGGACAGGCCGGGGAGCGGCAGTTTGATCCACCTCGGCCCGAATTCAACCCGCTGGGATGGCCCCCAGTCCCCGCGCTGAGGTTGCCCGTGTCCGCGTCCACCGGGCAGGCAGCACTGAGCCCGCGGGTCGGGTTTGAGCTCCCAAGCTCTGCAGCAAACCTTCCCTAAGAAAGGGGACTCTTTCCGGCCTCTGCAGTGGTGATCTCTCCAGCCGTGGTAACTCAATCAGGGCTCCAGCCTGCGGCCCTTCGTCCTTCCGACGGCCGCACCAGCACGGCGGCTGTGAGGATGGGCGGCTGATGGGCCCCTCCTGTGTGGGAGAGCTCACTGCGCCGGTGACCCCAGGAGCCCAGCTGTGAAGGAGCCGCTCATCAGCTGTGCTGGAAACTATACCAAGTCGTGTCCGACTCTTTGCGACCTCATGGACCGTAGCCCGTCAGTCTCTTCTGTCCGTGGGATTCTTCAGGCAAGAATCCTGGAGTGGGTTGCCATGCCCTCTTTCAGGGAATCTTCCCGACCCGGAGATGGGACCCAGCTCTCTTCTCGTGCATTGGCGGGGGGGAGGGGGGGGTTCCTTTTGGTGGTGGTGGTGGTGATGGTGCTTTAGTCACTAAGTCGTGTCGGGCCCTTGCAACCCCATGGACTGTACCTCGCCAGGCTCCTCCCGTCCTGGGCTTTTCCAAGCAAGAATACTGGGGTGGGTTGTCATTTCTTCCTCCAGGGGAGCTTCCCGATTAGGAAATGAAATGTTAAGAGACAATGTAGGGAGTTTCCCATAAAGGAAATAGCATCCTAGTTTACAGCATTAAATACATCTTATTTTCTGAAATGCTTATGAAAATTCCGTATAAGATCAAAGTCTTCTTCCTTCTTTTCTTTTTTAACTTACTGGCTGCTGCTGCTGCTGCTAACTCGCTTCAGTCGTGTCCGACTCTGTGCGACCCCAGAGACGGCAGCCCACCAGGCTCCCCCGTCCCTGGGAGTCTCCAGGCAAGAACACTGGAGTGGGGTGCCATTTCCTTCTGCAGTGCATGAAAGTGAAAAGTGAAAGTGAAGTCACTCAGTTGTGTCAGACTCTAGCGACCCCATGGACTGCAGCCCACCAGGCTCCTCTGTCCATGGGATTTTTCCAGGCAAAAGTACTGGAGGGGGTGCCATTGCCTTCTCCCAACTTACTGGCTAGTGAAATCCAAAAACTTCAGAGAACCACTCTTCTGTGGCACTGAGGATAGTCATTCAGCACATCTACTTGTCAACTTACTCGTTCCATTATACAACGCATTTTTGCTGTGCACCTGCGTATACCAGCCTCTGTATCAGCTAGGATCCTGCATGCTGCATGAGGCAACCAAAATATACTTTTTTAAGTAAATGTATGCAAGAGGGTAAAAAAAAAGAGAGGGTGGCTGATGCTGAAGCTCCTTGGATCATGACGAGGAGAGCGGACTCGGGTGAAGAGGCTGCTTTCCTTTCGGCTGCAGCGCATGGCATGCAGGGATCGCAAAGCTCACTGACCAGGGTCACGCCTGTGCCCCCGGCGTTAGAAGCGCAGGGTCTTAGCTGCTGGGCCAGCAGAGAAGTCCTGAGATTTCCTTCTTAGGTATATTTTCAAGAAAACCACCTAAAGAATATAGAGTTAGTGTGACGCGCAAACGCACCACTGAGAAAATGTGTGAGTGGGAGTGCTGTCAGCTGCACGGGCGTGCCCAGCTCTCTGCAGCCCCGTGGGCCACAGCCCGCCAGGCTCCTCTGTCCATGGGATTCCCCAGGCAAGAGCACTGCAGTGGGCAGCCATTTCCTCCTCCAGAGGATCTTTCTGACCCAGAATCAAACCTGGGTCTCCTGCACTGCAGGCTGATTCTTTACTGTCTGAGCCACCAGGGAAGCAAGGAGAGAAAAAAGCTGGACAGGTTGGTAGTCACCCCAGGCTGGGGGAGGCAGAAGCCTGGGATGGGGCAGAGTTCATAAATACCCAGGTGTGGGTTACTTATCGGTGTTCTAGCTCACACACCAGGAGACGTACCTAATAGTATAGCCTCAAAATGCAGGAAGCAAAGATTAACAGAATTACAGGGGAAAACGGGCAAATCCGCCAGTGAGACGCTCCTTTCCCTTGCCCGGTAGTTAACAGACCAGACAAAAGTCACACCGACACAAAAGATGTGTACAAAAATGTCACAGTCTTGGGACTTCCCGGGTGGTCCAGTGGTTAAGACTCTACCTCCAAAGCAGGTTTGATCCCTGTCTGGAGAACTAGGACCCCAGAGGCCACAGGACAAGTAGGCCTGCATGCGGTAACTACAGCTGGGCAGTCTGTGCGCTGCAGCGAAGATCCCGCATGCCACGGTGAAGACCCGACGTGCTGCAACGAGGACGTGAGGCAGAAAGATTCAGTAAAAACTTCAAGCCACCATCTTTACCTAATCAACACACCCCTAACTTTGCACCTAACCATTAGAGAAAACACACAAAATTAACCAGACAGGCCATGAAAAGCTCCCAACAAATAAAAGACTCAGAGCACACAGAACAGCCCTGTAGCCACAGAGCACTCAAGTCACAGCCGACACTGGGACCCGGCTCTCCGTGGCTCACGCACGCCTGCGCAGCTGAACCAGGGGCCCAGCGCCCTTGGTTCTGGACCGTCTGGTGGTGACACCTGCAGAGACAGCGCCTCGTCTGGAGCAGAGGGCGAGTCAGCTCATCTTAATGGTCTGACTGTGCCCAGGATGGGGCGCGCAACTCGAGTCCCCAGGGGCCAGGCTGGCACCCTCTGGCTGGCGCCTGCCAAGACACAGACAGGGCCTCGCTTCGGAACAAAGGGAGTCACACTGCCCATGTGGTGTAGTCTGCGTAATGCCTCTCTCAGGGTAGAGAGAAGCGGCGCTACTGTCCACTGCAGAAGCTCAGGGCCCTCCCCTCTAACGCCGCCCAGGCCCACCCGTATAGCCTACCGTGTACGACATGTCCAAGCAAGTTCCCAAGACAGAAAGACGAGGCCAGAGAGGAACTTCAGTTCAGTTCAGTTGCTCAGTCATTTCTGACCCTTCAACCCCATGGACTGTAGCACGCCAACTCCCAGAGTTTACTCAAACTCATGTCCATTGAGTTGGTGATGCCATCCAGCCATCTTATCCTCTGTCGTCCCCTTTTCCTCCTGCCTTCAATCTTTCCCAGCGTCAGGGTCTTTTCCAATGATTTGGCTTTTCCCATCAGGTGGCCAAAATATTGGAATTTCAGCTTCAGCATCAGTCCTTCCAAAGAACAGTCAGGATTGAATTCCTTTAGGATGGACTGGTTAGATGTCCTTGCAGTCCAAGAGATTCTCAAGAGTCTTCTCCAACACCACAATTCAAAAGCATCAGTTCTTTGGTGCTCAGCTTTATAGTCCAACTCTCACATCCATACATGACCACTGGGAAAACCACAGGTTTGACCAGACAGACCTTTGTGGGCAAAGTAATGTCTATGCTTTTTAATATGCTTTTTAATGTCTGCTGCTGCTGCTGCTAAGTCACTTCAGTCGTGTTCGACTCTGTGTGACCCCAGAGACGGCAGCCTACCAGGCTCCCCTGTCCCTAGGGTCCTCCAGGCAAGAACACGGGAGTGGGTTGCCATATCTTTCTCCAATGCATGAAAGTGAAAAGTGAAAGTGAAGTCGCTCAGTCGTGTCCAACTAGGTTGGTCATAACTTTTCTTCCAAGGAGTGTCTTTTAATTTCATGGCTGCAGTCACTATCTGCAGTGATTTTGGAGCCCCAAAGAATAAAGTCTGTCACTGTTTCCACTGTTTCCCCATCTATTTCCCATGAAGTGATGGGACCAGATCTTAGTTTTCTGAATGTTGAGCTTTAAGCCAACTTTTTCACTCTCCTCTCCCACTTTCATCAAGAGGCTCTTTAGTTCCTCTTCACTTTCTGCCATAAGGGTGGTGTCATCTGCATATCTGAGGTTATTGATATTTCTCCCAGCAATCTTGATTCCAGCTTGTGCTTCTTCCAGCCCTGCGTTTCTCATGATGTACTCTGCATATAAGTTAAATAAGCAGGGTGACAATATAAAGCCTGGACGTATTCCTTTTTCCTATTTGGAACCAGTCTGTTGTTCCGTGTCCAGTTCTAACTGTTGCTTCCTGACCTGCATACAGATTTCTCAAGAGGCAGGTCAAGTGGTCTGGTATTCCCATCTCTTTCAGAATTTTCCACTGTTTATTGTGATCCAATAGACTTTGGCATAGTCAATAAAGCAGAAATAGATGTTTTTCTGGAACTCTCTTGCTTTTTTGATGATCCAGCAAGATGTTGGCAATTTGATCTCTGGTTCCTCTGCTCTTTCTAAATCCAGCCTGAACATCTGGAATTTCATGGTTCACGGACTGTTCAAGTCTGGCTTCGAGAATTTTGAGCATTACTTTACTAGCATGTGAGATGAGTGCAATTGTGAAGTAGTTTGAGCATTCTTTGGCATTGCCTTTCTTTGGAATTAGAATAAAAACTGACCTTTTCCAGTGGCCACTGCTGAGTTTTCCAAATTTGCTGGCATATTGAGCGCAGCACTTTCACAGCATCATGTTTCAGGATTTGAAATAGCTCAACTGGAATTCCATCACCTCCACTAGCTTTGTTCATAATGATGCTTCCTAAGACCCACTTGATTTCACATTCCAGGATGTCTGGCTCTAGGTGAGTGATCACACCATCGTGATTATCCAAGTCATGAAGATCTTTTTTGTACAGTTCTTCTGTGTATTCTTGCCACCTCTTCTGAATATCTTCTGCTTCTGTTAGGTCCATACCATTTCTGTCCTTTATCGAGCCCATCTTTGCATGAATTGCTCCCTTGGTATCTCTAATTTTCTTGAGGAGATTTCTAGTCTTTCCAGTTCCACTGTTTTCCTCTCTTTCTTTGCACTAGTCACTGAGGAAGGCTTTCTTATCTCTCCTTGCTGTTCTCTGGAACTCTGCCTTCAGATGCTTACATCCTTCCTCTTCTCCTTTGCCTTTTGCTTCTCTTCTATTGAACTTCGCTGGTGGCTCAGATAGTAAAGCATCTACCTACAATGCGGGAAACCCGGGTTCAATCCCTGGGTTGGGGAGATCCTCTGGAGAAGGAAATGGCAACCCGCTCCAGTACTCTTGGCTGGAAAACCCCACGGATGGAGGAGCCTGGTAGGTTACAGTCCATGGGGTCGCAGAGTTGGACGTGACTGGGCGACTTCACTTCATCTCATCTCTCTTCTTTCCCAGCTATTTGTGAGGCCTCCTCAGACAACCGTTTTGCCTTTTGGCGTCTCTCTTCCTTGGGGATGGTCTTGATCCCTGCCTCCTGCACAGTGTCGTGAACCTTTGTCCACAGTTCTTCAGACGCTCTCTGAGATCTAATCCCTTGAATCTGTTTGTCACTTTCACTGTATAATCATCTGAGCCACAGTCAGCTCCCAGTCTTGTTTTTGCTGACTGTATAGAGCTTTTCCACCTTTGGCCACAAAGAATATAATCGATCTGATTTCAGTGTTGACCATCTGGTGATGTCCATGTGTAGAGTCTTCTCTTTTGTTGTTCGAAGAGGGTGTTTGCTATGAGCAGTGTGTTCTCTTGGCAAAACGCTATTAGCCTTTGCCCTGCTTCATTCTGTACTCCAAGGCCAAATTTGCCTGTTACTTCAGCTATTTCTTAACTTCCTACTTTAGCATTCCAGTCCTCTATAATGAAAAGGACCTCTTTTTTGGGTGTTAGTTCTAGAAGGTCTTGTAGGTCTTCACAGAATCACTCAAGTTCAGCTTCTTCACCGTAACTGGTCAGTGCACAGATCTGGATTGCTGTGATATTGAATGATTTGCCTTGGAAACAAACAGAGATCATTCTGTCATTTCTGAGACTGCATCCATGTACTGCATTTCGGACTCTTGTTGACTGTGATGGGTACTCCATTTCCTCTAAGTGATTCCTGCCCACAGCAGATATAATGGTCATCTGCGTTAAATCCACCCATTCCAGTCCATCCATCTTAGTTCGCCGATTCCTGGAATGTTGACGTTCACTCTTGCCATCTCCGGCCTAACCACTTCCAATTTGGGTCCACCTGGGTCCACACAAAGGAAAGGTGTGCTAGAAATGTAATCAGTATAGGCAAAAAAGCCAATCTCACTTTTAACTGCTCTGATAGAAGCTGACACCCTTTTTTCCTGTAAAGGGCAAATGTGGACTTCCCTGGCTGTCCTGGGATCAAGACTCTGAGATCCTGCATGCCCAAAGGCCAAAAAAAAAATAAATAAATAAAAGAGCAAACATTTCCCGGCTTGGGCATCTCTGATGCCGTCACTTAGCTACACTGCCCGTATGAGCTCAGCCACTGACCACGTGAAGGCAGCGCCCTCTATGGACCTGGGATCCTCATGTCATTTCGACGTATCGTGAAAGCGTTTTTTCCCCAAAGGTTATAAAAACTTTAAATCCGTCGTTCGCTCACAGATCACAGAGAAAGAGGCGGCAGGGTGAATCTGGCCCAGGGGCCTCGCTCGGTGGCTGCCTTTTGCTCTAAGACAACTGGCGCCCGAGGCACAAGCAGCTGCCGGGTACCGTGCGCTTCCAGCAGGCACCGCGGGGTGGCGCAGCGGCCACGCCGGCCAGCCGACGGCCGCGCCTGTGGAGTCGGGCACTCAGAGGCACCCCCGTCTTCGGCCTGACTCAGAAATTCACCGTCTCACGCCAGCGTCACACACAGTGGAAGATACCAAGGGAAAACGAGAGAAGCAGATGGGCGCTTCAACCTTGAAACTGAGGAACTGACTCCGTTATTCCAGAAAAACACCTAGAGAAAAGTTCCCTCCTGTCTGTGTTTCCGCGTTTATCTTGGTAATCAGAAAAATTTGGTGATTTTACCTTTTACTCTGGGCTCTCGCACACCAAAATTAGTTTCAGAGTAGTTATTGAACATTTCAAATCAGTATTTCAAGATATCAGAATCTATAACCTACCTGGTTTCTATTATTCTCTAAAGTTCAAAATGATCGTACAATGCTTATCAGTAGATTTCATAAACTTCAATTTTATTAGAAAGCAGGGGACAGGTGAACAGATAGGCAGTGGTAAAGTGCTGTCAAGTCAGTCATAGGATCGGGGTGCTGGGCACACACGTGCTCACTGTGAACCCCAACTTTACAGGTTTGCTATTTTCACTGAAAACATGTTGGGGGGAAAGGAGGAGGGGGAAACAAATCGCCAGGAAGCAGCCAGCAGGGCACGCGGGCGGGGGGCGGGGGCTCAGGGACGTGCCCGCCGACGGATGGTCAGAGGACACAGCACTGGAGGATGCGCTCCCCTGCCCGGGAGGGACGGCAGGGGCTTCCGGGAGGAGAGTGAGGAGCCTCACCCTCGCCTCGCCTGCTGTTTCCACAATGGGCACAAGAGAGGGGGACCCGCTGCCCTGGGCCAGCTCCAGCAGGTGAGGGGACGGGCAGGGGGCAGCCAGGCTTTCTGAGAACAGAAGTCCTTCTAAGTCTGGGGCAGACAGGGGCGTCCAAGGGAATCAAGAAGCTGGGAAGCAACTAGGAAGGTGTCCGGGCCCCACCTGCCGTCCTGCACGCGGTGGAGTCACAAAGGACTGGTCTTCCATCTTTCTCAGGACTTTTCTCTTCCACTCCACCCCTCATTCTAGAAAATTCATCCGCACCCAAGGATCGCTTCAGAGATGCTGAATTGACCAGTAAAATGGAAAAACATGCCAGCATCACACACACATACCCCAGAGACTCTGAATTCACAAGCAAGGAACTTGCTTTCCAAACCGGTGCCGCATTTAAGAGGAGTTTTGGGGACCTTAAGAAAGATAAAGCATCTTCTCTACATGCCCTCAGCTTTGAACTGTTCTTGTGATGAAGCCTCCTTACATTTACGCCTGGAAGTTAAACCAGCTACAGACTGAAAGACAAACCCTGGATACTTACAAATGGCTAAAAAGTACAGCATCGTCAGTCACCGGGAGAACCCAAGTCAGAACCACAATGAGACACACGTCACAGGTACCAATAGAGGAAAAACGTCGGCAAGAAAAACTGGAAGCTTCGTGCACTGCTGGTGGAAATGTCACATGGTGCAGCGACTATGGGAGATTGTGGCGCTTCCCCAGAAGCTGAACACAGAACTACCACACCCACAGCAATTCCACTCCTAATGTGCCCCGAAGCACCAAGAGCAGGGACTCAGACAGCCATGCGCCCATGTCCACAGCAGCATCATTCGAATGGCCGTCAACGGAAGGATGGAGAAACAAAATGTGGTCTCTGCCTACAATGCAGCATTATTACTCAACCTTCAAAAGGCACGAATGAGGGCCTAGGTGAAGAGCAACACAGGAAGACAGATACCACGGGTCCTGCTCACACGAGGTCCCCAGGAGAGGCACACTCGCAGACGGAGAGCAGACCCGTGTTACCAGGAGCTGGGGCTGGGCGGGGGATGGTTGCCATCCACCGGCTGCTGCAGGAGTTCTGGGAGGCTCAAGGTGGTTGATGCGCTGTTTTGTATTCCACCGGATTGTACACTTAATGGTTAAAAGAAACGTTACTTCTTGTGTATTTTACCGACAAACAAAGCTCAAACCAGCATGAGTAAATCAAATGCTTGCTACATCTGCAGCACTGAGCTCACCACACAGGCGGCAGCCACACCAGGCAGGCAATGGAGAGAGCGCCACAGCCTGCCTTCTGGAAGGCCACTTGGCATTTCCACCACCAGTGAAGTGGCCGATTCTGAACAGCCAATCTGTTTTCTAGTCCCAACCAGACCCCAAAGGGCACGCCTTACAAAGATCAGCTTCAAGGACTTTATAAAACGCAAGAAACACCAGACTTCTCCAGCGCTACTACTTGCGCCGTGAGCCTCAGACACGGAGCTGGGTTCCCTGGAAGGAAGCTTTGCTGATGATTAAGAATTGAAACCCAGAAGCCTCCAAAGGTGAGGAGTTCACGTCTTGCCACCAACACCCACGAACCAGGACGCAGCTGCACCTGCTGGGAGAAGGCCAAGCGGCATCCAGCGGGCAGTGCGCCGACCCATAGGCCACCGCGCCGCGGGGAGGCCAAGCGGCGTCCAGAAGGCGGTGCGTGCGGTGCGCCGACCCATAGGCCACCGCGCCGCGGGGAGGCCAAGCGGCGTCCAGAAGGCAGTGCGTGCGGTGCACAGTCTTCAGTGGACTCTGCCTTGTCGGAATTTGAGGATGTAAAGCAGAACTCTACAACTCATCCTAAAAGAGGGCAATCTCCAGGCATTTTTTATTATTCGACTAATAGAGCAAAGACAGGCCGACAAGCCCCCAAGGAAAGTCACACTTTGTGGCTGTCTGCCGTGAGGTCCTTCATCTTCTAAGCAGTCACTGTATTTCCTTCTAAGGATTTTAGACATTTATTTTGATCACAAATGCAATCCAAATGTGAATAGATAAACGTATTATCTTTTAGATTCCCACCCCACCCCACCCGCCACCCCGACCGTGTTCCTTTAAATAGAAAAAGGTGCTGAAAGTCTCTTCACAGCCTGTTTGGCCACAGTTGTCCCCGCTGCGGTTTTAGAACCAGACTGAACCTGATCTTCTGACATCCTTCCTTAGACTGAGCTCACGCTGCAGAGATCCGGGAAGGAAATTCTACTGGTACTGCCGATACTCCCCGAAGGGCGAGGCTGGCAACTGGGCGGAAGGCAACTGGGAGGAGTCTTCAGCAAACGGAGGCCCTGCAGTTCAGAGAGAATTTAAACGCCACCATTTAAACACCATGTAGTTTGAAGGAACAAGTCTCTGTAGAGAGCCAATCAATCAGCTCGTAAAGAAATCCTGCTACATTCGAGCTGCAGTCGAACGTTTGCGGGGCTGCTCGAGTCCCACGAGCCCGCCTCCCTGGTGCCAGCACAGGCAGCTGCCCCACCCCCGCGATGGACGGCTCTACAGGCTCCGCACAGTCAGAGGGCCTAAGGACAGCAAGGGGCAGCAGGCCAGCTTTAAAGCAACTGCTGAGTGAGCCGCCATATCAAGACCGCACCAATCTCTCACACCTCCTGACATACTTTTCAGTAGCTATTTAAAATTATTTCACAAAGTTCAAGTACCTCAGTCATATTTCAGGAGAACTCAGCAATACAATCTATACAACAACGCAGGTAAGAAGCAGGCTCTGCAACAGGAAGACAGGCCCGCCCCGGCTCACAGAGATGCTGAGCACAGCAGCTGCTGCTTCCCAAGGGTGGCACAACCTCCCGGACCCAAGGAAGAGCAGGGCTCGTCAAAAGGAAGCCTGTTACAGGGATCACCCCTGCTTCCCTCATGGACACAAGGGCTAGAGAAAGAGGGCCCCTTCCAGAGCTCCATTCGCTCCAGTGATTGCTTTGTTTCACTCTAAAGAATCATCTGTTCATTCCAGAAAGCTGGAGGAGACACTGGGTGAAAAAGATAAACCAAAAATAACCCTTGTTACTATTTGGATATAGTTTTATTTTTTAAGAATTTTTTCATGTAAGTTAATTGGAAACACACAATTAACTTCCCAAATACTTCTGCCCCCACAAAGCTTTTTGGAAACATCTCAGTCTGAGCTCAACAGCATTTCCTTCAGCTATTCCTTCTGAGGACAGAAGCCTAGAGCAAGGGAAACAAGGCTAGCTCCCACAAGATGGTGTGACTGACCTCTCCTTCTGTCAATTTCTGAATTCCTGAAAATATACAACTTTTCTGATGTTTTATGTGAAATCTTTCACACTAAAGCGTTAAACTGAAAAGCAAAAGCAAAATCACAACAGAGTATTAAGAACTGATGGCTGAAAACAGAAGGGAGGCATGAGGGCCAGGGGCCACCTGGGTCACCCACTGGTGCACTGAGCAGGCCTCTGGGAACTCTGCCCCAGAAGACCCCGCATCAGGGAAACCGAACCAAACTGGAAGCTGTGACCAGCTCTGAGCTCTGTGCCAAATATTTTCTGAGCTCCAAAAATAACTTTCAACCCCCACCCCCACCCAATGATCCTGTGTCTTTCTGCTGCCTTACAACGTCAAAGAATATTCCTGTTTAGACAACTCGCGTTTTCTGATTTCCAAGAAGCCAGACACCGCCTGGCCACGTCCTGGGTGCTGGTGGCCCAGCTGACTGCCCAGCCCTCCACGTTCCCCAGTGCAGGACAGGAAGGGCAGGCGGCAACATGCCACATTGCCAGTTTCAACAGCTGTCCCTGCCAGCTCCAGAGTGAGCCCCCAACCAGGGGTCACCCGCCCCTGAGGAGCACCCCCCCAGGTCTCACCCCCCTCATCTGAGCGTGTGCCAGGCCCACGTGCCCACTGCCCCCGGTGGCCAGTGCGCGCGCCCGCACACACACACAGCGCAGGACAGAGACTGACCGCCATGACCCTCCCACAGCTACAGGACCTCCCTTCACACAGCTCTGAAATGATCAGCAATTTCTTACAAGAAGCGAACGAGTGCTGACCAGGCCTGAGACCCACGAGCAAGGTTAGGGCAGGCTGCCGCCGCCTTGCCAAGCTCTGTGTCCCCCGAACAAACAGTCCACTGCGCCCACACCCACCTTTCCAACCAGAACTGCCCCTGCGACCACACCCCTCACCAAGCTCAGTGCACGCGTCCATCACGCACGGAGCCCCACGGCCACACTTGGGCAGACGGAATCCGTTTCATTCCAGATGCCTGAGCTGAGTGCTAACAGACGACTCACCGCTGGGAAACTGGGCAGACGCAAAGCGCGTCAACAAGATGCCAGCACCTTCGATGAGAGCCAGGAGAACGCCACCCACGGCCGCCGACCCGAACATAGCCACTGGCCCGTCTGAGGGCGTTGGTGAGGGAGAGAGAGAGAGGTCCAGGTTAGCATCAAGTACACGGACAGAGAGACCTGTCCACAGGCCAAGTCCAGCTCACGGCCTGCTTATACAAATAAAGCTTTACTGGAACAGGCACGGGCACCCACGTACGGTCCGCAGCGGCTCTCAGAGCTGAGTGCTTGTGACAGGCGTCAGGACCCGCGAAGTCCACACGCGCACCGCCTGGCGACGCTGGCTCACCCCCCGGCCCAGAGGCGCTCCGGGCCGCTCTGACCCCAGGGACCCGGAAGGTTCTGCGCGCCACGCTCCTAACAGTGCTGTGCGCGGGCCCACGACTCATCGCAGACCGAGGAGGGAGAGGCCCGGTCACCGCGGGTCGGGGGGGCCAGGCCACGCGCGGCTCCGACCTCGGCGGTCACCGGTCGGAGCCCCAGGTGCTCGCACGCTCCACACTCCAAGTAACAGGCCCTTCCACTTTCCCCAGCTCACACGCACCAACACTAAGCGGCTGGCACGAGGCTCGGCTCAGCCGCTACGGGCGAGCTGGGGCCGGACGGCGGCGCGCGCCTTACTTCTCGCCGCCAGGATGGCTCCGGTCAAGGCGCCGCTTGTGATGGAGTTCCAGGGGTCTTCCTTCCCTCTGACCCGGACCATACTGCAGTCGATCATGGAAAACAGGCCTCCCCAAACCGCGAAGCTGCCTGTTGAATTAAAGAAACAGCCTTTCACTGTTCCAATCTTACATCTTAAACGTTATAGCCAAAAACAAGCTTAAACACCACCACTCACTATATTCTTAGAATCTTCGCACTCGCACTCTAACTGAGGACTGAACAAGAGTCAGAATGCCTGTCTTTCTAACAAAGCTCAGGCTGTATCAGTGAGCAGCCACGGCCCGAAGCCTCGGCGGCCTGGGCTCCACATACTCAGAGCTGCTTCCACAGAGCGTGTGCCCGCCTTCCGTCCTTTAATACAGCGTCCCCTCTCGTCTCTTCCTTTTCTTCAGTCAGAGCCACTGAGCAGCTGCTCTGTGAAAATCAGCAACGAGAACGCAGAAGACGCCCTGCAGTGTGTCACAGACTCAGAGCACCGGGCGACGTGAGTGGCGAGAATTATGGAGCCGCGTGAGGGATGGAGATGGCCTTCCTCACTCCTTTGCACCCTTTGCTCCTCAAGCATGAAGCTGAAAGCAACCCTCACTCAGATGCCTCACAATGAAACTCTTCCTAGACGGTGACTGGCTTGTAAAAACGACAAGTACCCACACGTGCAAGTGTGGGCGCCACACGGGATCTAGGAAGGTGACGCCAAAGTCTCCCGTCAGCACCTCCAGGTGACAGGCGCTAATGGGTGACTCGGCTTCTTTGTGCTTTTGTTTTCCAAGTCTTCTAATGTGAGCACACCGCGTGTGCCCCACAGAAAGGGTTCTTGTATTTACTACAGTTTAAAGAGTAAGAAAAACGACGTGAGGAGCCCGCGTGCCAGGATCCTGCACCCTCTGAAATCTCTGGATGCAGGGGAGGGGCTGGCCAGGGCCAGGGTCTGAGCCTGATCAGCAGACCTCTGTTCTCCCCTGCACGCTACCACCAGTCAGCTGAGCAACAGCCTGCTCGCCGCTGGCCCTGCACCAGACACCCCAGGCGACAGGACTGAGCCACGCCTTCTGGCGCGGGGGGCCCTGCCCTGCGAGAGACGCCGCCCAGGTGTGTCGCCACCTGGCCACTCAGAAAGGCCCGCCCGCCCCACTCCTCCTCAAGGTCTGAACCTCCCACCCCAAGGATGCCTGCCAGAGTGAGCCGGGCCCGACAAGAGTGGAGACTGGCCCACGCAGACGGGGGCCTGAGAGGGCGGCCACGGCCAGGGCAGCCGAGCAGGGGCCACGGGAGGGACGCCCCCAGGCACGGGGGTCCGTGTGCCCATCTGGAAGGGTGTCGGGCAGGGAGGAAGGTGCACAAAGGGAGAAAGGAGAAGGACGCTGTGGGCCTGGACTGGAATCAGGGCTATCGCTGTGAACCCCTGATTTCCAGTGCAGACAGACGCACAGGAGACAGATCGAAACATGTGTGCGCACTGCTGCGGTCAGAGGGTCCACGTGCGTCTACGTGAATACACAGGACGCTCCTAAGGAGGCCTGGGCACGGCCGCAGCCCACAGCAGTGACGCTGGGGCNCTGTGGGCCTGGACTGGAATCAGGGCTATCGCTGTGAACCCCTGATTTCCAGTGCAGACAGACGCACAGGAGACAGATCGAAACATGTGTGCGCACTGCTGCGGTCAGAGGGTCCACGTGCGTCTACGTGAATACACAGGACGCTCCTAAGGAGGCCTGGGCACGGCCGCAGCCCACAGCAGTGACGCTGGGGCCCAGGCTGTGCTTCCAAGTACTGTTCTCAGCGGGAAGGAATGGCTGACTACTCGGGATGAGTCCAGGTGTGCAGACAGGCTGGAAGAACCGGGACGTGTCAGAGCATCTCGGCTCTGCTCTGGAAACAGAAGACTTTCAGGACACAGCTATGGCTTTCCCACGCTGCCCGTCCCAGGAGTTCAACTGGAAGAGCTCAGGCTATACTCCCCGAATTAAATTCAAAGTGCCATCCCAGTATTTGTACTTATTTTAAATAATGTTTTTTAATTAGTTCATTTTGGCTGCACGGGGTCTTCTTTGCTGGGTGAGGGCTTTCTCTAGTTGTGGGGGCTCCTCTCTAGCTGCTGTGTGGGGGCGTCTCCTCTCTAGTCAGGGGGGCTCCCCTCTCGCTGCCCTGTGGGGGTGGCGGTCTCCCTGCGGCAGCCCCCCCTCTTGCCGACTGGGCTCTCAGCGCACGCTCCGCCGCAGCAGCTGTGGCGCCGGGCCCAGCCGCGCCGCGCATCCCTGACCAGGGATTGAGCTCACGTCCGCTGCACTGCAAGGCGGGTCCCTAACCACCGGACCACCAGGGAAGCCCCAAACCCGGGACATGACTAACTGACGTCGTACTGGATTCAGGCTCCCTTGGTTTTCGGTCCGTTTTCGGGCCTGCCGCATGTCCGGCGGCCGCGCCGCCTTAGGCCGGTCCTGGCTGCGACAGTCGCCTGCTCTCTTAGCCACTGAAAGCGCTGTGACAGAAGCAGCCCCTCAGGACGCCTGTGGACACCTGCAGGACCTCTGGGTTTATCAAAGGTGGGGTGGGGTGTGTACGTCTTTACTACTTATCACCCCTGAACAACGTGGGAACCATTAGACCAGAGGAAAATGAGTCAGTTTACTCTCCAAGGCGTCCAACTATCACAGTGGGAAGAACAGGAAACAGACACACCATCACTTCAACCTCGGAGCCCCCATCTCCTCCGGTGGAAAACAGAGTCACTACTGCTTACCTTCCGTGTTGCTGTGAGGGCTGAATAAAATAACAGAACACTTGGAGAGCTCAGCACATGACAAGCACTCAATAAACCACACAGGCCAGCTACCACCTTCTAAAGAGGAAGAATGCTATAAAAACAGAGAGAGAGAGACCATCTCTTCTGCCAAGCGAAGAGAAGGGGGAGGCGCCGTCCCCTCTGCCGCACAGGCTGGGGGGGCTCCACTTCCGCGCGGACGTGGTCCCTTCAGCCTGACGGAGTCTCTGAGCAGAGGCAAGCTTCCAGCTCTCCTGCCCTCTCTCCTCCCAGTTTCTGGTGACCAGGCTTCAAGAACCTGCTGACCATCACCTCCTCCACGTCTGCACTGACATCCAAAAAGTTAACTTTGGGGAGGAGCTCATCAGTTCCACCAAGCTCCTGTGAACCTCAACCCTTCCACTCACACCCTCACCAGCTTCACGCTACCCTAGACACCCTCACTCCAGACTCAAAACCTAAGCTGTGGACACACCGTCTTCCTTCTGGACAAGAGGGGAAAACAAAACAAAGACCAACAGAAAGAGAACACCACTAAGCCTCTGAAGGGCAGAGTTTCAATTGGCTGCAACAATTTCAGTTAAAATAAATCATAAACCAAGAATGCTCAGAAGGGGACAAGCAGTTATTTAGACCTAACTAAAATTACTAACTCGTAAAATCTACAAAAGAAAAGGGAAAAAAAAAAAAACCAAAAAACAGAGCTTCATCTTCAAAAAAAAAAAAAGGGAAAAAATCGTTTGGAGTTCAAACAGCAACACTCTGCTTACCTCCCAACTGCGGAGCCCTGGTTTTAACAGCTGTCAAACTCCCTCGTAGTCTGTGGTTTACTCCCTGTAAGGAAACAAAAGGAGAGGTATTAGGAAAACAATGTGTTTCCAGCCCACTGACAGGCCCGAGTGACCCTCGCAGACAGTGACCACGTGAGGGTGCAGGAGACTGGCCACCCACTCACCACCGGAGAATTGCGGAAGCCTTTGACTGCCTGGAAGATGCCACCGCCTATGGCTCCCATCGTAAAGGCCCCACCGCAGTCGTCCACGATGCGCCAGGGGCTAAGGACAGGAAAGAGAAAGACACAAGATGAGCACAGCTCTCAGTTACAAGCCACAGAACCCCCTGCTGACAAGGGGCACACCAGATTCCAGTGAGGGCCCACGGCAACCAGGAACGGCTGGCCCACAGAACAGAGAAGAAGGATTCCAAACAGATGGAGCTGCTCCGCCCAAGTCCTCTAAGCTGAGGGAGTGAACTGGGTTCGGCTCTCTGGTGTTCACAGCGCTCGCTCACTCACTCAACTGCCGGCGCACCCACCCTAAGTGCAAAGCAAACCAACAAGCATTAGGAAACCACACTGTAACCAAACGGTGATCCAGCTGCCTCCCGATCCAGCTGAGCTCTCCAGAGGGAGCAGAATTCAAAGCTGCGACCCAAACAATCAGGCTTCAACAAGTGCAGAGGGAGACACACTATTTAATATTTAACTTAATTTCAAAACTTCTTTTCGGGCTTACTGAGTCCACGTTAGCACCTGGAACTTTAGTTTGTATCAGATCCACTTGACGCACTGCTAACCTCTAATATCTGATCATTAGAGGTTAAACTTGTAAACCTGGTCTCCAAGCGCAGCTACCCAACTCATGCAGCACAGTGACAGCCAATTAGTTTGACCAGTGGAATGGACCTAACATTCCAGGTATCTGGCTCCCTAGAAACTTAGTCTGTGAATGGGAATCCCCGGGTGGTTGGTGGTTAGGACTCAGTGTTTCCACTGTGGTGGCCCCAGGTTCCATCCCTGGCTGGGGAACTACGATTCTGCAAGGCATGGCAGAAAAATGAAAACAAGTCTGTGAATAACCCAGTTCATAAATGTCTTTTCTAACCTCACGGGTGAAGTGGGCAATCCACCCGCTCAAGTAAACGTGTGAGTTTATTTGCTGCTGAAGAATCCGAATAATGAGTAATTTCTCACTTTGCCAGATAGAAACACAAAATCCTGAAGCTGAAACACCTCGTCCTCTCCAAGCCTAATACAAATCGGAGGCTGGTACAGAAGGAAGATCTCACGTGACAGATATCCAACTGTCAGCCTGAGCTTGCAGGCCTGGCTACCCCAGGCTTCCTTTAACGAGCCTGAAAGCAAAATCAACAAATGCAGACTCTGGGCAGGTTCCACCCACAACTGACTAAATCAGAGTTCAAAGTCAGCACAATCCATGGCAACCTGACTTCACTCTAACAGATTAAGAAGCAGTGCTCTGAGACTAAGAAGAATTAGGAAATTTCCCTCAAAATGGTAGAAACATTAATAGAGGTGAATTCCCTGGTGGTCCAGAGGTTAAGACCTGGTGCTTTCACTGCTGAGGCCGAGTCTGATCCCTGGTTGGGTAAGTAAGATCCCATAAGCTACTTGGTGAGCCAAGGAAAAAAAAAAAAAGACAAAGGAGAGTCACTAACTTTAAAAGGTTAATGATCCTATAATCAGAACGGAAATGAACATTTAGAAAATCAATAAAAAACCGCAAGATTCCGATCAGAGAGCAGCCTCAATGCTCCACAAGATGACGTCTCAGACAGACACAAGGTGGAAGCGGCTTCTGAACCGCGTCTGCGGAAACCAGGGTTCCCCCAGGGGTGTGCCAGACGCACAACGCTGGGCTGAACCCAGACTCTAAACATAAATGCCGGCGAACACAGGGCAACGAGGAACCAAAGACGAATCACAGACCAAAAGTTAACTTCTTAAAATGTGCAACATGGCGGGCTCCCCGGTGGCTCAGTGGTAAGAACCCTCCTTCCAGTGCAGGAGACACAGGTTCAGTCTGAGTCGGGAAGATCCCCTGAAGATCTGCTGGCGACCTGCTCCAGTATTCTTGCCTGGAGAATTCCATGGACAGGGGAGTCTGGCGGGCTGAGGTCTGTGGGGACGGGGACGCAAGGAGTCGGGTAAGCCTGAGTGGCTGCACGATGCGTGGTCTAGGCGGTTTATAACGCAAACAACCTCACTTTCTAGAAAGCCAGCCTATTTTCTCATGAAGTGAAGTGTTAGTTGCTCAGTCGTGTCCGACTTTTTGCAATGCCATGGACTGCAACCCACCAGGCTTCTCTGTCCACGGGATTTTCCAGGCAAGAATACTGGAGTGGGTTGCCATTTCCCACTCCCGGGGATCTTCCCAACCCAGGGATTGAACCTAGGTCTCCTGCATTGCAGGCAAATTCTTTACCATCTGAGTTACCAGGGAGGCTGTTATAGAGTGCCTAATCTTTTAACTCTGCAAAAGAATATTGCTGTTTCCTCTCCATTTTACAGATGAACAGAGGCTAAAAGATTAAGCACCTTGAGCAAGATCATACAGGTATCGATGGAACCAATTTAAATACAAACCCCCAAGTTCTTTCTACCACAGACCAAGGGCTTCTGAGAACACGTGAGCAAAGAGATGATGAAATACCTATGACACACTTAGCACGGAACTAAGAGCCTCCTGATGAAGGTGAGAGAGTGAAAAGGTTGGCTTAAAACTCAACGTTCAAAAACCTAACAAGAGCACGGCATCAGGTCCCATCAAACAGATGGGGAAAAAGTAGGAACAGTGACCGACTTTCTTTCCTTGGGCTCCAAAATCCCTGCGAATGATGGCTGGAGCCACGAAATTAAAAGGCACTTGCTCCTTTCTAGGAAAGCTACGACAAGCCTGGACAGTGTGTTAAAAAGCAGAGACGTCACTTTGCCAACAAAGGTCCGTATAGTCAAGGCAACGGTTTTTCCAGTATTCATGCACAGATGTGAGAGCTGAACCATAAAGAAGGCTGAGTGCCGGAGAACTGATGCTTTCAGATTGTGGTGCTGGAGGAGACTCTCGAGAGTCCCGTGGACGGCAAGATCATGAAACCAATGAGCCCTAAAAGAAGTCAACCCTGAATGTCCACTGCAAGGGCTGAGGCTGAAGCTGCAATACTTTGGCCACCTGATGCGAAGAGCTGACTCGCTGGAAAAGACGGTGATGCTGGAAAAGACTGAGGGCAGGAGAAGGGGGCAACAGAGGATGAGATGGTTGGACGGCATCATCGACTCAATGGGCATGAGTTTGAGCAAACTCCAGGAGCTAGTCAAGGGCAGGAAGCCTGGTGTGCAGCTGTCCATGGGATCGCAAAGAGTCAGACACAACTCAGAGACTGAACAAACTGAACAGAGAATGGAAATTGAATATTCTAAAATCTTTAACCCATCAAAGTCAAGTATTTCCCCTTCCTACCACCCCGTGTCCCATCATACGGGGAGCAAGTGACAACAGCCGCGCCGCGAGCTGAGCCCTGCCCACCTGAGCACCACCCAGGAAGGGGGCCTCTGCCTTTGGAGAAGATAAATTTAAAGGGCTGGGAGGCGCTGAAACATACGCTGTCACTTCAGAGACGATAACAGCATAGAGCAGCAGCCTGGCTAGCTCGGGCAATGTCAAAGCCCTGGGCCCCTTCACACAGCTGGAGAACACCCTGGTTCCTGCTCCTGCACTCTTGCAAAAGAACTCACATAACAAGATTTGATTTGTCATTGATGACCCCAGAAGCCTTAAACTCCTCCACGCTTTCATTCCTGGGACAGACCTCGCTAGGCGCCGAACGAACGGACCGCTGTCGGCGACTTGGAGAGCACACTCTACTCTCCCCGTTATCCTGGGCGTGCCGCCCCGGCCCCACTGCGCGGCTCCCCCTCCACCGCCCGCTCCCCACCGCCCGGACCACAGCCGCCGCGCCACGCGGACCTTCCCAGGACACTGCCGCCTCCCCTCGCAGGGCGAGCCGCGCGGACGCAAGGACGAGCCCAGGATGGCCAGCGGGCAGCGAGGATGTTCCCCAGACGCCGCCGGGCAGGGGTCGCGGCGACACAGACGAGCCGGGGCGCCCTCGAGCCGCCGCAAGGTCACCGGGAACAGCTCCGGTGGCCCCAGCCGGCCGCTCACGTCCGGGCGCCCACGGCCCCTGGCGCCGCCCAGCCTGCGGCTGAGAGCGGCCTCGACCCGGGGGCCCGGGGACTCGGGGCCGAAGGCAGCAGCGGGGCAGGCGACAGGCAGGCTCACCAGGGCTCGCGCGCGTACTCCTCCATCTTGACTCCGCGGCTCCGCGATGCCCGGCGAACAGAGCGGGGCTGGCCCGGCGGCGGAAGTGATCCAGGAGGAGAGCGTTAGACTCTGCGAGGATTGGCTGGCCGCCTCCTGCTGCAGCCAATCGGAGCCGGGGACTGAGCCGGGGTCGGAAGGCGGGGCTCCGGGCGGGGCGGGGGCGGGACCCCGGCACAGAGGGAGGGGCTGAGGGGCGGGGCTCCGGGCGGAAGGCAGGGCTCCGGGAGTGGGCGGGGCTCCGGCGCAGCGGGCGGGGCGGGGCGTAGGGTGCCGGGGGCGGGGCGGGGCGGGGCAGGGCTCCAGGTGCGGAGAGG
>SJYA01005548.1:0-24965 GCA_006410615.1 Neotragus moschatus | reverse complement strand
AGGCCTGGCGTGCTGCGATTCATGGGGTCGCAAAGAGTCAGACATGACTGAGTGACTGAACTGAACTGAGAGGCATGCAATTTGAGAAAAGAAAGCCACCCACAGCCACACACCTCCCACTTTTCCTGATCCTTCCCCTTGAGGAATCACCTTCAACTCTTCAGCTTTTTCCAAAAAAAAGATTGTATTTCTATATTGCTAAATAATATATATGATGGAGAATTAAACCTTGGACCAAGAATTCTTCAGCAAAGGAAAAGATGTAGCATATATAAGGTATGTGAAGTTAACACTCAGGAACCCAGAGGCTTCAGGAGTGTTGTCCAGGTCATCTACTTGTAAATGGATGTCCAGGTCATCTACTTGTCACGGCTCCAGCACCAGGTTACGACAGTTGCTCCATCAGAGCTTCAGTACTCACTGCTGCTCCCCTTCTCTCAGCTTGTTCCTCCACATGATCTGCTTCACGTAGTTCACAATAAACTACCAAGAATTAAAAATCACTTGGTCACATACAACAGCATGGCACTGGTCGTGGGTAACATCAGTAATGTTGCCAATTGCATCCAAATACATTACCGTGTCTAGAATCAGGCATAGCATGCTAATTAATGCCAAATATAATGCAGAGAGGTGCACGTAGGTAATCAAGGTAGCACTGCAACCTATTAAGCCACAAACTGTTACCATGCATTTTGGAGGGCTAGCGTGAGAAGTCATTAAGGGAGCCATGGCATTCATAAACTCACGATAACTCTTTGTTATGAGTGGTGGGTTAGAGAAATGGTCAATTCTGAAGGACACGTTCAACTATTAAAGGAAGAATATTTTCATTAATGTATTATCTTACACCCATCCAGTTTTAAGCTAAGGTCAGCCTAGCGAGATACTCCTGCCATGACAGAACATCACCATTTACAAAGATTATGCATAAACTTCCATACTTGGTTTATCACATAGCACAAGAAGGCACTAGCAGAAGTATTTCTACTGAAAAGCAGACTCTAAAAACTTACTTGAATTTTCTTCATTAAAATTTTATTTGCTGTTTCCAACTTGATAGTCTCAGTCTAAAGGAAAAATGGTTTTAAAAGAAAGACAAGTGGTTAACAATATTTGTTAAGTATTTTTCACCATTTATGGAACAAAAAGTATTCTATGAATGCTGTTATTTTAATTTCAGAAGTATTCAACAGCACACCACTTAGAAACAATGGATGCAGAAAGCATGGCTTGAAGGCTGTGCAGTGAGAGAGGAGAATCTTGGCCCTCTGGTCAGAAAGCAGAGAAGGTGGAGCTTGACGTTGCAGACACTAGGGAATTTTAGGGGAGTTCCAGAGTAGGCGCATGCCACATATTTTTGGAACTAAGAAGGGACTTTTTAAGATGGCTGGATACAATATAAAAGGACAAACATCAATAAGTCATGTATATATGGACATCGCTGATTATAAACTGTAAAGTTAAGAAAAAAATTTTTTTTGAGTTTCCATTCGCAATAGCAACAGATACCAAAAAGTCACAAAACAAAACTGACAAAAAATCTTTAAGACCAATGCATTAAAATAAATATAAAATAATCCTAGATGGAGTGTTAATATTGTAAAGCTATCATTTCTCCCCAAATGAATCTATAAATTCATTAGAAGCACAATAGAAAAGCCAAGACTATTTACTACTGAAACTGAAAAATCAGTTAATATTATAAATGAGAATATTCAAGATAATTGTGAACACGGTGGTGATGAAGAAGGGATGAAAAGGTTTGCTCCTCCAGAGATGCACCATAATGGAAATCACTTGCGGTTATCAGCATGCCATGAGGCTTAGGGAGCTGGGCTGACTTTACCTCCTAATTCTACGACTTGCTCACTGTAAGCGTGATCAAGTTACTGAGCATACGTGTGCCTTGGTCTCCCCACATGAAAAGGGGGTTAATGCAGGCATCTATCTTTTCGGGTTGTTTGGAATTAAATGAAATAGTGGTTTTGTACTATTTACAGCAATATCTGTGCATCGTAAACCTATGATACATTTACTCATTTTTTCTTCTGGTTAGAAATAACATTTCAAATCCAGACCCAGAAATCAGTTATCTAATAGGATAATAAATACAGTTCTATTATATCCTCCAGTATTTGAATTAAGGAGCCAAATATAAATAACAAATATTTAAAGTAATATAAATTATTGATATGGAATCATTATATAGAATCTCCTATTTCCCAGGTTTAAAAGAGGTTTCCATTTTGAAAGCAAAATTTACGTGATTTTGCATTATAGCATGCTCAGAACACATAAAGTTGTAACTGGTTTTTGCTGTTTAAACCTTCAATTATAAAACAGTGTTTCTTTTTAGGACATTATTAAGTTTAAAAAATGGGGGCAGAGTCTCAGTGAAAACACAGAAAGACATCCGACCAGATTATTTTCAAAGAGAGACAAGAGAATCCAAAGCAAGTTTGGACCACCACCACCTTCCTATAATTAGGCTTTAAAAATAAAGTAGGGTTGAGAAAATATATGAAACTCTATAACCAGGAGAAAAAAGGATGATCACATATGACTTACAAACCCTATAAGTAGAAGTTATATTGAGTAAGATTTTGCACAACTAAAAATAGGTTATAACCTTAGAAGTAGGCCATCATAGCATTTCAAAACATTAGATCATAATACACATAATAATTTATGTATCTCAAGATCATATCATAAGAAGATCATAATTTTATTGTTATCAAGAAAATGGTTAGCAACAGTTGTTCAAGTCTAATACAGCAGGTCCTCAATGGCAGTTGCCAGGAGCCAGCGTGAGGAACTCCACCCGTGGCAAAGGTCATGAGGAAGGAGGCTTGGCATTACGCAAAGATGGGATCGAGCCTCAGGATACCCCCTGTTCCTGAGCATCTACCCCCAAAATGAGAGTCTGCCTACTTTACTATTTTATGCTCTCACCTATACTTCTGACTTCACAGGGTGCTGTCCTCCACCACCTCTCTTGGAGAAGGAGTTAACTTGCAGCTCCAGTCAATAAAACTTCCTGGGTATGACAAGTGTGTTTCAACTTACAAACTCCTCTGAAGATTCTCTAGCCTGCCTGAACAGGTTCATCTGGCCACATGTGATTGTTTACAGCCTCCCAACCATGAGAAGCACGAGATGCTTTAAACTTTCTAAGTACAGACTCTTTTGAGAAGTTAGAAAATTATTAGTACAGTATGGTGGGTTNCACATATGACTTACAAACCCTATAAGTAGAAGTTATATTGAGTAAGATTTTGCACAACTAAAAATAGGTTATAACCTTAGAAGTAGGCCATCATAGCATTTCAAAACATTAGATCATAATACACATAATAATTTATGTATCTCAAGATCATATCATAAGAAGATCATAATTTTATTGTTATCAAGAAAATGGTTAGCAACAGTTGTTCAAGTCTAATACAGCAGGTCCTCAATGGCAGTTGCCAGGAGCCAGCGTGAGGAACTCCACCCGTGGCAAAGGTCATGAGGAAGGAGGCTTGGCATTACGCAAAGATGGGATCGAGCCTCAGGATACCCCCTGTTCCTGAGCATCTACCCCCAAAATGAGAGTCTGCCTACTTTACTATTTTATGCTCTCACCTATACTTCTGACTTCACAGGGTGCTGTCCTCCACCACCTCTCTTGGAGAAGGAGTTAACTTGCAGCTCCAGTCAATAAAACTTCCTGGGTATGACAAGTGTGTTTCAACTTACAAACTCCTCTGAAGATTCTCTAGCCTGCCTGAACAGGTTCATCTGGCCACATGTGATTGTTTACAGCCTCCCAACCATGAGAAGCACGAGATGCTTTAAACTTTCTAAGTACAGACTCTTTTGAGAAGTTAGAAAATTATTAGTACAGTATGGTGGGTTGATTAGAAATTATATTGGTGAAGGGTTTTTCATTTGTTGGGCCAATATTTGCTGCTAAGTCTCCATATTCCTTGCCCTTATACACATTAATGAATATAACTAGCATATAAGAGAAATAAGTATTAACCTTTAAGATTAATCATGTTAAACCTTAGGCTAAGTAAATTCCTTTCTTGATTATAACCCCCTGCACCCTCACCCTATAGGAATGCAACTTTATCTGGTAGCTTCAGAGGGTGGCACCTGGTTTAAGAAAAAATCGCCCCTGGAAAAAATAAGTTTTCTGGTTGACTGACTGTTATCAGAAAGGGCCATAAAATGTCAACAGGCCTCATGGCCAGAAAATGATGTAAAACCCCTAAGACCTTTGTATACATTTATATGAAGCACTTGATTTTGACAAGGGTCAGGTCAGCTGACCCTGCGTGACTCTGTATTCTATTTCTATGTGTAACAAAAAATATATAAGCAAACCTGAAAATAAAGAAAACAGATAAGTTTCTGGAAAGACTGATTCCCCCATGTCATTTTTTCTTGTTCTCCGTTTTTCTGGTTGAATTCCCATCTGGAGCGTGGATGCTCACCAAGCCTGCTAATTTTGCCCTGGCTTCCAAGACCTATGTGAGAGGGAGCCCAAGGTGGAGCACCCTCTGATATTCAAGCGGGCACTGGTGGCCTACGTAGGTGGTGCAAACTCCTTGTCTTGGAGTTTTATTGGTATTCCATGTAAACCAAGTTATGCAGCCTCTTTTTCTCCACTAATTTTCTTACTACACTATTCTTTTCTAATCTTTCTTTATACTTCTAATTAAATAGCTTTTTCCTAGGACTCCGATTCTGTCTCCCTTTTGAATTACCCTGGATCCACTGGGGCTGGACCCTGACAAGTGGCATATTGACACTATGTGTAAAAATGTTTCTTTGACTCTGGCAACACAGGAAGCTATAGATAGAAAGTTAGAGATGGGGGTAGATGCTCAGGAACAGGGGGTCTCCTGAGGCTCGATCCCGCCTTTGCATAATGCCGAGCCTCCTTCCTCATGACCTTTGCCACGGGTGGAGTTCCTCACGCTGGCTCCCAGTAGGCAGTAACTAATCCTATCTTCCAGCATAATATGCAACTAACTGTACATGTAACTACGGGGTCAAGGCGGCTCAATAGAAATTATAAGGACTTTGGGCCCCAGAAGAATTAAGCTGAAGCCCAGCTTTGCCACCTCTGTCTTGTGTCATATTGGGTGGGTCACTAAGCTTCTCTAGGCTTGAGATTAAACTATTTAGCAAACCCTGGACATTAAATGATACCAGTCACTATCTTTACAACAAGCATTTTCCATATAAAATTGCTAATTTCTAAGAGATGTCAGTTGGGCTGAAAGAGATTCAGTCTGACCCTTAATAGAGCTCTGCAGCTTCCTCTCACCTTTGCTTCCATTGTTCCAGCTGTGCATACATACAGGCTAAGCTGCTCAGTCGTGTCTGACTCTTTGTGACCCCATGGACTGTAGGGATTCTCCAGGCAAGGATACTGCAGGGGATTGCCATGCCTTCTTCCAGGGGATCTTGTCAACCCAAAGATTGAACCTATGTCTCTTACGTCTCCTGCACTGGCAGGCAGGTTCTGTACAGCTAGTGCCACCTAGTTTAGCTACATCTCTTAATTATCCTAATCATTTGCTACAAAGTGGTTGAAATGAAAATATGTTTAGACCAAATGTTATCTTTTGCCTCCATTGAAAGTCAAATCACTTCATATGTTTGCCAAGGTCTTCCAGCAAAATAACAATGTAGACATTGAAAAAAAAAACAATTTGCATACCTCTAAGCTCTTGATCTTACTTTCAGTGATTTGCAAAATTCCAGTATGAACAAAGCCTGTTTTAATTAGTCTTTCAAGAGCTTGGATCTCATCCCATTTATGAAGTACTTCACACCTCTTTTTTTCAACCTTCTCAATAAGAGTAAGGTTCTCCTCCTTCATGACCTTTTTCTCAGGTGATTCTGGAATATTTTTAAAAAGAAACAACATATTCTGTGTTTAATGCTTTAATTCTTATTAGTAACATTATTAACAATATGAAGTACATTGTATATAGTTATAAAATATAATGTAATTCAAACTTCAAGCACGTCAATAAAGATTATGAGAGCCAAATTAAGTATATATGTTTCACTGCCTTAGTGTAGATGTGTATTTTTCTATCTTTTTCTATTAAAAATATAAATAGTAAAGGCAAGGATAGCAACTGAAATAAAAAGGGAAAAAATGATCGGACTCAAGAATGGGGTGTCCCCCCTTTAACTCATTTATACACTGCATGAGTCTTTATCGAGTGCCTAGCACAGCAAGGCGCAAGGATGACTTTGCTGCAGGCGTGGGACTAAGGCGAGAGCGGGAGGAGGCACCGGAGTCGGGTGAGAGGGACGGCGTGGGGAGCAGGCAGAGGGGCAGAGCTGACACCTTCTGGAAGAGGGAATTTACACGGTACAGTGGAGCACTGAGGGCCAGGGGAGAAGCGGGAAATGAGAACACTGGCAAGGAGCAGGCGGCAGATCGGAAAAGGTCTTCTAGCACACGGGGAAGAAACCAGTCAACCACTGGTTGAAGAGGTCTGAAGCCAGCCTGGCCACTTACAACAAGCTGTGTTGTGACTGAGGGGCAGAGAGTGAAGACGCTACTGCTGGTACCCTGACTTAAGGCTCCATGTGTCTGGAGATGCCATTCATTGAAACTTCCAAAGACAGGTAAATTCAGAGAGGAAAGCTTCACCTTGGCCTTGCTGAGGTGACACTCAAGTGCCATGTGCAGTGGGCAGTGGCGTATACAGACCGTGAGCCTGAAAAGGTGTTACAGCAGGAAAGAGAGCTAGAATCAAAGACATGTGCATTGAGCCAAAAACATGCTGAGCTCCAACAAAGATCGGTATTTAAGGAGCCGAGAGATGGAGACAGAAAATAACTCAGGGGTAAGGATGCTCTGTTCTCAGTCAGCACAGGTAGGTTCTGAAGAGTCGGAAGACTTAACTCTTTGAGAAAGAACAGCTGCTTTTTTCTTTTTTAGTGGAAAAATGCCATTAGCAAGAGTGATCTTACCTGCTGACACACACCAAGTCACTGCAAACTTGCCAAATTTGGAAGCAGGAAAAAGTGTGAAGGTGTGTTTTTAAACTTGGGTGAATTGGTTCAGCAGATGCAGGAGAAGCAAGCTTGCCAGAGCAGAAACAGCCATGCTTAAGCTTCTACGTGAGCTCTGAGAGAGCCAGCGAAAGTGTCGTTGATTCCCATCTCAATCCAAGCTGAAGGTCTCACCCGAAATAAGTAACTGGCAGCAAGGAAGACAGAAGGTGCAGAAAGCCGCTCACATGGCCCAACTGTGCCTTGTGTTTCTACCTAAAGAGGAAGACTGTGGCATCAAAACAGGGGGAGTCCACAGAAACTGTGTTTGGCTGGAGGAGGCTCAGAAATGAGAAATCTTCAGAAAGAGAATCCAGGAGGATGCAGGCAGGATACCGGGTTTCTTTAACAGTGTTTGAACGCGTGTCAGAAACAGCTAGGACCAAATATTAAAAGATTACTACAGGCCTAGAGTTGGACACGACTGAGCGACTGAACTGAACTGAACTGAACAGGCCGAGAAAGTTGGTAACTTCTTTTTGCTTATTATTTTTATGAGTCTTTGCCACATTACTCTGCTACTGTTTAGCAATAAAGTGTTACATTTTTTTTAAATGGTGGCCAGTTTTAAGAAAGAGCAGGAGACAGAAGACCAGGGAGTTCCAGTCTCACCTTGTGGTGTGTCTGGAGAGGAGCCAGCACACGTCCCTGGCAGCACTGCCCACAGCAGAAGGCCTGCAGCAACCCCAGCGTGCATCAGCAGAGACAGAGACGGCACAGTACATGCAGCACTGCGTGGGCCAAGTCAGCTCAGCGGCGTCCAGCTCTTTGCGACCCCATGGACTGTAGCCCGCCAGGCTCCTCTGTCCATGGGACTCTCCAGGCAAGAATACTGGAGTGGGTTGCCATGCCCTCCTCCAAGGGATCCACCCAACCCAGGGATCAAAGCTGCATCTCCCACATTGCAGGTGGATTCTTATTTTCAATACATTTTTTAAAAACATTAAACAAGAGTGAGCAGGACTGCAGAGAGAGAAGGAATCCACCAACCTCTGAGCTCTGGAAGAATCACAAGACCAGGCCGCCCGGAGACTCAGGCCACAAGAAACCCTTGAAAGATGCCCATCCGGCAAACCACACAGGCCTGGCTCATGGGAGGGCAGAAAGAACCAGAGGACGGAAAACAAAATCCTTTGGAGTCAGAATCTTTGAGGCCAAGTTTGCTGAAGAACCCAAGACCATTAGACTTGTGAGAACATCCTCAAAGACGCTGAGATGAAAGCGCAATTCCACATGAGTTAGTGCGTAACAAGCCTGGAGTGGAGCAGCACCTGACTGAGCCACAGGGTAAACTGCAGAGGTCAGTGAGAGAGACAGTCACCTGAGCCTGTGTGGGTCATTTAATCCAGCTGTGAATGATACGCCCAGTTTTGAGATCATTTCTATTACTTCATTGAGTGCGTAAATATTCACAAAGTGTCATTAATTTCCCACAAACCGTGTGTCCCTCTTCATGAGTAACCCACAGGCAGAGTGACTCCTTGCATCGTATCGGAGCCTCTTAACGATGAGGGAAGCGCTGTCCTTGCCTCCACTGAACAGGCAGCAGTATCACGAAAGCGGTTCATGTAACAGCCATGTGAGTGGGGTGCTAAGATGCGCAGGTTGAAGCCCATTTGCAAGAGAAGGTGCTCCACACCTGGACAGAACCTTGTTGTCCAGAAAAGCTGACTCCTCTGATCCAAGAATAAAGACACAAAGTGTCTGAAAACCAGGCTGGACCATCCTCCTTGCTGTTACCCTGGAAACCACAGGCCGCGGCAACACTTCCTCTATTTCCATCCCTGAGGGATGCCCTGGAGTATTCACAGCTCCCCTCTAAAATCCACTATGTATCTCAAGACACTTTCTCTAAAATAAACACATTTAGTTCTTCAACACTCCCTCAGCAGAGTTGATTCTCATATTTACACCATTGTGTCAAGGTTCTTAAAATCTATTTCAAGTATCTTGGTCATGCTCTCGACATAAGGTTATGAATTCATTCAAAGTTTCACTAAAACCCATGAAGATCTTACAGGAAAATGACAGGCACACGAGCTGTCTCTGATCACAGCAACTTGACAAGCAATCATGGCGAAGCAACAGAAACTGCGATAAACACCTTCACCCAGACAAGTCTCTCCAAGAGACCAACGCCTTCCTTGTGTCTTTAGAGTACTTCAGACCACTTCAGATAAAAATGGAAACTTACTGAATTTCTAAAGAACTTGATGGGGGCAGAGGGAAGATAACAACCTCTCTGAAAAGCCTTTTCAAACTAGCAGCAGGAGCCGTGAACAGGGAACCAGTCTTGAAGATCCTCACGCGGAGGTCACGGCAAACCTCACGTCGGAAGACCAGTCACAGGGCTACTTGCCTGCCCAGCTCCTCGCGGCCTCCAGCAGCACACGCTCCTGTTCCAGTTCATTTCTGAGCCTGCGGTTCAGTAAAAATATGTCGTGATGCGTTAGCACGCGGTTCATACCTTCCTCCTTCTATCTCTCTTATCACAGACTTAAAAGCTGAGAAATAAGAACTGGTCCTCTTAGTTTCTAACAATAAAAAGATGACTTGAAGATGTAGATAGAATGAGACTGAATTAGTCAAGTTCAATAAACTAAAGTATCCCTTCTTATCAAGAACGCCTAAGCCACTAGTTAAAGAAGCTGGTCTTTTAGTGTCTATGGATGTTCCTTTGTGACTCGAATTTTTAAGAAGTAAGGACAAAAAGAAACTAGCCATTTTACACTCTTCAGTTCAGTTCAGTTCAGTTGCTCAGTGTGACAAAGAGTTGTGTCCAACTCTTTGAGATCCCATGGACTGCAGCACGCCAGGCCTCCCTGTCCATCACCAACTCCCAGAGTTCACTCAAACTCATGCCCATTGAGTCAGTGATGCTATCCAACCATTTCATCCTCTGTCATCCCCTTCTCCTCCCCACTTCGGTCTTTCCCAGCATCAGGGATTTTTCAAAAGAGTCAGTTATTCACATGAGGTGGCCAAAGTATTAGAGTTTCAGCTTCAGCATCAGTCCTTCCAATGAACACCCAGGACTGATCTTTAGAATGGATTGGTTGGATCTCCTTGCAGTCCAAGGGACTCTCAAGAGTCTTCTCCACCACCACAGTTCAAAAGCATCAATTCTTTGGTACTCAGGTTTCTTTATAGTCCAACTCTCACATTCGTACACAACTACTGGAAAAACCATAGCTTTGACTAGACAGACCTTTGCTGGCAAACTCCTGTCTCTGCTTTTCAATATGCTGTCTAGGTTGGTCATCGCTTTTCTTCCAAGGAGCATTTCACACGCTGAGACCAACAATGAAATAACGAGGCCAATAACAATAGTGTAACCGCAGCGCAGACCAACCCCATCGCCCTCTTCACCTGTCGCTGTGGTCCAGGGCCACTCTGACGGCAGTCACAAGTGTCCTCAGCTCCTCCCTGGCCTGCTCAACATCCGATGTCTTCACCCTCCCCTTCTGCAGACTCTGGACCTGAGTCAGCAAAGACTGGGCAGGAAAAGGCCAGAAGGGGTGAGACAAACAGAAAACAAGGGCGAGAATTTTCTCTGTTATATGGTGTGTTCAAGATGTCTTGGGTCAAATGCTAAGGAAAATAGGTAAACAGGGAGGACGGACGTGAAGGAGGAATATTGGAGAAGGGATAAGTTGTCAGGTGAAGGTCTGCGTGAGGTGTATATACACATATAATTTTAACTTTGAGTCTTTATTTTCCTAAGAAATTAAAAACAAAAGTGGTGGGGGATTTCATTGCTGGTTTGTGTGGGGAAAGAAAATGCTGACTAAAACACTTCATGAGTATTGTCATCAGCACCATGATTATTTTTCTAAATGTATTAAAAACAATATTAACCCAATGGCTCTTTATGGCTGCAAAGTAATGATTCTCAAATGTGGTGAAATGAAACTCTCTGGCTCATTTGGGTGATGGGCTGCCAAGCTTCCAGGAAGAAGGATCCAGAGCCCCGCCAGCCCACGGATGTCTTCATTCTGGTGTTTGATGGGGATGTGGGCAGATGTGGTCCTTAGTGACTCAGCCTCAGAAAGCAAAGGGCAAGGTAGACCCCCAACTGGAGCCTTTGCCTACACCTGCCAAACAGAAGCTTTTTTCTGAAGCATGAACAGCTCAAGGCAAGGAAACCAATGCGTGCATGTGATTCCAGGTTGAGCCAGAACTGCCCTCCTTGTCAGGCCATGATCTTTATTTGTTTGTTTCATAGACAAAGTGAGACACTCTCCTTCCCGAGAGACAGGATTTTTAAACTTTACTGAAAGTGTCAGCAGTCGCCTTAGCAACAGTGCCATATTCTCTGAGCTGTGTGCGTGATAATGTCATTGCTCCAGTCCATTTTCCTTCCCGAGGATCCACACGCATGACCTAAGCCCGGAGAGAAGCCCTGGAATGTGTCACAGAGAATCCAAGGTCACCCCCCACCCCTTTTCAGCAGTAACCTTCCTGCTCAGACACCGAAGTGTCAGCCTTCAGAGGGATGCTGGCTGGATACGCTGTAATCTGGATCTCACTAGAAAGACCTGGGTGCCACCTACAAAGCGGGGCACCATCAGTGGCGGGGGGGGGGGAGGGACCTCAACGAGCAGAGAAGCAGAGCCACGTCTGAGCAAAGCAAGCACAGGAGGGCAGGCCACAGGGGACAAGCCTGCGCGGGTCACCGGGAACTGGCGGCCAAATCAAGAAACGTGCACCTCCCCGGGCGCCCCTCGCTGCCACCAGGGGCAGAGGGCCNGGGGGGGGGGGGGGGGGGGAGGGACCTCAACGAGCAGAGAAGCAGAGCCACGTCTGAGCAAAGCAAGCACAGGAGGGCAGGCCACAGGGGACAAGCCTGCGCGGGTCACCGGGAACTGGCGGCCAAATCAAGAAACGTGCACCTCCCCGGGCGCCCCTCGCTGCCACCAGGGGCAGAGGGCCAGTCCGTTACGGTGGCCTCACGGACATAAGATCCATGCCTATTAAAAGTACCTGCTGATTGAAATCATGCAGGCACAAATGGGGCTTCTGAGATTCAGGCTGTTTCCCTGAGCTCAGGAAATACGAAGAAACAGGCTCTATTTAAGACATGCATGATTGAGTATTACCTTATACTGTTCTGTGGGATGGTTCTTCAGAAGTAATAGCATGTAGAGCTCATATTCTTCCTATAGAAAAAAAAGAAAGAGAGAAGAAACAAGAAAGAAAGGAAGGAAATGAGAAGAAAGGAAGATGGGAGGGAGGGAGAAAAAGAAAGAAAAAAGATCCATTGGAAATGTGTTATGAGATTACTGTACAATGTAACTTTCTCTGCATATGTAAAGAGGCTAAGGAGTGCCAGTGCAGAATATTTTTAAAAATATAACAACGATCCTGCAATATATTAAATAACATACACACGGAAATGTGCAAAATCTCACCATTTTTAAAGCACAATTGAGTATTGACTATTAGGCCTCACTAAACACCTGGACACACGTGCAACACGTGACTTTCTGCCACTAGGGGGCGATGTGGATTTGGGCTTCCCATAGCTCAGTTGGTAAAGAAACCACCTGCAATGCAGATCCTGGTTCGATTCCTGGGTTGGGACAATCCCCTGGAGAAGGGAAAGGCTACCCACTCCAGTATTCTGGCCTGGAGAATTCCATGGACTATACTGTCCATGGGATCGCAAAGAGTCAGACATAACTGAGCCACTTCACTTCAACCTGCAGAAAGCTTGAGTGCCAAAGAACCAATGCTTTTGAACTGTGGTGCTGGAGAAGACTCTTAAGAGTCTCTGGGACTGCAAGGAGATCCAACCAGTCAATGCTAAAGGGAATCAGTTCTAACGAGGTGGATGGAACTGGAGCCAATTATACAGAGTGAAGTGAGCCAGAAAGAAAAACACCAATACAGTATACTGACACATATATATGGAATTTAGAAAGATGGTGGCGTTAAACATGTACGCGAGACAGCAAGAGAGACACAGATGTGTAGAACAGCCTTTTGGACTCCGTGGGAGAGGGAGAGGGTGAGAGGATTTGGGAATATGGCATTGTAACATGTATGATATCATAAGGGAAACGGATTGCCGGTCTAGGTTCAATGCAGAAGGCTTGGGACTGATGGGCGGGGATGATCTGGAGGGATGGTGTGGGGAGGGAGGGGGAAGGGAGGGAGTCCGGATTGGGAACTCAGGTATACTTATGGCTGATATATGTCTATGGCAAAATGAGTACAGTAATGTAAAGCAAAACAAACTAAAAAATAAAAATTAAAATAAAATAAAAATAAAAATAAATAAAAAATAAAGGAAATCAGTCCTGAATGTTCATTGGAAGGACTGATGCTAAAGCTGAAACTCCAATCCTTTGACCACCTGATGCAAAGAACCCACTCATTGGAAAAGACACTGATGTTTGGAAAGGTTGAAGGCAGGAGGAGAAGGGGACGACAGAGGATCATATGGTTGGATGGCATCATGGACTCAATGAACATGAGTTTGAGCAAGCTCCAGAAGATGGTGAAGGATGGGAAGCCTGGCATGCTGCAGTTCATGGGGTCGCAAAGAGTTGGACATGACTGAGTGACTGAACTGAGCTGAACTGAACCAGCAAGAAGCAGAAGATATTCAGGAGGCAAGAATACACAGAACAACTATACAAAAAAGATCTTCACGACCCAGATAATCACGATGATGTGATCACCCACCTAGAGCCAGACATCTTGGAATGTGAAGTCAAGTGGACCTTAGGAAGCATCGCTATGAACAAAGCTAGTGGAGGTGATGAAATTCCAGCTGAGCTATTTCAAATCCTAAAAGATGATGCCGTGAAAGTGCTGCACTCAATTTGCCAGCAAATTTGGAAACTCAGCAGTGGCCACAGGACTGGAAAAGATCAGTTTTCATTCCAATCCCAAAGAAAGGCGATGCCAAAGAATGCTCAAACTACCACACAATTGCACTCATCTCACATGCTAGCAAAGTAATGCTCAAAATTCTCCAAGCCAAGCTTCAACAGTATGTGAACAAAGAACTTTCAGATGTTCAAGCTGGTTTTAGAAAAGGCAGAGGAACCAGAGATCAACTTGCCAACATTTGCTGGATCATAGAAAAAGCAAGAGAATTCCAGAAAAACATCTACTTCTGCTTTATTGAATATGTTAAAGCCTTTGACTTTGTGGATCACAACAAATTGTAGAAAATTCTTAAAGAAATGGGAGATCGATGATGACACTCTCACCTGCATTCCTTGGAAAATCTGAACAAAATGAGTGAGAACCCACTACCGTCTCCTCATCGAAACTGAGATCCAGCACGTTAAAAAAAAAAAAAAGAAAAGAAATGGGAATGCCAGACCACCTTACTTGCCGCCTGAGAAACCTGTATGCAGGTCAAGAAGCAACAGTTAGAACCATACATGGAATAGTGGACTTTTTCCAAGTTGGAAAAGGAGTACATCAAGGCTGTATATTGTCATCCTGCTTGTTAACTTATATGCAGGGTATATCATGTGAAATGCCACAGTGGATGAAGCACAAGTTGGAATCAAGTTTTCTGCAAGAAATATCAATAACCTCAGATATGCAGATGACACCACCCTTATGGCAGAAAGCAAAGAGGAACTAAAAAGCCTCTTGATGAAGGTGAAAGAGGAGAGCAAAAAAGCTGCTTAAAACTGAACATTCAAAGAAACAAAGTTCAGGGCATCTGGTCCCATCACTTCATGGCAAATAGATGGGGAAACAATGGAAACAGTGACAGACTTTCTTTTCTTGGGCTCCCAAATCATTGCAAATGGTGGCTGCAGCCATGAAATTAAAAGACACTTGCTCCTTGGAAGAAAAGCTGCAACAAACCTAGACAGTGTATTAAAAAGCAGATACATTACCTTGCTGACAAAGATCTGTATAATCAAAGCTATCGTTTTACCAGTAACCATGTATGCATGTGAGAGTTGGACCATAAAGAAAGCTGAGCACCAAAGAATTGATGCTTTTGAACTGTGATGCTGGTGAAGATTCTTGAGCTACCCTTGGACAGCAAGGAGATCAAACCAGTCAATCCTAAAGGAAATCAGTTCTGAGTTTTCATTGGAAGGGCTGATGCTGGAACTGAAGCTCCAATACTTTGGCCACCTGATGGGAAGAGCTGACTCATTGAAAAGCCCCTGATGATGGGAAAGATTGAAGGCAGGAGGAGAGGGGGATGACAGAGGATGAGATGGTTGGATGGAATCACCAACTCAATAGACATAAGTTTGAACAAGCTCCAGGAGCTGGTGAAGGATGGGAAGCCTGGCATGGGGTCCACGGGGTCACAAAGAATCGGACACGACTGAGCAACTGAACAAGAACAACAAAGTTCCTATAGATGAACAGTCCAGGGATGGAGACTGGCCACCATATATTATTTTAAGCCTTAATCGTATTTGGGAATGGACAACAGCAGACCCTTCAAGCAACCTGATTCCAACTCAGCTCTGATATGATGGTCACTTTCAGCAGGAAATGACAACAAACTTAAAACTCCATCAAGATGCATTTAAAATTACCTGTGGATAGCTTTAGAAGTTTCTGAGTACATTTATGTGCAGTTGATATGAGTTTATATTATAATTAGGAAGCTTTAGTAGAAAAACGCAGGCTTCAGAAGTGAGCTGGCGGGTGCTTTTCTCACACGGCCCACTTAAGACTCACGTGGCTGGACGCATGTTCCTTTGACTCTCCACGAGTGATTCTCCTCCCGTGTATAATGGACACCATGAAACTCAGTAGAATTCCTGTGTGGCCTGAGCTCATGTGCGCAAAACTCACGCACGGCTCTCAACTGTTGGGGGATGCGTGTTTCTATTACCTTAATTTCCTTCAGGATATCACCAAATATCAAAGAACTTTTGCAAATATCTTCAAAGACTTCTCCAAAGACCTGGAGTCTGTTGAACTCTTCAGGGTCACAGACACATATTTTCTGGAGCTCCTGGAGGAAAAGAGAACCACCCTGCTTCAGGATGACTTCATTTTCCTTTCTGATTAGTTTCTCAGGCGGGGCATTCTGTCGGCTGGGTAGCCAACCACTTGGTGCTAAGGCTCTATGATTGCCTGACTTCATTTATTCCCTTGCATGCTGTGAGTCAAGGGGACAAACAGTGCCTCTCTGCCTCCACAGTGTTTCCAAGGCCCTTCTCTTTCCACCAGTCCTCCTAGCCAAAGCTCCCAGCAAGGTTTGGTTATTCCATGTTGACTCTTTGCTGCATCTTCACCCTTCCAACACCAGGTCCCTGACTAAGTAACACTCTCAGCTCTTCGTAGCCCATCCCATGACGCCTAACCTCCTACAGATTCAGAGACTCCTACGTAGACTTTACCTGCATCCTCAACTCTCTCCTCACCCTCCCTTCACATTCTTTCATAATGACTCAGGCAAACCTTGCCTCAGCTGTTTCTGCTGCCCCAGGGGCATTTCCTTCAGTGTAGCAGCCACTGCTTTCCATTATGAAACCACCTCTAAGGCACCAGCTTCCAAACTTCTGCTCTTGCACCCTAAGCATCACCATCTGGGCTTCCCACGTGGCTCAGCATTTCCACCTGCAATTCAGGAGACTGGGGTTTGATCCCTGGGTTGGGAAGACCTCCGTGGAGAAAGAAATGGCAACCCGCTCCAGTCTCCTGGCCTGGAGAATCCCATGGACAGAGGAGCCAGGTGGGCTATCGTGCCTAGGGTCGCAAGAGTCAAGCGGGACTCAGTGACTAAACAACCGTCTCATATACATTGCGTGGGATATTCTCAGCCACTGGCAGCCCTGTGCTGTTCCACCTGCAAGCGTCAGCGCAGCCTCGGAGGCGGAGTCTCTGCCCACAGTCTTGAGACTCTTGCACCCGGCGGGGGTCCCCATAGCATCACAGAACTGCCCCCCTTACCTGCTCCAGCTTCTTCTCGTGGCACCTCGCTGCCTGGCTCCCAGTGAAGTCCCTCATCAAGAGGTCTTGCTTGGCCAGCACTTGCTTCTGGAAGCTCAAGAACTTCCTGTAGCTGTCTGCTTTCGTTACGGCGGCCAAGTGCGAGCTGACGTACTGGAACTCGTCCCTGCCCGGCAGCGACGTCACACACTCACGGCTGGACCTCACCTCCTTGTACTTCAGAACCTTCATGTCCGGCAGTCTCAGCTCCTCTCGCTTTGGCCGTTCAGGAGAATCCACCTCTCTCAACCCTGCCTTAGGACTCACGTCCTCCTGCGAAGCGTGGGAGGCCTGTGCAGGAGGGTTCAGATATCTGAAGAGTGGCGTGTTCTCGGCATCACTCGGGCCCACCACTGTGTTGATGGTAAAATGAGCCAAAGCGTCTTTCATCTTCTTGACCTTATCAGATACCCTTTCTGCTCCAAAGACTTTTGCCTCCCGGGGCCTGTTGGCATTGGGCCAGTGATACAGGATGGTCTCTGGGGGCCTGTAGAGCTTGCTGGGGTTCAGGTGTCCGGACGTGTACATGGAGACGTCATCTCTGTGGTCTTTCTGCAGTTTGTTCAGAAGCGTCTGCAGATTGCACAGGGTCTTAACACCTGGTGTCTCACAGTGCTTATACCTAAGGTAAACTGGTCAGGAAAGACAAGAAGACAAGTAAGTGCCACTCTGGTTCCCCACTGAGGCCATAACAGGGCCTCTGCACCCGCTGAGCTGGAGACTACCTTACCCAGAGCAGAAGCCCACGGAGGGGAAAGAGGGCAGGCCAGCACGGCTGCAGAGGAGGGCTGGGGTAGGGGCACGTGTCGGGCAATTCCCAGCAGCAAGCCGGACCCGCAGAGAAGGAGGAAGCAGGGACTTGGCTCCAACAGGGAATCTATTTTTAACTTTATTTATTTTTAAATTGAAGGATAATTGCTTTGCAGAATTCTGTGGTTTTCTGTCAAGATCCAGGATAAGGAAGGCATTCCCACCAGCCAGCAGAGGCTCATCTTTGCCGGCAAGCAGCCGGAAGATGGCCACACTCTTCTGATTACAGCATCCAGGGGGAGTCGACCAGCAGCTCATCCTCCATCTGAGGGGCGGCTGTTCACGCTCTAGTCTTCCATGCATAATGCCCAATGACCGCATTGTTCTGCACTCTGGCCATTTACCCCAACTGAAGTTTAGAAATTACCAGTTTCAGTAACAGCTGAACCTGTCCAAAATGTTGATAAAGGTTTTGTTGCATGGTTTAAAAAAAAAATGAGTTGGTCACTTGGCCCCCTCCCTTCCCCACTCAGAGGAAGACAGTGACCCACAGAATGAAACTTGGGGGCATGTTGATAGAGACCCTGGCTCCCTCCACAAAGTGCCCCAGAAGTAAGGGTCCATTTGGACATTTGGCCCAGGACAGAAGATGATGGGAAAAGTGAGCTTTTTAAGTCAGTTTCCTACTACGTGAGTTCAGAGATCTTACATCATCTCTCTGAAGCAGTTTCTTTGGCAAAATTAGGAGACTCATCCTACTCAGTAAGGCTAATTGAAAACCAGATAGAATCATTTTTGGCAGAGAGGCACCTGGCAAGGAGGGGACGTTCCATGCTGCCTGCATCATCAAAGGACTGCAGTGCAGGGAACACCACCTAAGGGCTTCCGGGAGGACGTGAGGACCCAGACAGCACAGGGGAGCAGGAGGGGCATCCTCCCAGCTGGCACTGACCCGAGGCACGGCCTGCCCAGAGACGCCTGCAGGCACCCACCAGCAGATGCCATGCTGTCTGCGTCCTGCCTTGTCCCCCGAGCTGGAGGGGCACCGCTGCAGGGCATCAGACCAGGCCATCTGGACCCTCGAGGGTTCATCGTGCGCTCCCGGAGGCCGAGGGTTTGGCCATGTCCACCCCCGCTGCCACCCTTGTCCACACAGCCGACTCATCTGGAAGGAGACCCCTTCTGTTCCACGGAGGCCAAGGGCCATGGGGTGACCAGCGCAGGTCCCCCACCTGATGCGTGCCAGCGTGACTTCTGAATTCGGCTTTTCCACCCCACTGTTGCTCTTCCCTCATCCCGAGCCAAGGGGGCCAGGGCAAGGCCTCCCGGGACCCACACCCCCTGCTCTGGCCAAGACCCTGACCCCCGCATTGTCACCTTAGAGGGAAGGGCTGAGAGCACAGGGGATGAGGGGTGACAGAGACTTGCGCTGTCTGAGAAGCCCTGCGTCCAGAGGCCTCACACCCGCCTGGGCCCCCTCTGCCCCGTGGTGACGCCTCAGGCTGTGGGCCGGCTCTCTACACTGGGATCATAGCTGGCGCGTCAGGGTCAGGCCTGGCTAGCTCCTGGACTCCTTGGGGAAATCTCTCCTGGGCTCTGTCCTGTTGGGACAGGGTCCAGCTCCTTGCAGCTGTCGGACAGAGGTCCCCATCCCCTTGGTGGCTGCTGGTGGGGATCCTTCCTGGCTCCTGGGTCTGCCCACCTTCCCGGTCACATGGCCTCCATGCCTGAGCCAGCCAGCAAGGGCACTCCACATATTTCCCATGCACTTGATCTCTGACCCTGCCCTGTGCCTGACTTCATGTGATTAGGTCAGGCCCACCTGACACGCTCCCTGCCATGAGGTCACCGGTGCCAGGGGACACAGTGCAACCATGGAGCGCTCTCCTTGAGCTCAGTCCTGGGGTCCATACTGGGCAGGGGGCAGCAGGGGGCAGGGCCCGGGGTGGAAAGGAATCAGCCTGTTCCTCCTGTGTAGCTGAATCTTGGAGCAATGGGATCGTTGAGAATTTCCCTATAAATAGATTAGTACCTCAAAGAAAGCAGTTAAGAAATATTAAAATATTAATTAAACAGATTTTCAAAACAAGTTTTCAATTAAGATTTATCTTAATTGATAATCATTTGAATTCATCAAAGGCACCGACACATAAAGAAAGCACTAAAAAAAGTCACATTAGTTGGGATTCTCCAGGGAAACAAACCCAGAAGGATGAATATGTTGTTGTTCAGTCACTCGGTTGTGTCCAACTGATTGCAATCTCATGGACTGCAGGCTTTCACAGCCTTCAGTCTCTCCCACAGTTTGCTCAAACTGTTGTCCAATGAGTCTGTGATGCTATCCAACCATCTCATCCTCTGCTGTCCCCTTCTCCTCCTATCTTCAATCTCCCCCAGCATCAGGGCCTTTTCTAATGAGTCAGTTCTTCTCATCAGGTGGCCAAAGTATTGGGCTCCAACTTCAACATCAGTGCTTCCAATGAATATTCAAGGTTGGTTTCATTTAGGATTGGTTGAATCTCCTTGCAGCCCAAGGGGCTCTTAAAAGTCTGCTCCAACATCACAGTTCAAAGTATCATTTCTTCTTTATGGTCCAATTCTCACATCCATACACGACTATGGGGAAACCATTACTTTGACTGTACAGATCTTTGTCAGCAAGATGCTGTCTCTGCTTTTTAATATGCAGTCTTAGTTTGTCATAGGTTTCCTTCCAAGGGGCAAGCATCTTTTAATTTCATGGCTGCAGTCACCATCTGCAGTGATTCTGGAGCCCCCAAAAATAAAGTCTGACACTGTTTCCACTGTTTCTCCATCTATTTCCCATGAAGTGATGGGACCAGATGCCATGATCTTTGTTCTTTGAATGTTTCAAGCCAGCTTTTCACTCTCTTCTTTCACCTTTATCAAGAGACTCTTTAGTTCCTCTTCACTTTCTCTCTTTAGAGTGGTATCATCTGTACATCTGAGGTTATTGATATTTTCCCAGCAGTCTTGATTCCAGCTTGTCATTCATTCAGCCTGGCAATTCACATGATGTACTTTGCATATAAGTTAAATAAACAAGGCGACAATATGCAGCCTTAATATACTCTTTTCCTGATTTGGAACCAGTCAATTGTTCCATGTCCAGTTCTAACTGTTGCTTCTGGACCTGCATGCAGATTTCTAAGAAGACAAGTAAGGTAGTCTATGGAGGGGAATCTGTCTTACTCAAGGCTTCTCATTTAAATGTTCATCTCATCCAAAAACACCTCAACGGGAACATCCAAGAAAGCTTGCCCAAATATACAACACAGTACCCACATAAACTGACACTTAAAATTCACCATCACGTGTATTAGACCAACTCTCTTTGGAAAATGAGAGGAGGTGACTTAATTGTTGTGTTTTTCTTTGTTGATTCTATTCCAGAAAAGGATTTGGAGTCACCAGCAAATTAATTAGCAAGTCATTCCAGACTTAAAATTTGTTTTCCTTAGTTTGCAGAAAGACTTGCTCTACTAGACCTGGAGAATCCAGATTCCATTTCTCTCTGCCAAGATCCTGTGATAAGGACCAGGGCTCCCAAGTCAGCCATGAAAAGCTCTGAAGAATTTTAAACTGTAAACACTGTGATTTGCATATCCTGCCATGTCAACCTGACAAGCAGGAAAAGAAAAAAAAAGCTGAAAGGATTCATGGAATATTTGCTTCTTTACAAAATGATCAGAGAGCAAATTTGCTTTAAGTAAAACCAAATCAACTTCTGAATAGATGCTGATAAGGAAGACACAGCAATGGGTTTTTTTGGACTAGATTTAAACTAACAAATATTTCAACCAGGGTTTTCTCTCTGTCCCCAGTTCATCTGACTCGTCAATGCTTTCATGCACTCTGTGTGGTGAGAAAACAAGAGCTTCAGAGTTCAAAGACCCAGGCGAGACCCTCCTGCTCCATTCGCCAAATCACAGTAACTCAGCCTCCAGAGATGTGAAACTAAATCAGAGACAGGGAGGCACTTTGTACGCAGTGGTGTGCATGTTCTGTGGTGTGTGGTTGTTTATTGAGGACTATAGAAGGACCATGTGCCAAAGAAAACGTCTCTAAATGTGTCATCTTTAAAAAAAAAAAAAAGAACACAGAAACAGTGCCTAGAAATTTCCTCCAATTACTTCTCCTCCCAGAGGACACACACATACACACACACACACATCCGACCTCCTTTTCTGCCTTTTATTACTGCATTTTCTGAAAAGGCTCTGATTCCTAAATTCAGTCCTAAATTAGTGACCCCAGGAGCTGAGTTGCACCACCAGAAAGGTTTTCATTTTCCACACTGGGTTAGAGAAGTTGGTTCCTAGGCAAACATCCAACAAACATCAAACACCAAACAGAATGCTCAGCATCTACTTACATTCAGGCTCCAGGTCCTCAGCCATCGCCACCTTCCACCTGCAGCTGCCGAGGCTGGGAGTTACTCTGGAAACAGACAAACATTCCAAGCCCCTCCTCTGGGGCTCCTCTGTTACCAGGCAACCGGGGCACAGTCCCAGCCAAGGGATCTCTCCTCTGAACCTCTCTTATGCCTCTGGCCTTCTTGAACAGGGAGTACTAGATTTGCTTGCCTGTTTTCCCTTTTAAAAGAAAATGCTTTATGTGGTTTGAAAAAATTCAAAACACCTTTGCACACTCTAATTCCTTTCCAAAGCCAAGGGAGCCAAAGCTTAGTAGCCTTGGGCTGGGCATCCTTGATGGAGTGCCCAACCCTCTCGACTGTGCTTGGAGTTCTAGTGTGGAGTAGGTGCCAGTCTCTAAATGAGAATTCAGTCATTTTACTGTTTTACCCACGAAATTCCTCGTGGGAAATTGAGATCAGGCGAGGTAAAGTGAACCGCCTGAGAACAGTATCATGGAAGAGAAGGCTGTAAATTCAAGTTTTGCACAGAGTCTATGCTTTTTCCTCGGGCTATCCCAAAGGCAAGGGAGGAAAAGCTAAAAGCCACTAAGATTTGTATCTTTGAAAACTGTGCTGTATTTTAATGTCTTGCAGAGAGAATTCAGTGCCATGGAATACTAGCTCCCTGGCTCAGGGGAGGTGACTGAGCAGAACTCACTACTCTCAGGCTCCAGGTGACAATACTGACCTCATAAGATGAAGTGAGGATGAAATCAGTGCTTATGAAAGACTCAGGGTGTTACCGAATCCAAACTCACTCTGCTCCCGGCAAGACAGGTCAATAAGTCCGAGACGAGATGTGAAGACAAAGAAGGGACTTTTTTCAGGAGCCAGTTGAGTAAGAAGACTGCAATCTGGAGCCTCAAAATAACCATCTTGCTGGGGCCTGGACGCCAGGTTCTTTTACAGATTAGAAATGGGAGGAGGTGAGGAAACAAAGTAAAAAGACTGTTCAACCCTTGCAAGACTTCACTGGTGGCTCAGACAGTAAAGCGTCTGCCTGCAATGTGGGAGACCTGGCCTCGATCCCTGGGTCGGGAAGATCTCTTGGAGAAGGAAATGGCCACCCACTCTAGTATTCTTGCCTGAAGAATCCCATGGATGGAGGAGCCTGATGGGCTACAGTCCATGGGGTTGCAAAGAGTCAGACACAACTGACTTCACTTCACTTCAACCCTTGCAAACATGCTTTATAATGGCAAGCCCCAGGCAATGGGATGTGTTAGCATCAAGAAAAGGCAGAGGAACCAGAGATCAAATTGCCAACATCCAATGGGTCGTTGAAAAAGCAAGAGAGTTCCCAAAAAACATCTATTTCTGCTTTATTGACTATGCCAAAGCCTTTGACTGTGTGGAGCACAATAAACTGGAAAATTCTGAAAGAGATGGGAATACCAGACCACCTGACCTGTCTCCTGAGAAACCTGTATGCAAGTCAGGAAGTAACAGTTAGAACTGGACATGCAACAACAGTCTGGTTCCAAATAGGAAAAGGAGTATGTCAAGGGTGTATATTGTCACCCTAATTATTTAACTTATATGCAGAGTACATCATGAGGAATGCTTGACTGAATGAAGCACAAGCTGGAATCAAGATTGCTGGGAGAAATCTAAATAACCTCGGATATGCAGATAACACCACCCTTATGGTAGAAAGTGAAGAAGAACTAAAGTGCCAGGAGCCAGCACGGGAGATCCCACCCATGACAAGGTCATGCGGAGAGGCCTGATGGGCAAAGTGAATCAGGCTTCAGGGGTTCTCCCTGGGTTTTCCTGAACATCTACCCCCCAAAACCAGAGTCTGCCTGCCTTATTGTACTGTGATTTCCACTCTTCTGCCTCTAAAAGGAATTAACTTAGGGTTCCAGTTAACAGTTTCCTGCATATAAAAAGAAGGTCTCGGTTTAAACTCCTTTGATGGCTTTCTAACTTACCTAACTAGTCTGCCCAGACTTTTTACAACTTGTGAATTGTTTACAGCCCCCCAAGCACAAGAGGCACAAAGCTTAAAGCATCTTAAAGATACAGAGCCTTTTCTAAAGGGCTAAAAATTATATTGGTGACAGGTTTCACTGTTGAGTCAATGACAGCTGCCAGGCCTCCATATTCTTTATCTTTTAGGCACCTGGAGGATATTAATCAATGTAAATGGGATATATATAAATAGGAATATAGTAGTTTTGATGTTAGCAACACTAGACTTTTGAGTTAATTACTTTTCTCTTTGTTCAATGTACTTCTTTCATTGTTATAAATTGTTGTGTCTTTGCTATGTAAGAATGTAACTTTATTTAGTGCTTTCTGAGAGTGGCACCAGACTTTGGGAAGAACAACACTATTAGGGCAAATAAGTCTTCTGGTTGACAAACCCTTATCAGAAAAGGACCGTAAAATGTTAATTGGCCTTCTGGCCAGAAGATGATGTAAATCACCTAAGACTTGTGTAGACAACTAGGTATGCGGAGAGAAAACCTGGTCTCGATAAGAGTCAGGGCTGCTGACGCTGCATAATTTTGTATTATCCATTGATCTCTATGTAAAATCAAAAGTATATAAGGCCTTTCCAGACAATCGAGGATGGGCCGGTCACTGGACTGGTTTCTCCCGTGTCTTTTCTTACTCTCTTTTCAGGCTGAACTCCCATCTGGGGCATGGAGGCTCGCCATGTCTATTTATTTGCCCTGGCTTTTAAGATCCATGTGAGAGGGAGCCCAAGGCATGGCACCCCCCGCTATTCAAGAGGGCGTCGGTGGTCTAATGTAGA
>SJYA01005547.1:0-24970 GCA_006410615.1 Neotragus moschatus | reverse complement strand
ATCTAGTCCCTTAAATCTGTTTCTCACTTCCACTGTATAGTCATAAGGGATATGATTTAGGTCATACCTGAGCAGTATAGTGATTTTCTCTGCTTTCTTCAATTTCAGTCTGAATTTGACAATAAGGACTTCATGATCTGAGCGACAGTCCACTCCCAGTCTTGCTTTTGTTGACTGTATAGAGCTTCTACATCTTTGGCTGCAAAGAATATAATTAATCTGATTTTGGGGTCAACCATCTGGTGATGCCCATGTGTAGAGTCTTCTGTGTTGTTGGAAGAGGGTGTTTGCTATGACCAGTTCATTCTCTTGGCAAAACTCTGTTAGCTGNTTTGTTGACTGTATAGAGCTTCTACATCTTTGGCTGCAAAGAATATAATTAATCTGATTTTGGGGTCAACCATCTGGTGATGCCCATGTGTAGAGTCTTCTGTGTTGTTGGAAGAGGGTGTTTGCTATGACCAGTTCATTCTCTTGGCAAAACTCTGTTAGCTGTTGCCCTGCTTCATTCTGTACTCCAAGGCCAAATTTGCCTGTTATCCCAGGTGTTTCTTGACTTCCTACTTTTGCATTACAGTCCCCTATAATGAAAAGGGCATCTTTTTTGGGTGTTAGTTCTAGAAGGTCTTGTAGGTTTCACAGAACTGTTCAACTTCAGCTTCTTCAGCATTACTCGTCAGGGCATAGACTTGGATTACCATGATACTGAATGATTTGCCTTGGAAACGAACAGAGATCTTTCTGTCATTTTTGAGATTGCATCCAAATACTGCATTTTTGACTCTTCTGTTGACTATAATGGCTACTCCATTTCTTCTAAGGGATTCCTTCCCACAATAGTAGATATAATGGTCATCTGAGTTAAAGTCACCCATTCCAGTCCATCTTAGTTCACTGCTTCCTAGAATGTTGATGTTCACTCTTGTCATCTCCTGTTTGACCACTTCCAATTTGCCTTGATTCATGGACCTAACATTCCAGGTTCCTATGCAATATTGCTGTTTACAGCATCAAACCCTGCTTCCTTCACCAGTGCCATTTACAACTGGGTATTGTTTTTGCTTTGGCTCCATCCCTTCATTCTTTCTGGAGTTATTTCTCCACTGATCTCCAGTGGCTTATTGGGCACCTACCGACCTGGAGAGTTCATCTTTCAGTGTCCTATCTTTTTGCCTTTTCATACTGTTCATGGGGTTTTCAAGGCAAGAATACTGAAGTGGTTTCCCATTCGCTTCTTCAGTGGACCACATTCTGTCAGACCTCTTCACCATGACTCAGCTGTCTTGGGTGGTCCCACACAGCATGGCTTAGTTTCACTGAGTTGGACAGGGCTGTGGTCTGTGTGATCAGACCCGCTAGTTGTCTGTAATTGTAGTTTCAGTCTCTCATCGCTCTGATCCCCTCTCTCAGTGCCTACCATGTTGCTTGGGTTTCTCTTACCTTGGACTTGGGGGTCTCTCTTCATGTCTGTTCCTTTACCTATTATACGGGGTAGCTCATCTCGGCTGCCGCCCTTGCCCTCAGGTGTGGGGTAGCTCCTCTTGGCCGTGCTCGTGTGCCATTGCAGCCGCCACATTTATTTGCAGATAAATGCATTTACATTGTTAAGAAACAGAAGAGTATAAAAATATATTTTGAAAAAGTAACCATTATCTTCCGGTTCTCACCACTGTCACTCATAGGCAACCACGTTTATTTTCCTTTTATATATCCTTCTGATTTATTTGTTTATATACAAGAAATTAACAGTATTTCTTAGTACTCACCCCTATTTAAATAAATGCAGCATATTGTGCATTCCATGCTAATGCTATTTACTCTTCACCTAATCAATATCTCTTGGAGGTCTTTTCATATCGATTCATGGAAAGTACCTTATTTCTTTGTGTTGCTGCAGAGATCCCATTATATAAATACACTGTCTCATACTGATAGATATTGGAGTTGTTTCCCATATTTTACTAAAATAAACTGCTTCCATTAATAATCCTGGGCATATGTTCTCTTGAACACACACTGCACAGTCAAGATATATCCACCTGTACTTTTGCTTAAATATTGCCAAGTTGCCCTTCATAGGGATGATGCCATTTTAAAAGTTCCTATTGATAACGTTTGAGTACCTTTCCCCACAGTCGGTGGTTGCAGTTTTCAGAGAGAAGCTAATCCTACCTCCCACAGTGGGGTATGTTAGATGAAGTGCTCTACTTGCCCATCTTCAGCTCACTAGCTTAACCACTATTTAGCAATTTCTTCCTGCAACTCCCAGGGGTTCATAACAGACTTGCAAAAGATCTCCCTCTACTATGAATTGACAAGAAGGAGCAAAAGCCATCCATACTCAGAGAGGCAGTCTGACAGCATCCCAGTTGTATTTTTCTTGAGTCCAGATATGAGTCAACATCACATAGCTCTTACCTCCAAACTCTGCAAGGACATCCAAGCCTTTTCCAGACTTTTATGAGATCCAGCCCTTTATCAATCACAAAGATACCTTCTCTGAGTATTCCCACCTGCTTCTAACCTGCTATGGTACAGACACTCACACATTCACTATGGTACAGATCCATCACTCCTACTAAGACTGTGGTGCCTTGCCAGTATGCCCTCTTGACTTTGGTCATGTAACTACAGCTATAACCTTTTAACCAATGTTCACAGTGCATCAAAGGCTGTGTATATAAAACTTCAGTGAGGACATATAAGCATAGGGAGCAGGACAGGAAGAGAGACTATACTCTTATTTCACAAACATTAAAATTGACTTAAAAACTTAAGGGTTTTTTTTTTCTTTTTAAACTTACTGTTTCCAAGCTGTAGCTTTGGAAATCTAACGTTTCTGATGAGCAATCAATCTAATATGCAATATGAAGTGCTAGACTCAACCAGGGTACATTGTCTCCAACATATCTAACCTGAAGTTCACCATCTTCCATGTCTAAAACTCCTGAGATTCTTGTGTGCTTAACTCTAAAATGCCTGGTTTTAATTTCTCATTCCCTTCTCTACAAAGAGGCAATTCTATTGTGTTAAGTGGTAGGCTTTACTTCTGAAATAAACAAGAGAATAAAGGCAATGACTGGCTGGATTGGAAACTTAAATACATATTTGAGTCACTGAATTAGCTTTATGCTACTTTGGAATAGAAAATTAGTTCTCAGGGCTCACTGTGCAGACTGACTCTTGTGGGAAGTGAAGATGAGTTGAGGGAATGGTAAAAGGCAGTTAATGACTCCCTATGACCATATCAAGGCTGTTTGGTGCCTGATCTCAGTGGTTCCAGCTTTACAGTAGTCAGGTAGGACACGTGAGAAGGAGAAACTGTACAGAGTGGCAGCAAGGCCGGTGTAGGTGTCACTAAGGATGAGCATACTGATCAGCTCCATCCAGGCCACTGGCGGACACAGCTGCAACTGTATGTTCCAGGAAAGTGTACTGGAACATACACTTTCCTAAAGAAGTGACTGTGTTCTTGCCTGGTCTGCTCCTCCCTCCTTCTCTTCAGCAGCAGTGCTACTGATGCATCTAGAGATAAAACTGGAATAGCAATTCTCCAAAAAATTTGTCATGCCACATATCAGTTGTGGGGAGGGATGGGAAAGAAGGCCAGGAATCTGGCCAGCTTTAAACTCTCATAACTTCATAAATCTTTTACATATTCAGTCTAGTACAAATCTGGGTTGTGTCTTTTAATGTCCCTAGAGCTTTAGAAACATTTGGGATTTTTTGTTAGCCATATCTGCAAACCAGCCCTCACAAAGGAATTGAGCCTAATTGACTCATCCTGGCCTCTTTTGCTCTGTTATGTTTGGGGGTCACACACATATATCTTTAAAAAAAGAAAAAAAGACAGCTGCATTGATTCAAACCCACTAAGGAGATAAAGAAAGAGCCCACTTTTCACCTTTGCTTTCTTATCTGCTAGTGTTAACATTATTTATAGAATCTTTTCTCTCTCTTTTTCCCCTCCTATACATTTGTACACCAGGTGAGTTGATCCCAGGAAGAATCATTCCCCCAACTTCCTGGGATCCTCTCAGAAGGGGCATAACAGTAGGTAAATGACACTTCAGGTATTTTCATTATCAGTATTTTCAGAACTATCCACATCTTGCTTTTCGTTGAACAGACTCACAGTTTAGGAGAAAGAATGTTGGACTTACAAGTCCCAAAACTCAGTCCTTGTTCTAGCTCTGTAGCAGTGACCATGATCCAACCTAGAGTAATAAAACAACTTCCCTTCCTTGAATCAGGAATGGACTCTTGGAAGCACTGTCTTTACAGACAGGCAGACTTGTGGAATGGAATGAATTTGGCTCTTGGGGTTTAGACAGACCACACACTCAAAATCAAGTCCCATTATAGTGCAAACCTAGGCAAAGGGCTGCCATCCTCTGAGCCCACTCTGCTCGTCTGTGAAGTCTGAGGAGTGCTGCCTGCTCTGTGGGGCAATGAGGATTACTGTGCTCATGTTAGTGCAGCACGTCGCACAGATGGAGCTCCCACCTCCATCTGATGAATAGCACAGCTCTGACACAGGACCTGCCCTGTTTCCAACCATGGCACAGTAACCCGAAAACTAGAGCATTAACTCTTGAGCTCACAGTCTCTTTCATCTGCTGGTGCCACTGTTGTTCAGTCACTAAGTCATATCTGACTCTTTGCAATGCATGGACAGCAGCACACCAGGGTTTTCTGTCCCTCACTATCTCTAAGATAGTCGGTGATACTATCTAACCATCTCATCCTCTGCCACCCCCTTCTCCTCCTGCCCTTAATCTTTCCCAGCATCAGGGTCTTTGTCAACTATGACAGGTAACCTGAAAATTAGAGTGGAAACTCTTGAGCTCACAGTCTCTCCCACCTGCTGGTGTTCCCACCCTGATTAAAATTTTCTGTCCATTCGAATCTGAACTCTTCATAGTATCTGCTCTTACATAGCAGAGCAGTAAGAACACATACACTTCATATTTCTTATCAGATTAAAAAGAAAGTTTCTAAACCCAAGTTCTAACTCAGCAGGAATGCACACTGCGATTGATTAGTGATGTCTGTCCTGGGCAAGCATAGAGTGACCTAGTGCTACATTCTTCCTGCCCCTGAATAATGGGTGATTTCCTCAAATTTGTCACATGTGTTAGTAATCCTGGCATCTTTAGTTCCAGCAGAAGGCCTGGCACGAAAAACACATCCTATATGTCTACTGATGGATGAAATCATCTTGACTTTGCTGAGTTCAGTTTTACTAACATCCCAGCAAGTGTCTGGCATGGGTATGATATGCCAGCAGTGAGTATGGTATGCTCAGGGCTAACTGAAGACTGAAAATCAGGGAAGAATTCCCTAGTGGGAAGTGTAAACTGACAGGAGTGAGGGAAAAATCATTTAGGGGTGGAAGCTAACTAAGATCAAATAAAGGATGAGGGTGGAGAAGGGAAAACTAAATCAAGTTTCAAACTGAGGTCTAGTCTATGGAGGCAGATAGTCATAGGTTTGAGAGTAAGGGCTGGGCAGGTATAAAGACTAGTTCCCAATCAGGCAACACCAAGAACTCTTCAGTTCAGTGTTATAGAACAGAGTCAAGTGTCCTTGACAAGAGTCAAGAGTCCTCCATGTTCCCCCCTGCATCAGCACAAATCAGAGTGCAGAGGAATCTCCTGGTTATGCATCAGCCTGTCCATCTGAGCTGTAAGCCCCTTGGGGACTCCCTTTTTCATGTCTGTGTACTCACGTCCATCAAGGGGTAGCCCATGCAGGTGCTCAAGGAAAGTTCTATGGTTACTCAGGATGGGGTTTGGCCATTTGAACCATGCAAGTAAAGATATATAGACGCTTGCAGATTCATTCAATTCCAACTCCTGCTGGGACTCTGGGTAGGGCTAAGGAGATATTGGCCCATCTTTCACCTACCAGACTGAGGGAATGAGCACACTGAGCAGCACATCCTGCAGGCACATGGAAATCACAATAATATGAATAGTTCCCACAAAGAGCACCTACCAGGCACTAGGAGATTTTGTATAGTTAGACTACCTGCAACAGAGTTCGGGCTGGGGCAAGGAATCAAAGCATGCAGTAGTCTTTCCATTGCATGCTAGCCCCCTCATTCAGGCTGTTGTCCTAATCTTGGCCCCTTATTGCCTGGCATCCTTGTTCTGGACTTACTGGGTTAGAACAACAGGACTATGGTAGTGTGGAGTGGTCAGAGTTCAAACCCTAGCTTGATTTTCAACAAGTTGTGGAGGTTTAATTGTGTTGAAGCTTCTTCTGTCTTGATTTCTTCATCTGTAAACTGTAGATAATAACATCACACAGCTCATTTGAAGACTAAGAGAAAAAACATCTACTGAAATACCTGGGACCCAGTAGGTTCTCAATAGACAGTGGCTGTTTTTAATGCCATAATCATGCTACCTTAACACCACCAAGCAGATCATTAAATTCTTATAAGCCTTGCTTTGCTTACCTATAAAAGAGATCGCTGGACTCCTTCCCCACTCTCCCCCAATATCATAAAATTCTTAAGAATAACTGTTAAGAAGTAAAAATAATCCAGCATCCAACACTTCAGGTGAGATATAATGGTCTTCCCACAGCCATCTGGGTTACCTCAGACAGACCTTGTACCCATGTGAACTGACAACAAAATTAAGACACAAAGGAGCAGATGACTTGCCTGTGTTATATAGTGATACAGAAAGAATCATAAATTTAGGACTGAAAGGTGTTTTAGAGGTCAACAATTTTATGGATAATACACCTGGCAAATAATAAGTGCTAAACAGAGATTTATAGATTAGTTGGTGAAGAGATTTGTAATAGCCACTAAACTGTAAATATCTTTTAATTTTTTTACAATTGGGCATTTTAAAACCAAAGGCTCTAGAGCAAGACTTCCAAATCATGACTATATTTTCTAAATGATAAGAAAACAGTAAAATTTTCCATGTGACATGAAGGAATGGGTGTCAAGAAACTAGATTCTCACCCTTCAAACCATTTAATCCTCCAACAGCCCTGTGAAGCAGGAATCATCATTTATGGTTTTCAGATGAAGTCACCAAATGTCTTTGCCTAAAATGACACATGCAGTAGATTACAAATCAGGCCTCCCTGTTATCTGACTCTCACCATTACACTGCAATGTTAGATCCCCAAGGAGACCAGGGCTTTCTTACAAACCTGCTAGAGGCTTATGACACCAATTTCATGTTGGTCACTGACAACCTCTGTTGCCCATACAAGGGGGTGAACTGTTGTTATACGGAAAGTTCACCCAGCCCCAGACAGCCTGACTTTTTATTAAATTGACACAAAGGAACATAGTTTATACTTCCAGTAAATGTAATTTCTGCACCTCCTTTCTTCCCTTTCTCCCTAAATGTAAGAATAGAGTGCCTTGGTTTTGTGTCCTGCCTTGATAGGTCATTGGAAGCCACCACTTTCAGAGCTGCTGCTGAGTTTGGGCTTAGGAGTAATTAAGGTGGATTCTCTCACCACTTCCTTGAGTGACTTGAGGAGATGGGGTGAAGGCAGTCACCATGAGAGGGCTAAGCTCTGGAAAACACTGCGGTGGACTGTTGAGAAAGTCTTTCTGGTCTTTGTCACTTAATGTATCAGGAGTGAGACAATGGTCTGAGCAGTGTGACTTTGGATGTCCATCTGCCTGAGGCAGAAGCTAGACCAGATGACCTTTCAAGGATTTTGTTAGTTCTGGTACCCTAGCCTTGGGATCAAGTCCCTTTTCCTGTTTATTAGAGTAAACCTGTGTTTTGTATTCACATAGGTAGAGACTTCAAAGGACAAAGGATGTTTCTGTCAGAGGAGAGAACATGGAGAGGCTGCTTAGAGAAATAAAATTGTAAAGTGAAGCCTTGAAATCTTTCATAGAGTAAGCTAATGCTGACCACTCCATGTAATAGGCCTCTTTCTCTGAATCCCCTCCTCCTGGGGTGGGATGGTGAATTCCTTCTGGCTGATGTTTATAAGACTTATCTAGTTTTTGATTAGTTTGGAGTCCTCACAAACAATCTTCTCTTTAGCAAAAATGACATTCCTTGAACTAAACAATTGGGACCAGAGATTTAACAGACTTATTAGATAGCAAATGTGGCAGTGCTTTCACCCAAGGCAGTGGTGGGCAAACCTGAGAGTCAGTGATGAGTTTATCTGCTTTCCTCTGGAATGTTTGACCTGAGATAGCTCCTTTCAGCCCCTGCTTATTTTCTCTGGCTAGGATGTTAGATGGATGGCAGCTTAGGTGAGATATCAACAGTTTTTTAGACAGAGAATCCAACTCCTGAGTAGAATTTAGCTCTTTTCAGCCAGTTTAGAATTTTGATTTGGGATACTGGGTTGTTCGTGGCAAATGACTTCCCCTTCATGCTCCTGTCTGATTTGTTATTAAAATAGCATTAGGGCACCCATGTCTGTGACCAAGTTTCAGCCAGGCTAATGTGCACAGCAGAGAAAAATAATTTTCTAATAGATGGACTGCATGTCCTATCTCAAGACTAGCTTTAAAGGGCTTACTGTTTTATTTTTTAGAAATTTCACTGTAGCTCATTCATATAGAATTCAAGACTAAAGAACTTCAAGTGTATACCCATGGCCGATTCATGTTGATGTATAGCTAAACCAATAAAATATTGTAAAGGAATTAGCCTCCAATTAAAATAAATTTATATTTAAAAAAAGAACTTCAAGTGTAGAAATGCAAACAGACATTGATTAATCCAGGTACCATCTTTTAGGTAAATATATAAATAAGTTTGGACATTGAAATTTAAACTGGAAAAAAAAAAGAGAGATGATGGTCCCAGTGTTCATGGTGTTCATAGGAGCACTATTTACAATAGCCAAGACATGCAAATGAGGCGTAAATTCTCACTGACAAATAAAGGGACAAAGAGGGTGTGGTCTATATGCACAAGGGGATACTGCTCAACCATAAAAAGGATGAATAATGTCATCTACAGCAACGTGGGTGCACCTAGAGATTATCATATTTTATGAAGTAAGTCAAAGACATGGCATATGATATCACCTGTAAGTGGAATCCAAAAAGTGAGGCAAATGAACTTAGTTAACAAAACGGAAATCGATTCAAAAACAAACCTGTGGATAGCAAGGGAGGAGATAAGTTAGGGGTTTGAGATTAATTTATATATACTAATGTATATAATCTCTTCTGTGGCTCAGATGGTAAAGAATCTGCCTGCAATGCAGGATACACAGGTTCAATCCCTGGACCAAGAAGATCCCCTGGAGAAGGAAATGGCAACCCACTCCAGAATTCTTACCTGGAAAACTCCATGGACAGAGGAGCCTGGAGGGCTACAGTTCATGGGATCACAGAGAGTCAGACACGACTGAGCAACTGACACTTTCACACACTTTCAATGTATAAAAATAGGTAAAAAACAAGGACTTTTTAGCACATGGATTCATACTCAATATCTTGTAATGCCTATGACAGAAAAGAATCTGAAAAAGAATATGTATAAAACTGAATCACTATGCTTTATACTTGAAACTGACAGAACACTGTAAATTAACTATACTTCAATTAAAAAATTTAAAGGTGGCATTTATCTTCTCTTTCATGGACTGGGTGTCCATTGATATTAGGAATTATTGTTAGCTTTGTTAGGAGTGACTCTAGATTTGTGATTATTTTGAGAAAGGAAAAAAAAGTCTCTCTCTGTATGTCCCTTCTGAGTTAAGTTATTGGTGAAATATTGCCACTCAGCGTCTCTTCCCTCTGGCTTCTGATGAGGCTCAGTCAATGAGCCATCAACGGGGAATCTAAGAGGATATGAGGGAATGAGAGAGAGGAGGCATTTGTTCCCGGCTCCTCCCTGCCACATATCAGCAGGAATGTGTTTCTCTCTCTGACATCCACAGCTCCTGGTGAGGGGATTCCCCTTTTGTGATAACCAGAAAGGCATGTTGTTGACAATGCACAGATGCCCTCCAGCCCCAGATCATTCCCATAATCCTCTTACACCCAGAAAGGAACTCTTTAATAAGCTCTCAGCTATATCCTAGAGGATGGCTTCTATTTCTTGCCAAGACTCCTTTTAGCTAGGAAGTAAAGCAGAAAAGGAGAGAAGGGTTATTGACTATAGATGAAACAAGATTTTCTTCTTGTTGAAAAGTTGAAGCAGAACTCATAATAAGATATTACTTTTAAATTCATTTGAAAATTTTCATATTAAAAATGTAGATTAAAGATTATGTTCTGTAATGGGGCCTCACCCTGTTGTAACTTCAATGCTCTGTTAGGCAGCCAAACATCCCAAAGAGTACAGAGGGCTTCTTGGGATACAGTTTTAAGGCTTCATTAGAAAGTTCTTGCAGGCAATTTGGCAATGGCAAACACGCAATCAGGCAACTTATGTTGCTTGAAAATGAAACAATTTGCTCCTGGAAGGTTCCAATATTTTCTTCGAAATCAAAACACAATTTTGAAGAAATCTGAAGATGATCTTTTATAGAATATTGTTTTCATTCAAAACCAAATCACTCATTTGGTTCTATCTTGTCCAAAAATGAGAAGGAAGTTGAGTGCAGAGACCTCTGTCACCACGTCTTCCTCTGTATTCAACCGAGAAGTCTGTCACACTTCACGCTATTTCTTCCTTCCTTCGCCTTGAAGCAGATTTAACAACTCACGCACAGAAGGTACAGCCAGCACCAGTGTCTAAGGATACTGCACCACCAAGACAGGGAGGGGAGGAGTGGCGCAGATGATGTGAGGGTTGTCGCTTTTGTGTAAATGCAATGCATCCCTTTATGCAGGGGCACAACAGAGCCTTTAAACATCTGTAAGTGTGGTTTCTTTGATTGGCAAATGGCTTTGGTAAAGAGTGAACACAGGATTATGTGTGGAAAATGGCCTAGAGCCCAATGATTCTCCTGCTTTCAGAATGGGGCCACACCTATGGCTGGGATGTCTCATATTTCTTCGATTCATTACCCAACCCTGATGGCCACAGTGGTGTCAAGTGCTGTGGTTCCTGCCCTGCAAACTGGAGAGGTGCTTCTCAGCCCTGGATAGCTGTGACTTTAAATAAGGGGTTCTTAATTCTTAAAAATGAAAAGTAGTTAAAGAAAGAAGCATAGCAGTTACCAATGTACTTCAGCTTTGAGTGATTCCAAAGCGCTGCAGAGGGCAGGAGGCTCCAGAATGGTCTGGAGAGGCTGCTGGATCTTTCTGCTCTCTGCCCTCCCACAGCCCTGCCCCTGCAAAGGACACCCTCTACATCTCTCATCTCTCATCATTTCCTCTTTTACTTCTTTTGTTTCTCTTTTTCTGTCCCCTTAATTATATTTTTTATCTTTCTTCTTTCCATTTCTCCTCCCCCTTTTTTTTAATTAAAAAATAGCATGCATGCTCATTGAAAAAAAAAATCAAATTACAGTGACATAGAGAATATAAAGGGAACACAGACTTTCACTCCTGCCCCCAGTCTCCCTTTCCTGTCTGCTGGGTGTATTCCCTCTCAGAGTAAGTGCAACTCCTGCACAAACAAAAACACACATGGAGCCTCCTGCTGTATGGACTCTTCTGAATATAAATTAAACTATAATTTTAAAAATAAGTTTTCTCCTTTGTCTATCAGGAGAGCAGCAAACAATGCCAAGACCAAAGGAGAGTCAGGGCTGCAGACCAAGTGAGATCTGAAGGGGCCTCATCTCTCCCTGCTCATATGAGAGGGGACCTGAGGCAGGCTCAGTCCCTCTGCTGTACATGGTCTCACTTGTCCCGAGGGACAGGCGTATTCTAGGCTATCACTCTGCACGCAGCCCTGCTGTATTAGCTAGGGTAAAGTGAGATGCTGTAGGTAGTTCTAAAATCCCAGCAGCTGACCACAATAGAGGTTTGGTTTTTGCTCTTGTAAAACATTCTTGGTGAGAGGCGAGGTGGAGCATGCGGGGATTCACCAAGTTATTTAGAGACCTAGGTTGGCAGAGGTTCTGCTCTCTTAATCCTATGGCTTCTGAGGTCACTCTCTATGTCCCCCCCCACCATAAAACAGACAAGGAGGAGAGGACGAGAACAGAAGGAGAGATTTCTATGGGCTGAAGTGCAAAGTGATGATATACTTCCCTCTCATCTGTGTCCATTGGCCAGAACTAAATGCTGTGGCCACACCACACATCCAGGGCCTCTGGGAAATGTGGCCAGCCGCGTGTATGCCCAGCAGGATGGGGAGTGTGGACTGGGTGTGGTCACCTGCCTCCACACTCTACCTGCTTCCATTCCATCTCAAAGCCAGAATTCACCCAGAGAGGTGTGTGCCTCTTCCTGAGGCTGATGACCATAAACAATTTGAGACAAGAAGGAAGGAGACAGGGGGCAATTGTTAAAAGTATGACACAACTGCCGAGAACAGGTTACAAGGAAAACCAGTTAGAACTGACCAGGCCCAAGATGGCAGAAGATTCGATCTCCAGTGGGCCTTGAGCCTCAGTATACACTCACTGCATTACATTAATTAATGACACACCCACAAGCTGCATGACAGTTTCAGGGCCAAAACATCAGTGTTGTCCCAATTCTTAAACTTTCCCACCCTCTCCAAGATAGTTGGGATAATCCTCCCATTCTTTAACTAGCAACTAACCACCTCCATACCCTGGGGCGTCTCTTGCCTTTTGAGACAGTCCATACTCTGTCTGAGTGTGTATCTCTCTAAAAAACCTGCTTTCATTTTATTATGGCTCACTCTTGAATTCTTTCCTGCTCACAACTAAAGACCCTCACTTGATCATTCCAGGAACTCACCTGTCAATCATCATCTCATGCCCCATTTTTCCTATAATAAAATCTGCTTCTCTCATCCACTGTCCACATCCAAACCAGAGGAAACCACACTGGTGGCCTGTGGGCCATATCTGACAGGTAGAAGGATTTTGTTTAGAACACAGCAATTGTGAAAATACAAGTGCAAGGCAAACTACATGAAAAAAAAAAAAAAAAACTCAGTTTTTGCTACAACACTAAAAGGTCCAGGAGAAATCCAGGAAGATTTCACAGTGAGTCTATTTCCTGCCTCCTGGGATGTGAAAGGGCCCGCCCCACAGAGTCAGACTTCCCTGCAGCCTCACCTGGAGGGTGAGGGTGGTTGTAGNAAACTACATGAAAAAAAAAAAAACTCAGTTTTTGCTACAACACTAAAAGGTCCAGGAGAAATCCAGGAAGATTTCACAGTGAGTCTATTTCCTGCCTCCTGGGATGTGAAAGGGCCCGCCCCACAGAGTCAGACTTCCCTGCAGCCTCACCTGGAGGGTGAGGGTGGTTGTAGTGCTCTCCTCCAGTGCCTCTCCACCCTGCCTCTGCCTCTCACGGAGCCACCTGCTGTACTTGTGTGCATATGAGGATTTTGTTGTAAATTTGAAATGCTTTCCACTTTCCTGCTGTCTCAGCATCCCCGCATAAGGGCAGTACTCCCTGCTCAGGCATCACGGTGTTGAGCTGACCCCTCCACAGCTTCCCCCTCTTGCTTGCCTCTGTCTGTGACCCTCATGCTTCTCGGTGTGTTCCCCACCCCTGATTTACCTGTAGGTCCTCACTCTCAGCCCTTCACCTGCATAATTGAGCCCAATCCCCTGGTGCTTTTCCCATGTGGCCACCAACCTCTTTTTCTATGACTTGTGCTTTTCTTTGGCCCTGTTGGAGTGGTGCTCAGAGACCCCACAAGGGAGAATTTACCTTCCATTTATAACACAGAGGGATGTCCTTCAGGCTGCATGGTGGGATGGGTCCTGGGAACCAGAGGGTGCTGAGAAATCACCCAGTCAGAGGTCTGATTAAAAATTCCTGAATAGTCTGATGTGGGTGCCATAGCTGCAAGTCCATTACACAGAGAGTAGCAAAGACTGGGGGACTGTCCATAGACATGAAAACACAGGGAAATACCAGAAGGTCAGTTTGGCAAGCAGCACAGGGCAGAGAAGGAAGGAAGAAGGGGCAGGGAGGGAAGCCAAAGTGGCAGGAAAAAGCAGACCACGTCAGACTGCAGTTGAGAAGATTTCATTTACCTTGAACAACAATGGAAAGATCTTAAAGCATTTTTCAAGGGAAAGGGAGTGACTATATTACATTTTATAAAGCTCCTTCTATTTGTAGTCACTAATGGCAAGCCACTCCAGTACTCTTGCCTAGAAAATCTCATGGACGGAGGAGCCTGGTAGGCTGCAGTCCATGGGGTCGCTATTAGTCAGACATGACTGAGCCACTTCACTTTCATGCATTGGAGAAGGAAATGGGAACCCGCTCCAGTGTTCTTGCCTGAAGAATCCCAGGGATGGAGGAGCCTGGTGGGCTGCCGTCTATGGGGTCACACAGAGTTGGACACGACTGAAATGACTTAGCAGCAGCAGCAGCAGCAGCAAAGGATGTATGGAGTGCAAAGCAGGAGGCTGCTGGGTGGAAATCCAGGTGCCACAGCACTTTTTCCAGGCCCACTGAATGGAGGAAGAAAAGAGTGCCAATTCCAACAAGATCAGCAACCTTAGGGTTGCCAGATGGTCATCAGTGATGCAGTGTTTGCCACTGAAGCACCAGAAGAGCAAATGGTAAAATCTTGTCCGGAAGTTCCCATCTGGTCTGGGCCTCAGGGGACTGACTCAGAAGCCATCACCACGAAATGAGCTCCTGAGTGGAGTTTAATGTTTGCCAGTGGATCACACATTCGAGCAGTAATTAATGATTTGATTCATTGTGCTTCGGGGAGCCACTGTCCAACAAAATAATCCAAGTAATTTAAATCTGCAATAAAGTAGGAGTGCAACAACATTTCATGGCTGCACATAGCAATGATTTGCTGGAGAGAGGGGAAAAAAAGCAAGCATTTTTATTAGAGCCACATCCAAATAATCCATAGGAAAGCAATATTGAGTGCACAAGTGATTTGATTACATTCCTCCACAACAGTCCTCCAAGGCAGAGTCAAGTCCAAATGCATTTCAGTGAATGTGCAGAATACCAAAGGTTCTGTAAACCAACACATTTCATCAAAATTACTGTGTGTGTGTCTGAGATAGAAAATGTTTGCCGAATGCTAACTGCCATTTTATTCAGAATAAATTTCCTCCACCATTAGCATTTGGCATCTGCAGCTGATAGAAGCCCGAGTGGTGCCCTGTGGGGTAGGATTTTCCTCACTAAGCCCCTCTTTCAGGATCTTTAGCCACTGGTACACTTGGGGGCCCCTCCCCATCGTTCCTACACCCACTGAGCAGCCTGAGTGCTGCCTTGTGCCAGATATTGCCTTGAGTGTGATGGACAGACTACAGAGGAGGCAATCCTGAACTGAAGTGAGCAACTACAGTATAATGGGAGAGAGGCCAAGAGTGACCCTGGGTGCTCTGGGACAGCAGCAAGGGCCATCTGGGAGTGGTGAGGACTGAGAAGTTAGCTGGGACCAGAAGTGGGGAGGGCAGGCAGGGTATCTCAGGCAGCACTCAGTGAGCTCTTTTCATGGAAACCACACACATTTCTTTAATTGGCCGTTGGCCTCAGACAGACAAATAAACTCCCCCAAATCAAGAACAGAATAGACAGATTCGATCCAATAAAACTTCAAAACAGAGGATACCCACATGATCAGCTTGAAGTCATGTCTACTTTACTTCTTCATGTTTCTTGAGTGGTTATAGTATTCGAGGCACTGCTGGTCCTAGGTGCTGAGGATATAGCTGAGAACAGGGCAGACCAGTCACTGTCTCTGCGGATCTCATATTTAAGTGAAGCAGAGAGAGAATCAGCTAATTGTTGTGATAACAGCCATGCAGGAAATTATTGGGGTGGGAGTGAGTTGGAGGGACAGCAGGGGAAGAGGAGTGTGAAATAGGGCTAGAACTTCAGAAAGCAGCTAAACCTCCAACCTGCCCTGTTAACCTGGGACATTTCCCAAGCTGTTCATAGCAGTACACTCCTCTTGGGATGACTTCCCTTTAACACAAGAGTTGTCTTCATGTCCAGGGTACCTCAGTTTGACACCTGCTCTCTCTGTATCGTTAATAATAGTGCCCTGTCCTCATTCACTCTTGGGCATTTCCTGGTCTAGATTATCAATTTTACAGCCACCTTGACTAAACAAGAAACTGATTTCTAGTCAGACACTACAACCCACGCAGCTGACTCATTCTCTCTTCTTCAGAGATATGAGCCATATTTAAAGTCTGTAAATACCCAAAACATAGCAACTCAGTCTAAATCAAAGAGCCCTGGTTGAAAACAGTTCTGGAGTAGATGTTATGTTTAATTATATCTGAAGAGACAAGATATCACTAAATTTGGAGATCACGCATGTGACATTCTCTCCTGAGCCCAGCTTTCACCCATACTTTTTCTTAAGTCTGTACTACATGTGCCAGGCACTATCAAATAGATTCTCTGGAACAACCTCATTCATTCCTTGAATGATCGCAATCCCTATTTTTCTCCAAGGACTTGGGAGTCTTTTTCCAGGCATGTGCTGAGGAAGACTTGATCTCAGGCAGAGGCTCCAGGATCCATGTCCTCATCTATTGTATAGACAGACCCCAGATAATGACTGATCCAGCCCTTCTCTGGAGCTTCACACCCTGTCCTCAACTGATGCTGGCCAATCCACTAGGCTGCTTCACAGACATTTCAAACCCAACTCATCCAAACCAGAAATCTTTCCTTTTGTTTTCCCAGATTTTCTCTTTCCCTGTTCTACCACTCTTGCCATGGTGGGAGTGGGGTCTGGTGGACTGCCACCAGTCTGACCACTTGAACTCAGGCTCCACAGAGCATCCTGCTCCTTGTCTGTTTCCACTCTCCCTGCATCTGGCCCACTGTCCAGCTTGAAAACCCTAACCTCATTCCAACCCATGTTCTTTCCTCAAATCCAGCTCCCCCTACTTCACACAGAATCCTCCCCCCATGCCTCAGTGCTGATGCTCACAGACCCCAAGGGCTTAGCATCTCCTGATGAAACCACAGCCAAATGGAAAGAGTAAAGGAAGATACTTTGGAGCCATGGTGGGGCTCAAATCCCAGCTGTCATGCTGACAGATTCTGGGACCTTGGGTAAAGTACTTGGCTTTACTGAGTCACCACTCATCCTTCTGTGAAGTATTAATAGCATCTGATTGACTTTTAGTGAAGTGAACCAAGTGCCCAGTTCCCTAAGCAGAAGTGATGAATAATCTCAACCTCTAAAAAATCAGCCAAGACCAATATTTCATTTTCCATGTATATATATATATAGACCTAACAGAAGCAAAAGAGATTAAGAAGAGCTGGCAAGAATACACAGAAGAAGTGTACAAAAAAGATCTTCAAGACCCAGATAACCATAATGGTGTGATCACTCACCTAGAGCCAGACATCCTGGAATGTAAACTAAAGTAGGCCTTAGGAAGCATCACTATGGACAAAGCTAGCGGAGGTGATGGAATTCCAGTTAAACTAATTCAAATCCTAAAAGATGATGCTGTAAAAGTGCTAAAATCAATATGCCAGCAAATTTGGAAAACTCAGCAGTGGCCACAGGATTGGGAAAGGTCTGTTTTCATTCCAATCCAAAAGAAAGGCAATGCCAAAGAATGTTCAGCCTACCACACAATTGCACTGATCTCATACATTAGCAAAGTAATGCTCAAAATTCTCCAAGCCAGGCTTCAATAGTGCGTGAACTGTGAACTTCCAGATGTTCAAGCTGGATTTAGAAAAGGCAGAAGAATCAGAGATTAAATTGTCAAACATCCACTGGATCATCAAAAAAGCAAGAGAGTTCCAGGAAAACATCTATTTCTGCTTTATTGACTATGCCAAAGCCTTTGATTGTGTGGGTCATAATAAACTGGAAAATTCTGAGAGAGATGGGAATACCAGACCACCTGACCTGCCTCCTGAGAAATATGCATGCAGGTCAAGAAGCAACAGTTAGAACTGGACAGGGAACAACAGCCTGGTTCCAAATAGAAAAAGGAATACATCAAGGGTGTATATTGTCACCCTGCTTATTTAACTTATATGCAGCGTACACCATGTGAAATACCAGGTTGGATGAAATGCAAGCTGGAATCAAGATTACTGGGAGAAATATCAATAACCTCAGATATGCAGATGACATCACCTTTATGGCAGAAAGCAAAGAACTAAAGAGCCTCTTGATGAAAGTGAAAGAAGAGAGTGAAAATGTTGGCTTAAAACTCAGCATTCGGAAAACTAAGATTATGGCATTCAGTCCCATCACTTCATGACAAATAGATAGGGAAACAAAGCAGTGAGAGACTTTATTTTCTTGGGCTTGAAAATCACTGCAGATGGTGACTGCACCCATGAAATTAAAAGACTCTTGCTTCTTGAAGAAAAGCTATGACCAACCTAGATAGCATATTAAAAAGCAGAGATATTACTGTCAATATCACCCTCCATGGTAGATTGAATTGAACTGATATATCTTTCTTTCATTAAATTGAGCACTTACTAAGAGAAGAGTAACAAAGTTGGCTTAGAGCTCAACATTCAGAAAACTAAGATCATGGCATCTGGTCCCATCACTTCATAGCAAATAGATGAGGAAACAGTGGAAACAGTGGCTAACTATTTTTGGGGACTCCAAAATCACTGCAGATGGTGGCTGCAGCCATGAAATTAAAAGACACTTTCTCCTTGGAAGAAAAGCTATGACCAACCTAGGCAGCATATTAGAAAGCAGAGACGTTACTTTGCCAACAAAGGTCCATTTAGTCAAGGTTATGGTTTTCCCAGTAGTCATGTACAGATGTGAGAGTCGGACTATAAAGAAAGCCGAGTGCTGAGGAATTGATACTTTTGAACCGTGATGTTGGAGAAGACTCTTGAGAGTCCCTTGGGCTGCAAGGAGATCCAACCAGTCAATCCTAAAGGAGATCAGTCCTGAGTATTCATTGGAAGGACTGATGTTGAAGCAGAAACTCCAATAATTTGGCCACCTGATGCCAAGAGCTGACTCACTGGAAGAGACCCTAATACTGGGAAAGATAGAAGGACAACAGAGGATGAGATGGTTGGATGGCATCACCGACTCAATGGAGATGAGTTTGAGTAAACTCCAGGATTTGGTAATGGACAGGGAGGCCTGATGTGCTGCAGTCTATGGGGTGGCGAAGAGTTGCACATGACTGAGTGACTGAAATGAACTGAACTGAATATGACAGGTACTGTGCCATGCACGTCAAGCTGCTCAGCATAACTCTCCAGGGCAGATATTGTTATCTCATTTTACCAATGTTTTGTGAATCGTTGACCGTATTTGACACCAATTCTAACAAAGGAAATAAGGCTACTCTGTCTCACAAATTCATCAGCTGAATATGGCTTAGAAGCATTGAGCAGACATATAGTCTGTGCCTAAAGAACAGTTCACTGATATCATGCAAGTCCAGGATGTCCCAGCCTAAACTTGGGAAAATAAAAACCCCAGTCAGTCAGTTCAGTCGCTTAGTTGTTTCCAACTCTTTGTGACCCCATGGACTGCAGCCCGCCAGGCTTCTCTCCATCACCAACTGCTGGAGCTTATTCAAACTCATATTCATTGAGTCGGTGGTGTTGTCCTCCCACATTCAATCTTTCTCAGAATCAGGGTCTTTCCCAATGAGTCAGTTCTTTGCATCAAGTGGCCAGAGTATTGGAGTTTCAGCCTCAGCATCACTTGGGCTTCCCTGGTGGATCAGATGGTAAAGAATCTGCCTGCAAAGTGGGAAACCTGGGTTTGATCTCTGGGTTGTGAAGATCCCCTGGATAAGGGCATGGTAACCCACTCCAGTATTTTTGCCTGGAAAATCCCCATGGACAGAAGAGCCTGGTGGGCTATAGTACATAGGGTCACAAAGAGTTGGACACCACTGAGTGACTAAGCACAGCACATTGTGACCTTCATATATAGAATTTAAGTAGCTTCCAAAAGAAACCCCAGAGACCTTCTCTAAACTACTAGATAGAATCACAGAACCATAGCAGCTACTTGACAAGTGCACACCACTTGATATCCCAGAGCAGGTCCCGCCTCACAGGAGAAGAGCTCACGGGGATGGGATATTTACTCCACATCTGGCCCTGTGCTCTCTGCTTAAGGGCTTCTTTTCATTACCCTACAAAATAAAGTCATGGAGGAGCAACAGCCACAACCCACCTTTGGAGATAGTTATAATATTTTTGAGGTAAGAACTCTTTAACAAAAAGGAGAAAAGAAGACCCAGAAAGACTGGTAACTTGGCCAAGATCCCAGAGCTATTATGACAAGAGGAACATTTTGAATTCAGCTCAGCTCTGAGTATACACTAGTTCTCCAAGACATACCTGAGTGTTTGTTGTGACATCATCTGAATATGCTTCAATGCAGAAGGAAAATGTGCACCTCTGCTGGCACATGGCCCCTGTGCTGTCACTTTTTCAGATGCAATAAATGAAATGCTACAAGGGAGACTACTTGATCATATGTGCTAGGCCCTCTGCTGGCTTCTTCAGCAGAATTAAGAGACAAACAAATAAATTAAAAGATGAGAATTTGGAACAGTTCCTGGAGGGGCCTCATTCCTGTAAATCCATTTGGCAGTGCAACTGGGCATCCACTCTGCCAGCCTCCTGTGTTCAAAGAACAGGCTGCCAGGACAAACTGGTTGGGCAGTGAAAATCATTGCTGGATGCATCCAAGCAGAGTTACTGTGGTTGAGGAGGCCATGTCCTTGGGGAGTTTCTGTCTAAGTGACCTCTATGTGGCATCCAATGTTGAGGAACAAAGGGTGTAGGAAGGTCTTTCCTATGTTTGTGGAATATCACTCAATAGCTTACTGCAAAAACCTAAGAACCATTCTTGAGCCTGTCCTTTCCTTTGCTTTTCAGATGCAAGCCCTAACAAGGCTGTGGGCTCTACCTCCAAATTACAACCTGGATCCAACCATTTCTCACCATCTGAAATACAACTCCAGATATATGCAGGCCACCACTCACCCAGACCACAGAGACTCCAAGGTATACTTCTCCTCTGAAAGTTATTCTCCACTCAGTAGCCAGTGCTGTTTTCCCTTGCTCAATACTTTGAGCAATGGCTTTGCTTTCACTTAGAATAAAACTCAACTTTTTAGCAAAGTCCAGTATGCTCTCTTCCTGTGAATACTTTGACTCAGTCTAAACCATCTACTCCTTTCCTGGCTAACTTGGTGGTTCTTCAGATGCCTCCTGGCTTGGCCCTGCTTCTCCTTCCAGACAGACATGACCATCCAGCTCAAATGTCCTCTTCCTAAATTTGTTGTCCTGACCAGCAGACACTCACAGCCCCTCTTCATATTTCTGTGTTTTATTTGCTTCACAGGACCTATGGCTATCATGTTTATCACTCATAGTCCAACAGATCAGCTCCTAAAGGACTGGCACATAGTAGAGGTAATTCATTTATTTCTGAGTGAATGAATGTGGGGATTTGAGCTTTTGTGTCTTCAGCAAGGAAAGAATGTGCTACATTGGGAGAAAGACACCAGGGCCTGCTAGAGGGTGGGCTGGAGAATCTTTTGCATTGGCAAAAACATCCAGAATGTTTCATGCTTCTGTCCCTTCTGGAACATCCTTCCCATACTGCTGTGGCCTCCGCTGTGGGCCTAGTGATTGCCCATTCATCATTCCAGATCAGCACCATCCTCAGTCTCCCCTGACAGCCAAATAAGGTAAGTGCCCCTGCTTGCACTAATGCACTCACATCAATGGAACCACTTCCCTCTGGATCCACCCTCATGGATGGACATGCTCATGGATGGGAGCTCCACTCTCATGGAGGGCAAGGCATGCATCTTCAATGTGAATAAAGACCTGGAACACAGCGGGCACTCTATATGTGGAGCCCCCAGATCAAGTTGCCAACTTTTCAAGTGGGGAAAACACGAGTCTCAATAAGACATTATTTTTCTGTCTGCGTGTACTGGGCTGGATCCCCCTAACTGCCTCAGGCTTGGGCCTTAGTCTCCTTTCCCCAATATGCTCTCACTTCCTACACAGACTCAGGCTTTCTTCTGTGTGCTACTACTGCTGCTGCTAAGTTGCTTCAGTTGTGTCCAACTCTGTGTGACCCCAGAGACGGCAGCCCACCAGGCTCCCCCGTCCCTGGGACTGTCTGGGCAAGAACACTGGAGTGGGTTGCCATTTCCTTCTCCAATGCATGAAAATGAAAAGTGAAAATGAAGTTGCTCAGTCGTATCCAACTCCTAGCGACCCCCTGGGCTGCAGCCTACAAGGCTCCTCTGTCCATCGGATTTTCCAGGCAAGAGTACTGGAGAGGGGTGCCATTGCCTTCTTTGCTTCTTCTGTGTGAGTGGCTCCCAACTGTAACCTTGCTCCTTACTCCAGACCATATGCCCAGCCATGCAGTCAATATCTCCCTTCATTGGCAGACAGTAGTTCAGAGTCATCCTGCCCAGAGCTGAGCTCTGGATCCCAGCCCTTATGGACGTCTGCTATCATCACCCTCAAAACCATTCTGAATTCCTCTTTTCCTCTTCCAGTCTACAACCAAGCCTGCCGCCTTCCTGGAGATCTTCTCTTGCAACCTCCTCCCCCTGGCCCAGCCATGCTTGTCAGAGGCCTCATAAAGAAACTTCGTTCTTTCCCAGGAGGCTTTTCACACTGTTCCAGAACAGAAACCAGGAATCTTTCTCAATTCACTCATATCATGTCATCTCTCTATTCAAATCTTTCCATCTCATTTAGACGAATTCCAGGTCAGTGACCATAACAATGTCACATGCCTATATCCTCTCATCAGAGAGGCTCCACCTGAGGAGTTCCCCTTTGTTTTCTAAAAATTTTATTGGATTAGAGTAGCTTTACCATGGAGAAGGAAATGCCAACCCACTCCAGGACTCTTGCCAGGAAAACCCCAGGGGCAGGGGAGCCTGGTGGGTTGCCGTTTATGGGGTTGCACAGAGTCAGACACGACTGAAGCGACTTAGCAGCAGCAGCAGCAGATTTACAATGCTGTATTATTTTCTACTATACAGCAAATCAAATCAAGTGTATATAAATGTATATGTATATATACACACACTTATCCTCTTTTTTTGATTTCCTTCCCATTGAGGTCACCAAAGAGAACTGAGTACAGTTTCATTTGTTATGCAGTCTATTTTAGAAGAATTGATGCTTTTGAACTGTGGTGTTGGAGAAGACTCTTGAGAGTCCCTTTGACTGCAAGGAGATCCAACCAGTCCATTCTGAAAGAGATCAGGCCTTGGATTTCCTTGGAAGGAATGATGCTAAAGCTGAAACTCCAGGACTTTGGCCACCTCATGCGAAGAGTTGACTCATTAGAAAAGACTCTGATGCTGGGAGGGATTGGGGGCAGGAGTAGAAGGGGACGACCGAGGATGAGATGGCTGGATGGCATCACTGACTCGATCGTCGCGACTCTGAGTGAACTCCGGGTGTTAGTGATGGACAGGGAGGCCTGGCGTGCTGCAGTTCATAGGGTCGCAAAGAGTCGGACACGACTGAGTGACTGAACTGACTGACTGAGTGACAGAGTGTGTATATGTCAGCCTCAATTTTCCAAGTCATCCCACCTGTCTTCCTTTGGTGCCCATACATTTGTTCTGAATGTCTGTGTCTCTATTTCTTCTTTGTAAATGTGTTCATCTGTGCCATTTTTCTAGATTCCACATATATTCATTAGTATACAATATTTGTTTTTCTCTTTCTGACTTGCTTCACTTTGTATGACAGCCTCTGGGTCCATCCATGTTTCTATAAATGGCATACTTTTGTTCCTTTTTATCACTGAATAATATTCCATAATATATATAAAAATCATAATTCCAAAATATTCCCCAGTATTCATTGCAGCCGTATTTACAATAACCAGGACATGGAAGCAACCTAAATGTCCATCAACAGAGGAATTGATAAGGAAGATACACTATATATATAGGGCTATATATATAACCCTTGATGACACTTAGAAGCACTGAGGATATTACTCAGATGTGTATTTATTGTCTGTATCCATGAGAATGGAGCTTTGAACTACTCATGGCACACAGGAGAATAGACTTATCCATGGAATGAATGAGTAGATGCAGCTCTAATGTTCCCTCCAAAGATCAGGTTCTCCCTGTCAAACCCCATAAGACCTGCAAGTATAAAATCTCGAGTCAGTTCAGACCCTATCACATGGGAAAGCAGTGGGCCTGCCGTTGATCAGATTCTATTTCAAGTGGACTTTTTTCATCACTCAAGCCTCATCTTCAGCAGCCTCAGTGCTAACCCTTCTTGTGATTACATTGGGCCAGACTTATAATCAGGGGCAAAGCAGTGGATAATTGAAGGGAGGCTGCTGCCAGACGAAGTCAAGAACTCATGCATGGGAGAGGATTTCAGGTCTCCCTCCCCACAAAATGAATTGGTAGTTGTTTTTTTTTTGTTTGTTTGTTTGTTTTGCGTTGTCGTTATATTTAGCACTCATATTGTGTTAGCTCTCCAGAGAAACCGAGCCAAATAGAACTTATCTATCAAGATTTATTATAAGAAATTGGTTCACATGATTATGGAAGCAGAAAAATCCCACAGTTTTCTGTGTGTAAGCCAAAGACCAGAAAAATTGGTGGAGTGAGTTCCAGTTTCAGGCAGAAAATCAGTGTTGCAGCTGTTCCCTCAATTGAGGGGAGGTTGTACACCCTCTGTTTTACTTCATCACCAATTCAGATTCGAATCTTATCTGGAAACACCCTCACAGACACACCCAGATATAATGTTTAGCCAGGTATCTGGATGCATTGTGGCCCAGGCAACTTAGCACATAAAATTAACCATCATACATATGTTCTTTTAAAATTTGCATTTGGAATTATATGCCAATAAAATGGAAAACGTGGAAGAAATGGACAAATTGTTAGAAAAGTACAACTTTCCAAAGCTGAACCAGGAAGAAATAGAAAATCTTAACAGACCCATCACAAG